>JAVJIF010007222.1:0-194461 GCA_038442645.1 Agave tequilana
AAAATAATAGATAGATATTGAAATAAAGATCCAAAAACCAATCTCCCCAAAGACTCTCTTCTTCTTTGATTTTCCAACACTTTAAAACAAATAAAGAATAAACCTTTTTAACCCAAAAACTCTTTAAAAACTTCTTGCTAAACCACTGAAATAGATAGAAATTTTAGCTCTCTAAAATCATATGTAAAACAGCCCAAGAGATAGGTATTTATACCCTCTCAAAAATTATAGCTATTGCAGTTTGGGAATGCCCAGATTGCCCCACCGGTCGACCGGCTGGTCGACCGGCCAACAATCACTTTCTGACCGTTGAACCTACGGTCGTCCGCCCAGTCGACCAGGCCAAAGCCAACGGTCGACCGCCCGGTCGACCGGACAGCACCTGAGAGTGGGGTACTTTCAATCGGTCGACCGGCCTTTGTGGCTGGCCTTTGTACACGTCTTATGCACATCGGTCGACCGATCTGGTCGACCGACCACTGGTCCGGTCGACCGACTCGGTCGACCGCCAGTCAGTCTGGTTGGGATTTAAAGGTATTGAAAACTTGTCTTTTTAATTTCAATTAAATCTCATAAAATCACATAAATTTTACAAAAATAAGTTCTTATAAGATCTTTAAAGTACAAGTATGTGTGTCTAAAATTCAACACATATTATAAATAATTTAATCATTTTTGTGATAATGAAATTTGACTTAAAAACAAATTCTGTCTTTTCCAAAACTCAAACTTTGAAATGGAAATTTGATTTTTTTTTTTCAAAACTCATGTAAATGCAAAAACATGATATTGAAACAAATTTGAAGCATATCGTATATGGATAGAATCCAATATACATATAAGATATATATCTATATTTTTGACATGAAATCCAAATCGGTTAAATCGAAAAACCAAAAACCAATAAACTTAAAACTTATGTGTATGTGCGTGTGTGAACTTGAGTATATCAATACTGTCTACCTTTACACAAGATCTAAACACAAAGTAAAATACAAACCGAAGTCTTCTTGTCTCCAAGCCGAATCGATCCAAACGCGATCCAACGAGCTTGACTCCAATCGAGTGCTAGATGTGATCTTGACATGCAAGCTCTTGAATCAACATGTGTTGCTCTAAAACTCCTTTATTAAAGCCAAACACATACTAATATTTTGGTCAATCACTGAAACTATTTAAATACAGGATTATTAGTAAACTATAATATATGAGTTAATCATCATCAAAACTAGAGTGATGGCTTCTGGGCCAACATTTACTTTTTGGTTATATCTCCAAATGTTAGTCACATTGTTCTATTCCTACAGTTTATTATTGCATTGACTATGACAAGGAACGAACATCCTAAAATGACCAGAGTTTAGGATCTTGGATTCAAGATGGGTTGTGTTTCAAGCACGATAAAGTCACAGGGTAGATAAACTCCCTGAATGAGAACATCAGTAATTTCTCCCTTGGGGATTTTCACTAATCGGTCAGCTAACTAGATTGTTACTCATGCTGGATGGAAATCACCCAACCCGAGTAGTTGATAAATGGAGAAGGGGAGCAAGTTGATAGTTGCTCCCAAATCAAGTAGTGCTCTGTTGATGTTGGTCTGTCCTATGGTACAAGCGATGGTCGAACAACTGGGATTTTTGTATTTCACAGAAATGGGTCCAAACAACAATTCACTGATGTTGGTAGCGAGGAAGGCCTTCTTTAGGACATTGATTTTTCACTTTTTGGTGTACATATCTTTTAGAAATTTTGCATATGAAGGTACATGTTGTATGGCATCAAGAAGTGGCACGTTTATTTTTACTTGATTAAACAATTTTAGGATCTTTTCCATTTGTCCTTGGATATGTTACTTTTTTGCCTATTTGGAAAAGGTGCTATAGGCTTATTCATGGATTAAGCTGACTTTTCTTTTCATTCTCTACAGACTTTGAAGTGGTTGAATTGGAACTTGAAGATGTGGAGGTTTCAGTTGAGTCAGACTTTTGATGGATGGTCACTGGGGGTGTAGAAACTTGATTGTCCACTTGTTTTCTTAATCGTTAGGTATGAACAACAATGCATTGGTTCGGCTGTATATCTTGGGCTTTAAGAATTGAGAAAGAGTTCTTAGGATTAATCAAAAGTTGGCTTGGTAATGCTTCTTTCCGTCTTTCACTAAGAGAATTTGCCAATTGACTAATTTAGACCTCTAACACATTGATGGCCTAATTGTGACTGTTCATCATTGAAGCTTAGGTTTGGACAGGGTTTCCATAGCCATTCTCAAATCAGTCAGTTTTTTCTCTAGATGAGGATTTTGGAAGATGGTTGGGAAACCTGATTCTGAAAGTTGGGCTGATAATTATGAACAGAAATTGGCTGAAAAAATTTGGTCCGTGTTGCTCATGATTATTCCGACTCTAAGAAAAATTGAGATGATTTCTCCATCTCAAATTGTATATTTTGAAGTATGGATTATTGTGAGGCCTAGCAAATGCTGCATGCATGTTGTCTGGTAACATCTGCTGAGCTAGAAATATTGGATACTCTTCAAAGATATGGTTCAACGCATGACAATAAGTACAATCTGAATTTGGCATTTGGGGCGGGTTGACTTGGTTCACTGTACTTTGTTCCTTAGCTTCTAGAAGTTGTAGCCTCTCATTAAGTGAGAATCATAGCTTCAACGGCTTTTGGAAGATGTGGGATTCTAATTCCTAGATTTATCTGAATATGATTCCCACTAGATTATGATATTTCACTTTTATCTACTTCATGCATTTGCATTTTATATACATACATTGGGGATAATACATAAGATAGGTATGAGGGAGGAAAACTAACATAGTTTTTTCATTTTTTTTTTCTTTGTATCTAGATTTTTTTTGTTAGGATATTTCAACATTTATTTCTTCTACAAAAAAAAGTTGGAGTTAGAAAAGAGTTTTTTTATATCTATTTTTGTGAAAAATAAGAGAATCATAGGAATTAGGGAAGCCATAATTAGGGTTCTTATAACTAAGTCAAAGTAAAAGAATTTTGTTTGAATTTTGGGTTTTTTGAGATAAATTGGAAAACAAATTAGTCTTGATTTTTGGTCTTGAAGAATATGCATTTTACGCATACACACTTGGGATTTTAAAGAAAAGCTAGTAGTACCAAAAAGAAAAAAACACTCCTAATTAACTGGGTAATTGTGCCTAATAAAGCATGATTATTCACACCTAAAAGTGATTAACAAAAATTAAATAAAAACCTTAGTTTTGAGGCTTTATTTACCCGAGTCCTAAGCCCGGGGGATATTTTCTCTCCCAGTGCCCTAAGACCATCTGGTTTTGGAGCCACCGGCTAAAGACTCGCTATACGGGTAAATTAGAAAGCCTAATAAAACTAAGACATAACTTTGAACATAAATAAAAGGCACTATAAGTTAGAGTTGAAAAATCCTAAGGCAAATTCTCCAGTACACGAATGCATATGATTTAGGGCAAAAATAAAAGACTAATTTTAGAGTACAGTTTTTTTTTCCTTTACCTTAAATGAAGGCATGATTCTTGCATGGAGAATAGGGTATAAGAATGAATATTTTGGTAAACCTATGACTTTACGATCATTTAGATTTTTTGCAAAAATTCTTCAAAATTCTTTTCTTCTTCAAAATGAGTTTTAAAAACACTAACATTTTCTTTTCATTTTTTCCTTGATTTTGTGGGCATAATCCACTGAAAACCCTCAGGAGACTATAACTCTCCTTTAGGGGTAACCTAGAGGTTTAAAAGGCCTGCTGCACATGCTCAGTGCAGTCGCATGCCATGCGAAAGTGGTCCAATAATTTTAGTCTTAGTTTTAGATTTTGCTCGAGAATGAGCAAAGGTGTGATCAATTCACATTTATTGCATTTTCCTACCTATTTTTTATAAAACTCTGCTATTAACCATTTCTTGTCTCATGTGTGCAGATTTAAATTAGAGAGAAGGGAAAAGTAAAGATTATGGATAATAATTCCTATATATATGGGAATTTTTCATAATGACTTGAGGTCCAAGCAACTTCTAAGAAACCCAAAAGAGAAGCCCGAGTTCAAAGCCCAATCTGATGGATATTCAAGGGGATAATTCACAAAAATTCAGATATCTGGAAGCTTCTCCCAGCTGGGAGAACACGTAGCCCAAAGATCAGAGCCAACGACCCTGATGTTGTCGCGCATGCGTGCCTGGATCATGACTGTTGGCCTCAATCTTGACACATGCCTTCGTTTCTCGAAGCACAAGCAACCTTTGCCTATAAATACAACACCAAAGACACAGAGAGAGGACCAGAGGCTGTAGGATTTTCTCTAGACTTTTGCATAGGATTTCTCTTGTATTTTCTTGTCTTAACTTAGATCCACTAAAGAGAGAATGGGATTTCTATATTTGATCGATGACAATCAATACATAACTCTACATTTCTTTCTTCTAGTCTTTTCTTACTTGTCTTTGTTCCTTCTACTTGTAATTTTTTGCCCTTACTCTTTTCTAGTTATAGTTTTCATTCTATATTTGCATTTGCTTTCTCTTTTTTCATGTCTAGCTAACTTACTAATCATGGCTAAGTAATCACTAACACCATTAATAACTAACACTTTGAATGATTGACTCATATGATTCATTGGATGCATCACTTTAGCATCATAATCTTACACGTGTTCTGGATTTTTCAATGAAGATTAGTGCTAACTTCTACTTGTTAATTTTGTGTTTGATTGCCCCAAGTGATTCATGTGTGTCTCTATTTTAGTGCCTTGCAAGTTTGCATGATCGGACGTAAACCATGCATGAAAATGTGTATTTAGAAATTCAGAATTTAAGTGTGTGTGCTTTGACTTTCTCGATACTACTGTGATAGCATATAGGCTATAAGGGTCGAACCCACAGGGATGGGGGGCGATAGAAGCATTAACGATCGTGTCACGGTAGTGTTAACAAGTTCTTTCTAGGTTTCAAAGAATCAAAAAGGAAAGAAAAGGAAAAAAAAACTAGAAGAGAAAAGATGAAAACCAAGATAAAACCATAATAAAGTGGTTTGGAGATTAGTTTTGAAAAGAAATTAAAAGGGAAGAAACTCATGGCTACTAACTACTAATTGCTCCACTAACTATGCTAACATCTTAGAGTGATAGTTGCCTCACATGGATCCTTGACAATCACTAGGCTTAGCTTCAAGAGCTTTTCAGAACATGGTCCATAAGACTGCTCTCCACATCAAAGCTTGGTTAACAAGGTGAACATTACAATTAAATTATCAAAACTACTAGAGAGCAAGTATGAAGTAAAGTAAGTAGTGCAAGTTAGCTTGTCAGCAAGTTAGGAGTTAGAACTCATCATCATGAGACATCAATGGCTCTTGCAAGAGCAAGGACTTGTAGAGGCCATTAGATTCATGTGGATTATCAATCAAGGAGTTAGATTGTTAGTGATTAGTAGTTAGACACCATGAGAGAAAACTAGCTAAGCATTTAGAAAGAAATCGAAGAAGAAACAATAAAAAAAGGAGGAAATTTTCATAGGTTTGTCACCTATATATTACAATAACTCTCTTTTTCTCTCTTGAGTCAATCTCTAGCATAATACTAGATTTAAAAGAGAAAGAAAAATATAAGAAAAGAAGAAAGAAAATCCTAAAATAATCCTAAGGAGAAGAAACCCTAGCTACTGGTCTCCTCTCTCGAATTATGGCTCTTACATGCAGTATTTATAGGCAAAAGGAGATAAGGTTAGCTGGACGATGCCACGCGCCGAAGATTAGGGCCATTGGTCCTGATCTGACCAAGCAAACGCGACCATAGTTGCGTTTGCGTGGCTTGGTTAGGGCCAATGGCCCTGATTTTTTGGCCGTAGTTGCATCTTGCTTCGAGAGGTTTCTATATATATTCTTTTTTTGTATTCTTGGATTCATATTTCTACAGATACAACTTTAATTCCAGAATCTAATGTATTCTTCTAGAAGCTCCTTACCTTGGTCTCCAAAAATTATGGATTAATTATCCGAGAATAGGTTTAATTAAGCTCTTATTTTAACTTTGCCCCTATACCTTTGTAATCTGCTCAAGAGACCAAGGTAAATAGCAGTGTTTTATTCATAAACTGACAGAGAAATGTGATGATAAAATGCAATATTGACGGCTAATCACACCCCAACACTTATTTTTTGCTAGTCCCGAGCAAAACATGAAAACTAAAAACTAAACTAAAAATGTTATTACACTACTTTCGCAGGTGACGCGATTGCACTGAGCGGTGCAACAAGTCTTTAAACCTCTAGGTTTCCCCTAAAGGAGAAGTTATAGTCTCCTAAGAGTTTTCAGTGGATTACAGCCACAAAATCATAAAGAAAGAAAATAAACGTTAGTATTTTTAAAACGCATTTTGAAAGAGAGAAAATTTTCGAAATATTTTTGCAAAAATTAAGTGATTTACGGTCTTAAGTAAACCGAAACAATTCATCCCTATTTTGAGTCTCCATGCAACGACTTGTTATCAATAAAGGTTAAGAAATCAAGATTGATTATTTGATCTTTCATAAAACCTAGATAATATGCACTTGTATATTTTTGGGATTTAATTGGAACAATGATAATATTTATTTATTTTTATTTATATGTTTTTTCTTCAGTTTCATTAGACTTTCTAGTCTACCCAGGTAGCGAGCCTTTAACCAATGACTCTCAGACCAGACGGTTTTATGGCACCAAATGAGAAAATATCCTTCGAGTATAAGGACTCGAGTAAATAAGGCCACAAAACTAAAGGGTTTATTTGTCTTGACCATTGCTAGAATGACTAATCATACTTCTCAAGGCACAATCAACCAACTTAATTAGTGACTAAATGTATATATATATTTTTATTCTTTTTTATAAGGTCATTTAAGTTTTTGTTTTAATCTCTCAATGTATAAGTGCATATATCTCTAAAACAAAAAATTTCAAGATCAAAATTTCTAATCTTTCTGCCTTAACCTAAAAATCCAATAATACCTCTTATTTTGATTCAAATTAAGAAATCATAATTAAGGCTTTCCTAATTCCTAAGATTTACCTAATTTTCTTATAAATGGATCAAATCTTTTTCTCTTTTTTCTAAAAAATTGTTAAGAAAAGAAAATCCTATACAAAAGAGAAATTTCTAAGGATATCCTAAAAGAAAGTGAAAAAGAAAGAAATTTTAAAAAATCTACATTAGTAAACCCTTTCCCATACTTATCTCATACATTGTCCTCAATGCAGCGTGAATGTATGTATGCATGAAAATAGAGAGGGAAGGAAAATTCACCTTAGGGTAGTGGTCCGGTGGGGAGGTCTGATTAGTGCACGAAATGTAGCCTAATCCAAAGAATGTAGAGTTTGTAGGAACCCACCATGACCTCTCTCCTAATATAACCCAATAATAGATTATATATGTGTATGATTTTATTTAAAAAGTTATCCCCATCAAATTTCCAATTTTGAAAATAATCTCTGTTTTGTTCTACACCTTTATCCAAAAACTTAGTGTGATTATGGAAGATGATTGATTTGGGCTCAAAAGGTGCAGGAACGAATACCGACTCAGAAAACTAACTGAAATCAAGTAAATATTCAGGAGTCAAAAATTGTTTAAAAGTTGGATCCAAATCAAAAAAATGAGGTTCACATACTTGCCCCATCAACGGAATGTGATTTTGAAAGATTAGTGATTTAATTTCATAATGTACTGGTACAAGATTCAATATTACTCGAGAAAGTGATTAAAATCAAGTATAGATATCGGAGTCAATATTGAGTTAAGAAGTGGATTTGAATTACCAATTTGAGATTCAGGATCACATTCATGCTCAAGTTCAATTTCAGGAAAGGGATAACTTTCCAAATTGCCCATGTGATTCTTAAAATTTTGATTTTGGTCAAGTTCAATGGATGTGATGAAATTGAATTTTGGTTTCCAAAACACCAAGATTCTTGAGTCAGATCGATAGGGTTAGAGATATCAGGATTGGTCAAAGGTTGATAAGGAAGAGTTTCTTCATTCCTATAAGCATTGAACAATTCGCTCATTTATGCTTCTAACCTATCGATGGACTGGGTAACAAAATTTTGGATCTGAATCATGTCTTTCATACTCTTTTCCAGGTCATTTGGTTCTTCTTGAAAAGGTGAGTGGGAAGGTTGGTTTTGAAAACTTTAAATTTGAGAGTCCATCAGATATTAAATTTGTTGTTCGGATTCAAGCAAGATATCTATACTCTTTTTCAAGTCAGATTTTTCTTCTTGGAGAGGTGGGACTGAAAAAGGTGAGTATAAATCTTGAAAGGTCTGTGTAAACTGTGAATCCAAAATGTTATTGAATTTGTTGCTCGGACTCATGTAAGGCTTTTAGACTCTTTTCTAACTCTGATTTTCTTCAATTGGTTATTCTAGAAAAGGAGTACATGAAGCAAAATTAGGGAATGATTGCAGATAAGATAATTGAAAATTTAACTCGGAGGAGGTGAATCCCAATTGACTCTGTGAAGAGTGAAAATTATTTTGAAAATTTTGGTCAAAAGAGTGGGAATATGGGTTGAGTCGAATAAATCCAATCTGGTCTATTTGGTTGGTTCATGTTGTATAAAGCCAGGTTGGAGTTATTCGAGTCCAATGAGATCGGGGTAAAATATGGTCATATTAAAGTTGGAATTTTTTTGTTATAATCCATTTCACAACAAACACAATAAAAAACAAACAAAAAGAAAGAAAAATCAAACAAATCTATGCTAGGTTAACCTAGACGGCTCCTAACTAGTCGATTGTCCAGGAAAGGGCTAATGTAGTATCTGACCATGAGCTAATCGGCCAGGTAGGGGAAAAATTCAGAGGGAGGTATTCGCGCTTAAGAAACGGGCCTTAATTACGCCAAATCACTAAATCTTCGAAGCATTTCCTCTTAATCCCTAATCCTTAGTCACTGATTTGATAAGAGTCCAATACTAACAACTTCCTCCTGAGGTTAATCTCTTAATAAGTCAGGGATGCCTTTAGGGGCCGACGTCTAACAAGTTTTATTTAGCTTGAATTTTGTGAATCGGGAGGTGATTTTTGGCCAAGGGATTGTAATGACTTCCTCATCTTATGTTGTATTGGGTTATGCCATTAATTTTGATTCGTGCAAGTATACAATATAGGCAAAAATAAACACTTAAGCAAGTAAATCACCTATGTGTTTGTCCTAATCTATATGCAATGCAATTTGTACACCTCAATCCAACACTCAATAATAGAATAAAATACAATAACATGAAATTGAAATTGAAATCGAAATGTGCCTATAATGCAAATTTTTAACACATATAGTTACTGATATTTGTTGTTAATTATTGCAGTGTACAGGCAATAATACAGGAAATAGATGGCAAAATAGGAGTTAAGTGCAAAGTGTGAAGCCACTGCAAAACAGGGAGCAGTGCTCCCTGTTATTGCTGCGTAAATGCGACTATTACCATGATTGCACGGCAATACTGGGGAAGTAGGGCCTCTGATTTTGAGAGTAGGGGCTACATGCATTTCTTGTCTTCTACAATATCTAAATCCTGTAAAAATTGACCTGAACACAGAAACAGAGAAGAAATGTTAGCAAACTTGTGAAATAACTATTCACAATCCCTGACAACAGCGCCAAAATTTTGATCGGAGGTAAACCGTGCACATAAATATGTATTTAGAAATTCAGAATTTAAGTGTGTGTGCTTTGGCTTTCTCGATACTACCATGATAGCATATAGGTTATACGGGCCGAATCCACAGGAACGGGAAGTGATAGAAAAATTTTTAATCATATCACGATAGTGTTAATGAGTTCTTCTAGGTTTCAAAGAATCAAAAAGGAAAAAAAAGAAAACAAAAACTAGAAGAGAGAGAGAGAATAAGTTGAAAACCAAGATAAAAACATGATAAGGTGGTTTGGAGATTGGTTTTGAAAAAAAAATCAAAAGGAAAGAAAACTCATGGCTACTAGCTGCTAATTGCTCAACTAACCATACTAACCTCTTAGAGTGATAGTTGTCTCACATGGATCCTTGGCAATTACTAGGCTTGGCTTCAAGAGCTTTTCAAGTATGGTCTTGTTGGAACTTATATTTTGATGATGACAGATTTTGATGATAACAATTGTGATGCAGGTATATTGGAGCTCAATTTAAAGAGCTAGTATTGAGTTCTGGTAGCTCAAGATTATAAAAGGACATTTAATATTTTTGTGTATTTTTAGACGCTTGTTAAAAGCCTTGATCACACACAAAATAGCCTTATAGTCGACTTATCCCCTTCTATAGTCGACTAACATATCCTATAGTCGACTTACTATATTATATAGTCGACTAAGTTTCTTCACGGAAAAGTATCTGTTCTCTATTTTTTAACTGTAATGAAAATTAGCGACTAATCTTTTCATATAGTCGACTAGTTTTAGTTTTCAGAGACCTATCAATCTGTGTCAGATTAATATAGTCGACTTGGTCTTTAAGGTAGTCGACTAACCTAGGTAAAATTTCTTATACTAGTCGACTAATCTCATACCCTAGTCGACTAAGTTCAACTTCTGACTGTTATTTAGTTTTTGATATTCTGGTGTTTTCTTCATCGTTTTGATTTTCAAATTTGAGTTGATAACTTTCCTAACTGACCATTGATTTCACCTATAAATAGGGGTGTTGTCCTTGGATGAATTCACCAACTCAAATCATTAGTTTTCTATCCAAACTCTGTTAAAAAGTTCTGTTTTTCATAAAAGAATTCTCTACTTTCTGTTTTTCACACAATTCTAAATCCCTTGTGAAGAATTTTGAGAGTCCTCCTATAAGATACCTTGTTCACAATCACATATAAGTTTTAAGGCTTATAGGCTACATTGTAATCAATCAAAGAAAGTGTCTTCTTGGTGTAAGGAGGAGTTGTACAGATTTAACGAAGGGTGTTTTGTCAAGTGATGTACAAGAGTTGATTTTAGGGTGTATCAAAATCAGGATAAGAAAAATCTCAAGCGGGTTTCTTGGGGACTGGACGTAGATCACAAAGACCGAATCAGCATAAAATCTCTCGTGTTTGTATTTTTGAGATTTATTCTGTGCATTTTACTTTCTTGAAAGTAGTTTACTTTTTATTATAAAAAGTTTATAAACACAATTCATCTCCTTTTTAGTGTTTGTGTTGCCTTATTTTTAGATCCTACATTTGGTATCAGAGCTGTGTTCAAGGATGGCAACATAATTTCCTTCATCACAATTCAAGGAAGGACATTCTACACAACATTCATCATTGTTTGATGGATCAAACTACAATTACTGAAAGTGCAGAATGAAGATTTACTTGCAATTACTCAATTATAAACCATGGAACATAATGGAATTACCATACACCAAGTCTACCACCAATTATAATGCTTAGAGTGAAGAATAAAAGAAGTCTGTCAATCTTGATGCTAAAGCAATGAACGCGCTTTTCTGTGCCTTGAACAAAGAAGAATTCAATCGTGTGTCAACGCCCAGATATGCAAATCAAATATGGCAGATTTTACAGGTAACACATGAAGGTACCAATAAAGTTAAAGAATCTAAAATCTCTGATTCTTGTTCACAGGTTTGAACTCTTCAAAATGAAGGAAAATGAATCTATTGCAGAAATGGTTACAAGTTTCACTTATATTACAAATTTCTTAGTATCCCTTGGAAAGGAATACACTCAAGTTAAAAAAGTTAGAAAGGTTCTCCTTGTACTCACGTCAGATTGAGAGAAGAAAACTACTATAATAGAAGAAGCAAATGACCTCTCAACAATGTCATTAGAAAACCTTATTAGTAATTTTTTGACATATGAAGTTCAACTTGAAGATAGAAAGAAGGATGAACAGCAACTTCAATCCAAGAAGAAAGTACTTGCCTTCTATAATCCTCAGATTTGGACAATATAGACGATAATGAAGAGGAAATGGTGATGATCTTAAGAAAATTCAGGAAGTTCTTGAAACAAGGTAAGTTTAATCCTCTTTGTTTTAAATCCTCTTTATTTTAAGTGTAATAAATCAGGTCATATGAAGAAGGATTGCCATTGCTAAAATACAAATGAAACTTCAAGACTTTCAACAAATTCAACAAAAAGAAGAAAGATTATCAAGAAACTTAGGAGGATAGTGATTTATCTTCCTCTGATGAAAAAGAAGTCACTGATATTGCTAATGTCTGTTTTATGGCTCAAGAAGATGAGGTACAAAAATATGTTGAATTATTGGATGCATTTAATGAACTATATGATGATTTCGAGAATGAAAAGATTAAAAAATAAAGTTTTAACAAAAGAAATGAAAGACTCAACAAAGAAAATTCACTTCATATTTCTCAAATGTCTTCCTTAAATTCTCAAAAAATCTGATTTGAAAAAGTTATTTCATCTTTAAAAAAGGATAATGAAAATTTCTTAAAAGAGAATGCTTTGCTTAAAAGAGAAACTATTTTTTTAAATTCTATAATTTCTATTTTAGATAAAGAAATGACAAGTTTTAAAATTAAATATGAAGAAATTTTGAAAAATGTGACAAAATTTAAGGGAAAAGAAAAACTAAATAATTTATTGTCTTATCAAAAGATTTCAAATAATCATTTTGGTCTTGGATTTTCAAGAGATAAATTTGAAAAACCTACACATGTTTACAAAAAGAATAATTATGTTACATATAATTCTTTTGTTAAGAAAAACATTAATACTGTTTTAAAAAGATCTTGGTATAAATATATATGGATTCCTAATAATCTAAATATTGTGGATAAAAATGCCTATATTGCATCATATATACATCAAGTTTGTAATTCTTGTAATTATGTATACACTAACAGATGGACACCAAATTCAAATTGGGTTTGGATTCCTAAAAACTAATCTTTTTCAGACCCTGTCATGATGGGTACCATATAAAATATTTTATCTGATAGGTACCTTATAAAGAAAAGTGGATACTTGATAGCGGTTATTCCAAACACTTGGTAATACAAAACATAATGTATCATATCTGTATGTTAGATGTATTTTATGCAGGGGGAGAACACTTGTTATATATATATGTTATATATGTTCTCTGCAGGGGGAGTTTCTCTGTAGGGGGAGTTTTTGTGCACATAGCTTGTCATCATTAAAAAGAGGGAGAATGTTTGAACTTACATTTTTATGATAATAGATTTTAATGATAACAATTGTGATGCAGGTACATCAGAGCTCAATCTAAAGAGCTAGTACTGAGTTCTTGTAGCTCAAAATTATACAAGGATATTTACTATTTTTGTGTACTTTTAGATGATTATTAAAAGCCTTGATCACACACACAAAATAATCTTATAGTCGACTTATCCCCTTCTATAGTCGACTAACATATCCTATAGTCGACTTATTATATTATATAGTCGACTAAGTGTCTTCACAAAAAAGTATCTGTTCTCTATTTTTTAATTTTAATCAAAATTAGTCGACTAATCCTTTTATATAGTCGACTAGTTTTAGTTTCCAGATACCTATCAATCTGTGTCAGATTAATATAGTCGACTTGGTCTTTAAGGTAGTCGACTAACCTAGGTAAAATTTCTTATAGTAGTTGACTAATCTCATACCCTGTCGACTAAGTTCAGTTTCTGACTGTTATTCAGTTTTGTCTGGTGTTTTCTTCAACGTTTTGTTTTTCAAATTTGAGTTGATAACTTCACTAACTGACCACTGATTTCATCTATAAATAGGGATTTGTCCTTGGATAAATTCACCAATTCGAATCATTAGTTTTCTGTTCAAATCTATATTAAAAAACTCTGTTTTTCAGAAAACTATTCTCTAGTTTATGTTCTTCAAACAATTCTAAATCCCTTATGCTGAATTCTCTGAGTCCTCCTATAAGATTTCTTATTCACAATCACATATAAGTTTCAAGGCTTATAGGCTACATTATAATCAATCAAAGAAAGTGCCTTCTTGGTGTAAAGAAGAGTTGTACGATTTGACGAAGGGTATTTTGTCAAGTGGTGTACAGGAGTTATTTTGGGGTGTATCAAAATCAGGATAAAGAAAATCTCAAGCGGGTTGCTTAGGGACTGGACGTAGGTCACAAGGACCGAACCAGGATAAAATCTCTCGAGTTTGCGTTTGCATTTTTTTGAGATTTATTCTGTGCATTTTACTTTCCTGCAAGTAATTTACTTTTTGTTATTAAAAGTTTATAAATACTATTCATCTCCTTTTTAGTGTTTGTCATTGTTTTTAGATCCTACTGGTATATAAGATTGTTCTCCACATCAAAGCTTGGTTAACAAGGTGCACAATACAATTAAATCATCAAAACTACTAGAGAGCAAGTATGAAGTAAAGTAAGTAGTGCAAGTTATCTTGTTAGCAAGTTAAGAGTTAGAATCCATCATCATGAGCCATCATTGGCTCTTGTAAGAGTAAGGCCTTGTAGAGGCTATTAGATTCATGTGGATTATCAATTAAGGAGTTAGATAGTTAGTGGTTAGTAGTTAGTTACCATAAGAGAAAACTAGCTAAGGATCTAGGAAAAAATCAAAGAAGAAACAATAGAAAGAAGGGAGGAAATTTTTATAGATTTGTCACCTAGCTATTACAATAACTCTCTTTTTCTCTTCTAAATCAATCTCTGGTCTAATCCTAGATCTAAAAGAGAAAGAAAAAAATAAGAAAAGAAGAAAAAAATCCTAAACTAATCCTAAGGAGAAGAAACCCTAGCCACTGGTCTCCTCTCTCAAATTCTGGCTCTTACATGTAGTATTTATAGGCAAAACGAGATAGGGTTTAGTTGGACGATGCCACGCTCGAAGATCAGAGCCATTGGCCCTGATCTAGCCGCACAAATACGGCCATAGTCACATTTGAGTAGCTTGATCAAGGCCAATGGCCCTGATCTTTTGGCTGTAGCTGCATCTCGCTTTGAGAGGCTTCTGTATATATTTTATTTTGTGTATTTTGGATATGTATCTCTCTAGATACAACCTCAGTTCGGGATCCAATGTATTCTTCTAAAAGCTCCTTGCCTTGGTATCTACAATTATGAATTTGTTACCCGAAAATGAGTTTAATTAAGCTTTATTTGAACTTTGCCCCTATACCTTTGTAGTTTACACAAGAGACCAAAACACGGGCAAATAGCAATATTTTATTCATAAACCGGTAGGAAAATGCAATGATAAAATGAAGAATTGATGACTAATCACACTTGCCTTGATAGATCATGAAGATGGGTGATCACTTTGGTTTATGCTAATAATATAGTGCTAAAGCTTCTTATTTCATGCTAGCTCACTTATACATTTGATGATTTAATGAACTTACTTGCCTTGTTATGCATAGATCATAGTGAAATCACAATTCTTATGTTTCATTCTTGTATACTAATCAAGAGCCTATGACCACTTGAGGAAATTATCACCAAGCTTGGAAGCTCACTCCATCATTGAATAATGCTTGATTCATGAAGATTAAGGTGTATCCATTGCCAATGAATTCAATATGAGGCACAATCCATCTCAAAGTTTAGTATGTTAATGGTATTTAGTTGATTAGTTAGACATGACTTCTTCTCCTACATTCAAACTTATTTCTCTCTCTTTCCTTTTTCACTATGCATTTTCCAAAACTATTTGTCACTTCTTTTGACTTTCTTTCACCAAACTTTATTGTTTTCGCATTTTTCTTTCACAAACGACAACCAACACCACATCTTAATTTCTCTTCCTTTCTTTATTTTTGTTTTGTTCTCAAAAACAGAGAAGCAATCAATTTTAGTAAAATACCAAAATGTTTTTATCGCATATCTCCCTATGGACACGACCCGATAGCCCTAGCGCTATGCGGTACATAAAAACCAACTAACAAGACACATTGATTTCAAAAGACACACACTGCATGAGTTCGGATTTGACGATTCAGAAAATGATTTTCTATTTTGATTTTCCAACTTGATCAATTTTTGGTGCCGTTGCCGAGAAGGAAATAGTATTTTTAGTAACTGGATTAACATTTTTGTCACTCTGTTTCTGTGTGCAGTAGTAGATTTTAGGAAAATTTTTATTGCAGAAGACATATTACTGCCCTGTGCCTTTGCTCAAGAAAGCAGAGCACAGGAGCCTTCAAACTTGCCACGTTTGCGAGACCAAGGCAGTGTTTGCGCGATAATTTCAGCTGACTACTAACTCAAAATTTTGGCAAAGCTGCTGCATTGCAAAAAGTATATTCTATTATATTTAGTTTTCTTGATTGTCTGATTTTGTTTACTGTTTCTAACTCAACAGCGACCCATTTGTTGAAAACTCTAAAAAATAGTTAAACTTTGTATTTAGAGCATTTATCTAATTTTGTTTCCTTTTCATTACTGTTGAAGAGTGCTGGAGTAAGGTATGTATCATTGCATCTAGCATAGGAAAACGTTTGAGTGATTTAATCGCTTTGAGTGTTATCTTATTGCTAAATACTTGTACACATTGCACAAAAATAATATTAAACGCAAATCCCAAATAAACAAGATAAGTTGAGAAATCATTACCCTTCTTTGGCCCAAAAATCATCTCCTTGCACTCACTCACCAGAGCCTAATTAAAAAATGAATAGACGTTGGCCCTAAGGACATCTCAGACTCAATAGGAGATTAATCTTGGAAGGAAGTTTTAGAGTTTGACACTTATCTAATGATTGGGGATTAAGAGATTAAGCTTCAAAGATTCAGTAGTTTGGCGTAATTAAGGCTCGTTGCTCACACACGGATACTTCCCACTGAATCTTACCCCTACCTGGCCGATATGTTGTAGTCAGATTACTGTAATATCCCTCTCGTGGACAGTCGACCATTCTGGAGTCTTCTAGGTCTATGGTTACCTTAGTTCAGGTTTGGTTGATTTTTTCTTCCTTTTCTTTTTTTTTTGTTTGTTTTGTTCTTGTTGGTTATTTACTATGCATGAGTTAAAAGGGAGCTTTAACAAAGCTTTTCACTAATTCATGCATGTATATAACTCCATGAGTTTTATCATCATCAAAAAAGGAGAGATTATTGTCTCAAAGGCCCATCACATTAGTTTTGATGATGATTAACTCATACAGTTATAACACTAATGATCTTACATGTTTAAGTTTCAAATTCTAACAAAAATTATGAGTCTGTATTTAGTTTCAACAATGGACTCAAAGTTGAGAATTGGAGTTATCCAGTATTGATTCGAAAGCCCAAGCACTACGAACAAATTAAATACTCAAGAATGAGTCAAGCTCAATATGAATCAAGACAAGAAGAAGATCGAGTTTGTTGAAGTTAATTCAAGATGAAAAAGACTTTAATTAAATATGTAAGAGTTTGTTAGTTTAGATTCTGGTGAAGAGAAGTATAGATTTGATTGCTCAAGCTTACACACACAAGTTTTTTATATCGATTTTGATGAGTTTCATTGATAACAAATTTATGGTTTAAATTTTATTTTTATCAAAAGATTGTTTTATGAAAAGAAAATCTCAAAAATAAGTTTTATATTAGTTTATGTGTATTGGTATACACATTAGAGACTAAACGGAGTTTTAGTAACTTGTTTTTGTGTTTTATACATGTTTAGAAAAAACATGTTTACAAAAGTTTAATTTTAAATGTTTAGTTTTAGGAAAATATTTTTAAATGATTTATATTTCAAAAATAAATTTAAACATCTCAAAAAGAAGTTCACGTGTTTGAAATATGTGTTGATTCTTGATCACAAAATGGTATGTTTAATTGAATTTTTAAGTACTTATTTTTGAAGATTTTTAAGATAATTTATTTGATTTTCTAAAGAGTTTTTAAAAATTAAAAGAATATTTGTTTTTAGGCTAAGGCCGGTCGACCGCGTGGTCGACCGACAACAGCGAAAGTTCTGTCAATCGACCGTCCAATTAACCGGATGTGCACAGAGTGCACATAGCTTTCTGGCTCTAAGCCCGGTCGAACACTCGCTTAGCCCCAGCTTTCACTGGCACTGGCCGATCGATGATTGTACACGTACATTGCATAATTTATTACTATATTCCCACATTTATTGTGTAATAAACACTGCAATTAACTTGTCTTAATGTCAAACTTGTGTATGTGATGATTAATGGAAAAGGATAGGGTAATCCCAAATCTATCCCATTTATTCTCTTAGCTTGAAGAATCAATGGAGATAATTGCAAATCCAGAAGCCTAGAGGAAATCCTATCTATATACAATGGGATAATAGCAGAAGGAAGATCCACGAGCTTAGGATCTGGCCTAACGGCTAGGTAGGGTCGTTGGGCCAGGGTTTTGGTGTCATCCACAAAGCGCGCTTCCCTCCCTCTATTTCTACTATAAACACCAGTTCTGAAGGTATACGAGCACCAAAAAGTAGAGAACTAGGATTAGGATTCTTATTCTTGTTTAATTTAGATTTTTTTTGTATTTCAATGTAATTTTCTATTTTTTTTGTAAACTTAGATTAGAGAAGAGATTCATTAGAGAAGGAGAAAAAGAAATGTATTTAGAGTGACACTGAATATAATCTTCTTCTTTTCTTTTATTGTTTTTCAATTTAATCAGAGTTTGCCTTTTGTTTTCTTCTTCTTATTTTTACTTTATTTCTTTCGTATCAATTGTAATCCAAATGAGTTAGATAGCATCAGAATCTTCTTGCCTTTGCGAGTACCACCGATACCTCATGACGATCGATTCTAATCTCAAGCACTATCATTTTATACTTGCGATATAATGTGGAAGAGACTCAGATTAACTCTTATGGGCTATGCGCTGATCACCTTCGAATCAAGGTAAACCCGACGTCAATGATCCAAGGTAAGTAATCAGCCAAAAGAGGTAAGTATACTTATGTCTTCTTTCTTTCTTTTAATTTTTTTAGTTTTAAATAGACTTTAAAAAAACTAACTCTTTCTTCATTTCTTTCTCTTTTAACTTAGTTCTTTTTTTAACTAAAAAATGAAAATACGAACACCATCTTCTTCTTTTATCTTCCACTTTCTTTTCTAACTTAACTTTTTTTTTTGTATTTCAAAACTAAGATGAAACTCTTAGCCGGTTTTAGTAACTTAAAAAGATACTTAAATGCTTCTATCACTTTCCACAAGGCGTTTCTATCGCTTTCTGTCCTTGTAGATCACGACCCGCATATCCACTTGCTATAGCGGTAGTATTAAGGCCCCTAGCACAATATCCTTATCATTTCTAAACTCTATTTCTCTGTGCAGATTTCACCTCGATCAAATTTTGGTGTCGTTGATGAAGAGGGACAGTGTTTCTTTTTTATTTACCAATGGTTAATTTTCTTCTCTACTTTGGCGTGCAAGGACAAAATTCATGAAATTACAAGCTACAGAAGAATCCTTACTGCTCTATGACACTATTCTAGAAAGCAGGGCACAGAAGACCACAGGATTGCCGCGAAAACACAACAATAATATGGACTACTGATCTGATTTTTTTGCGGGTCATACAAAATTGCAAATTAAGTTAAATTCTGCAGTTTGTTTTTCTTGATATATGTTTATGCATACTGTTTTAATTCAACAATAACTGTGATTGAAAATCTTAAAAAATGATTAGACTTTGCATTCTTGGCATTCATTTAACTCGTTTATTTTCATTATTATTGAAGAGTGTTGGAGCCATAGTACATGTGCATAGCATATAATATAGGAACACTTTTGAGTGATTTATAATTCGTAAGTGTTGCTTTCTGCTATATAATTTTACACTTGCACTAAAACGACTAAGGGCTCAGCTTATAAATAAGATAAGGTGGAGAGTCATTATCTTTCCTTAGCCCAAAAATCACATCCTCACTCACTAACCCAGACTACCTAAAATTGAGTAGATGTTGGTCCTAGGGACATCTTGAGCTCAATAGAAGATTGACCTCAAGGAAGTTGTTAGAGTGTCACTCAGGCCAAATCGTTGTCTAAGGTTAGAGATTAAGAGGTAAGATCCTTGAAAACTAGTGGTTTAGCGTAATTAAGGCCCGTTGCTCTGTCCGAATACCTCTCACTGCATTTTGCCCCTACCTGACCGATTAACCTGTGGTCAGACTGCTGCAATATACCTCTCTTAATAGTCAACCAGTTAGGAGTCGTCTAGGTCTAAGCTCTACCCTAACATAGGCTAGATTTTTCTTTCTTTTTGTTTATTTGTTTGTTTGTTTGTTTTTTGTTTTTTATCATTTTATGTGAAATGGATTGTAACCAATTTTTTTTTAAACCTTAATAATAATTCATTCTTCACCCTGACCTTTTTTGACTCGGATATTACCAACCCGCCATTTTATAACTTTAACCAACCAAGTATGCCAAATTGGTTTTATCTGACTCAACCTATGCCTTAATCCCAGAATTATAAAGATTGGAATAATGATCATCACTTTCCATGAGTCAGTGGGGATACAACTCCTCTGAGTCATATTGCCAACCACCGTTCCAATATTCAGCTTCATATACTCCTTGTCATGATCAACTAATAGAAAAAAAAACTTGAGTAAGAAAAAAATATAGAAGCCTTGCATGAGTCTGAATGACAATTTCAAAATATGATAGACTCACAATTTTATTAAACGTCCAAATTCAAGATCTTTGCTCCATTTTCTAAGTCCCACAACAACAAGAAGAACCGATTGACTTGAAAATAATTTAGAAGCCTTGATTCAGATTCAAAATGATTTCAACCAATTTATCAATATGATAGAGTTAAATCAGTTATGAAACCCAATAATTGATAAGTGTAAGGAAACTTTACATAACACATTTTTAATTATTCCTGATTTTTCTAGCTATATTGATAGGAACCAAGAATCTTAATGTCTTAAAAATTATAACCAAGATTCAATTTAATCACACCACCTTGACTTGACTAATTCCAAACCCTTGACAAATTGGTAAGTTTTCACTTCAATGAGATTGAACTTGAACATGGATATGAACCCGATCTTCAGTTTTGTGATTCAATTTCAAATTTTGAATCTATGCTGACACTGATATCTTTACCCAATTTGGATCATATTACCAAGTCAACATTAATTCCTGTACCCATAAATCTTGAAATTGAACCACCTATTTTGGAAAGTCACATTTCATTAGTGAGAAAAGAATGTGATTCAACTCTTTTATTTAGACCCAATTCTTAAACCAAAATCGACTCTCATACATAAACTTGATTTAAGTCATATTTTCGAGTTAGTACCCGCTCCTTTCATTCCGGATCCCAAATCATCCATTTCATCGAATCACATTCCTTTGTTAGACCAAGGTGTAGAACATTATGACTCTGAGATGATATTTCAAGATTGGTCATATAACCGGGATAATTTTCATGTTAGGATCTTGCATTATCCTAATCAAATTGGGGGTTATAATAAAGTTAATAAAAAAGAGATCAAAGGTGGGTTCCTTGAAACTCGACATTATTTAGATTGGGCAGCAACGCTTGCCCCAATCCAACCACCACCGAAACTATCATCTTGAGGTAACATTTTCCTTCCTTTCTTCTTTTTCATGCATATATGCATTCATTCATACATTAAGGACAATGCATGAGATAGGTGTGGGGAGGGTTTTACTAAAGTAGGTTTTCCTTTTCTATATAAATTTAAAAATATTTTCTTTTCTTTTAAAAACTTTTTGAAAGGGAAACAATATTTTGATTTATTTTTGTAAGAAAACTTTAAGGAACAGGAAAATCATAATTAGAATTCTTATACTTAGTTAAAATAAGATTATTTGTTTGATTTTAGATTTAGGAAGAAAAATTGGAAAAGTAATCTGGTCTGTATTTTACCTTGATGAAATATGTATATTTTATACACTTACACACTTAGAGTTCAAAAATAAAGATTCTTATACCTTATAAAAAATATTATTTATTAAAAATCCTCTGACTAAGCTGGGTAATTTTGCCTCACAAAGCATAAATATTCATATATAAAAATGGTCCATATAATCAATAAAAATTCTTAGTTTTGTGGCCTTGTTTGCTCGGATCCTTAAGTCCTTAGGGTGTTTTTCTCACCCGGTGCTCTAAGACCATCTGATTTGAGAGTCATCGACCTAAGGCTTGTTACATGGGCAAATTACAAAGCCTAATATCATTAAGAGATATTACCGCCATAAAATGTAAAATAAGACATAAGAGTAAGAGTTGAAGAGTTCTTAGTCAAAACATTCATGGTCACAAAGGTGCATATGATTTAGGATAAAATAATAAACTAGGTGAGAAATATAGTTTTTAATGCTTATCATGATTGATAATAAGTTTTTGAATAGAGACTAAGTTTAGAAATGAATAGTTTGGTGCCCTAAGACTTATAGATTATTTAATTTTTTACAAAAATTCTTCAAATATTTTTCTCTCTTCCAAAATTCGTTTTCAAAATGCTAATACCTTGTTTTTCTTTCTTTTATTAATTTTGTGGGTGTAATTCACTAAAAATTCTCAGGAGATTACAACTCTTTCTCGAGGGTAACCTAGAGATTTAAAGGCTTGCTGCACATGCTCAATGCAGTCGCGTAACCTGTGAAAATGGTGCACATACATTGCATAATAAATTACTATATTTTCACATTTATTGTGTACAATTAACTTGTCTTAATGTCAAATTTGTGCAGATGATGAGTAATGAAGAAGGAAAGAATAATGTCAAATCTATCCCATTTAATTTAGATTTATTTGAATTTATTCTCTTAGCTTGAAGAAGCAATAGAGATAATTGCAGATCCAAAAGCCTAGAGGAAACCCTATCTATATACAATAGGATAACCACAGAAGGGAGATTCACGCACTCAGGATCTGGCCCAACGGCCAGATTCTCGTAGCGCAAACGCGGCTTTGGCTACGCTTGTGCAACTAGGTAGAGGTCATTGGGCTAGCATTTTGGTGTCATCTACAAGCGCGCTTCCCTTCCTTCATTTCTCCTATAAATACCACCAGTTCTGAAGGCGGACAGGTGCCATAAAGCAGAGAGCTAAGATTAGGATTCTTACTCTAGTTTAACTTAGAATTTTCTTTTTATTTCAATGTAATTTTCCATTTATTTGCAAAATTATATTAGAGAAGAGATTCATGAGAGAAGGAGAGGAAGACATGTATTTAAAGTGACACTGAATGTAACCTTCTTTTTTCTTTTATCATTTTTAAAATTAATCGAAGTTTGCCTTTTGTTTTCTTCATCTTGTTTTTACTTTATTTCTTTTGGTATCAATTATAACTCAAGTGACTCAGATAGCATCGGAATCGCCTTACCATTGCGAGTACCACCGATAGCTCATGACAAGGGGGTCTAGTCTTAAGCTGTATCATTTCATGCTTGCATTGTCGTGATGATGTAATGTGGAAGAGACTTGAATCAACTCTTATAGGCTATGCGCTAATCGCCTCCGAATCAAGATAAAACCGTCGCCAACGGTCCAAGGCAAGTAATCAGCCAAAAGAGATAAGTATACTTTTGTCTTCTTTCTTTCTTTTAATTTTATAAGTTTTAAATAGACTTTAAAAAGCCAACTCTTTCTTCATTTCTTTCTCTTTCAACTTAGTTCTTCTTTTGACTAAAAATGAAAATACCAACACCATCTTCTTCTTTTATCTTTTACTTCTTTTCTAAATTAACTCTTTTCTTTTCTTGTATTTCAAAACTAAGAAGAAACTATTAACCGGCTTTAGTAACTTAAAAAGAATACATAAATGCTTCTATCGCTTTCCCTCTTTGTGGATCATGACCCGCATAGCCATTTGCTATAGAGGTAGTATTGAGGAACCCTAGCACAATATCTTTATCATTTCTAAACTCTATTTTTCTGTGCATGTTTTGCCTCAATCAATTGATCACTCGGTAGACTGCTAGTACTGAGAGCTCAGGATGCCACTCTGGTCGGTCGACTGCCGGTCGACCAATGGTAACTGCCTAATTAGCCTTAGCCGATCAACCACCCGGTCAATTGTCAATAATCAAATATGCCTGTTTTGCTATATAACGGCTATTTTTCTTTGCAAATCAATCCAGATTCATTTCAAATGGCTATTTTATGTTTTTAATGGTTTTTAACGTGTTTTAATTATTGGGATTTGCTGAGAATAGGTCTCTAACCTTCTCTTAAATAAAGGAGTGTTTAAAGATGGTTTGAACAACAAAAATAACAAGTTTTCAAAGAAAATCAAGTTTTACAATAAGAGTTTTCTTCAACTATTATTCTAATCTTTGTTTTCTCTCACCTACACTTGAGCCATCAATTCTATCTATTCTATAAGTTGGGTTTCAAGAGAGTTATGTTTGTGATCGTGTGTTGATTACCAAATGTCTAAATTCTTATATTGAGCTGTTGGAGGTTGCAATCTCGATAGAGCTTGCGGGCTTGTGTTGGAGTTCTTGCGGGAACTTGTGAGGGAGCTTGTAGGTGTTGCAGCACCGAGTGATTTTGCAGTATCGATTTGAGTGAAATCCTTCATTACGGTGAAGGCAGAGACTTAGAGCAAGTTGCTCGAATCTCGAAGCATTTCTCCCGCGTTTGCGATTGCTTGTCTCTCTCTCTCTCTCTCATATTTATTCATATCAATGTCTTGCATTTTTATAATTGCTTATTCTTATGCTTGATATTGTTTAATGTGCTTGCACTCATTTTTACTAAGAAAGCAATTAAGCACCTCAACTATTATTTAATAGGAATCAGGAGGAGAAGTTTAGAGCCCTTCACGGGGTATACAGCTTTATTTGTTGATTGTAAGTTTGACATTGTTTATGTATTCATATATTAGTATAGAATTATTGTTAATAAGTTTTTAATTTTCGCATTGATTAGCATATCACCTATTCGCCCCCCTCTAAGTGATTTCATACCCAAGAGCTCTCAATGAAAGCACCAATGTGGTGAGAATTTTTCACAACAAATGGTGGGACGCTCCCGATTGATCCTGCGAAAAACATAGAAAAGGAAAGAACACTTTTCAGGTCAAGAGCACCAGTGTGATGCCAGCCAAAGACTCTCAAACGTGAGAATGAGAATCCTCATTTGGAGTGGAAGCAACCGAAAAAGTGCTTGTGTGTAATTTTTTCGGTGTTAATTAGAAGCTAACCCCTTTCTCCATCCAGATCGAGGTGTATATATACCTGTGGGAGTTGTAATTGAGGGTGTTGAAATGTGTGAAAATTTGAATCTTCATAACTACATAATTTGCATGTATTTCCTCATTACGCCTAGACCACTGATTACTCATCAATTTTGTATATTGATTGTCACATTCTCATATTTATTTTTAATAAAACTCTGGTGTTTTATCCTTTTTTTGCTTAGTGATGTGCAAACTTTTATAAAAAGAGAAAAGAAGGAAAAGAGACCAACAAGCCCAAAAAGCCCAATAATTTAGAGATTTGAGGCAATCATATCTGGAGATTGAAAGAAAAATTCAATTAAATTCGTGATTGAAAATCAATTATTCTCCAAGTAAAGATGAAAAGGATATTCTCAACATATTCAGGATTTAAATTCAAATTCTGAGAATGCACCCTTTGATTACATAGTAAGATAGAGTCACAGAAGAAAACTCTAAAAATCTACAATTCAATCAAAATTCAGATTGGGCATCTTTTAGTAATTTGATCATAACTTTCGTTATAGAAATGCAAATCTGATGATTTAAGATGCTCCAGAAAGAATACGTAAAGACTATAATTCTTATATTGATTACTTTTTCTAATTTAATCATTTGATAACTTATATTTAGTAATTAATACGCCAGTTAGTTGTAACTCAATTCAATTAAATTTCCAATCAAGAGAAGAAAAGGATATTCTCAGCTTATCCACAGTTCAACTTCAAAATTCTGAAAATATACCTTTTGATGAGTCAGCATTTTGATGAGTCACTACCCCAGGTTTCCTCCATAAATACCCAGAGAATGCAGATGAAGAACACACAGAAAATTAGAATTAGAATTCTTCTTCATTCCTAAGGTGGGGGTTATTATTAGATAGAAGTTTTATTGCTTTCTAGTTTAGGCCAGAAACAAAGTGAGAGAGAGAGAGTATTGTAATCGAAGATTGAACGTAACATCATTAAAGATTCAAGACTCTTCTTCAATTTTTTCTTTTTGTGACGGTATATTTATGTCTTCTTTTCACTCTTTTAGTTGTAATTTAGTCACTATGAGTAGCTAATTTTTCTCTTCTGCGCTCACTAATCCATTCTTTCTAATTCTATTCGCAGTCAATTTAAACGAAAAGACCCAGTTGAATTATTCACATGCCTTACTTTAAGCCTTACTTTTTAGTGAGTGTTCTTGAAGGAACATGAGGATGAGATTAATTTTTGAACTTAAACTTTGAATTAATCTTATAAAAATCTTGTTTTTATTTCATGCTTGCTTAATTGCCTTGATGGTTTAGCATTCAACTTAAATAATGATTTCAAAATTAAAGTTCAATTTCTAAAAATCATCTCATGTGTTTTACTTAACTTCTCTTTAATTGCAAGATAAACATTTGCCTATGATCACATTAAGGTATTTAAACTTTAAAGATAAGAATCTAGAGTTAAGTTAAAGATTAGTGAGCCTAGTACTTTTTCATCATTAAAAACACAACCAAATCACTCTTAAAGTCTTTTTAAAAATCATCTTCTCCAAAACCTATTCTAAATCTTCAATTTTTCTTTGAATCACTTTTCTACTCTCCATCTTCTTTTCTTCTAAAGAACATATACTAAATTTTGTTTCCTCAATAACACCACCGGAACGCTTGCATCGCATTTATCCTTGTGGACACGACCCATTATCCCTAAGCTACATGGTAATTTAATTTTTCACAATCAAATTTTGGCGCCGTTGTACCAGAGAAGGAATGGTATACTTTGTATTTTGACAAGTTTGGTGTTCTGTTTTAGAGTTAAGAAAATTAGATTGAGAATTCAAGCATTACAGAGAAGACTTATGTCCTGTTCCCCTGCTCTAGAAAGCAGGGAACAGGATTTTCAATAGTTTGCCGCAGAAATGCATTTTTTGTGGGACTACTGAAAAAAAAAATTTGCAGGACATATTGCTCTGCAAAATAAGCTTTCTTTATTGCTAGTTTCTTATACATGATTATCTCACAATCTTGTTTTTAATCCAACAATAATCAATCAATTGAAAGTGCTAAAAAACGTTTAGACTTGCATTTCTAGGCATTTGCTGATTATGTTTACATTTCAATTACTATTGAATAAAGCTGGAGACAAGGTATGTTTGCTTAGCATATACCTTAAGAAACATTCTTGAATGATTACTTGCTTGTTGAATGCTACTTTTCTATATCTTACATACTTGTACTAAATCATCTTAAGGGCAAAACCCAACAAAAGATAAGGTGGGGGAGTCATTACCCTTCCTTAGCCAACAACCATCTCCAAGCACGCACAACTTAAGCCTAACTTACAATCAGATAGACGTTAACCCTAGGGACATCTCAAACTTATTTAGAGATTAACCTAAGGGGAAGGCATTAGAATTTGACTCTTGCCAAATTGGCATCAAAGGTCAGGGATTGAGAGACGAAACCTCGAAGGCTAGTGGTTTGACTTAATTAGGCCCGCTTTTTGTGCGGATACCTCCCGCCAATCTTGCCCTGATTTGCCTGATTAACTTGTGATCAGATTCTGTATTATACCTCCTGTGGACAATTGTAGGCTGTCTAAAAATCACTAAAAGACAAGCCATTAAAAAGCAGAGTTTCAAGTTCTAGACGCGTGGGCTCGACACCCGCGTCTCAACATCAAGGCGCGTGGGCTCGACACCCGCGTCTCAACATCAAGGCGTGTGGGCTCGACACCCGCGTCTCAACATCAAGGCGCGTGGGCTCGACACCCGCGTCTCAGTTATAACCGCCCTGGTTTGGGGCCAGTCGCCGCCCACATAGCGGGGAGGTCAGTCCCTCGTTGTGGAGCGTTTTTAGGGGCACGTTCACCCTGGAACCCCTATAAATAGCCCCGTCGCTATTGAAGAGGGGTCGGATTTTCTTTAGTTAGACGACAACAAGACAGAGACCACGGCAGAAAAAGGAGAGAGCTAAACTCTTCAACAAGCTCGCTGCGTACGAGTTGTCCTTTGCCTACCTTCTCTTTGAGAGTTTTGGTAGACAAGAGCTGTGTTACTCCTTCTACCAACCAAAGAGAAGATCCCTGACGATCCCGACGGTCATCCGATCAACGGAGAACAAGATTCACTCTCCACCGCCACACGAAGAACCTAGCATTAAACAAAGGGAGGATTCAAGACTCAACATCCTCCCTCCCTTGTAACTGGAAGGGAAACAGTTTTGTTGTAATTTTTCATCTTATTCAAGGAAATTTTACAGCACCTCTTTTCTTTTCTTTCCGGCGCGTACAAGGGATGGCGACTCCGCTGGGGACTACATTTGTCACTGATGAGCAAATCGTGGCGCAGGATGACGTCCTCCGTAAGGGGAAGATGGTCGAATCGCTCATTGTCGAGTTCGACCAGGCGAAGTACGAAGAGTTTCTCTCTTCCGGCTCCAAGAGCCCAAAGACCCGCGTCTGCCGCCGGGTCTCGACGGGAAATGGCCCCGAGGCCCGATCTGTGGCTCTCTCGGGCGCTGCTGCTGCCAACTGTACCAAGCAAGGTACACGCGCCAACGCCTCTCAGAAGGCCCACGTGGTCCCAGGCACAACTGCCTTTGCGACCAACCGCGTTGCACAGAACACCCGCGTCGGCGTCTCTCAGGAGACCCGCGTGGTTAAAATCTCTGATGTTCAGCATCAGGATGTTGTTGGTCTCTCTCCACCTCCGCGACGCAACCGGAACGCTGAGCGTCGACAGAGGAGACGTGCGCGTCAGCTGCAAGTTGGAACCTCTGGTTGTCTGACTGAGGCTGGACGCAGCATACAAACTGGCGCCTTGCTCGCGCCCCGCGAAGTCCGCGTTTGGCGGCCCAAACGCGAGATTCCTTCAGTTAGGTCCTCTGAGGACCAACTCACCAAATGCCAAGGTGAAGCCTCTGCGCCTTGTCAAGCACAAGAGGCACGCGCCTATAGACGTGGGGCCCAGCAGCCCACTCTCTCTCAAGTGTCTCTGTCTCGACACACCAAGCAGCAACGCGACAGGCGCGTCTTGTCTCAACAGAGACGCCAGACGCGCGCTGAACAGCTGCGGCGCGAGAACGCGTCCCTGAAGCCTGCATCCAGGCTGTACGGCACATGGATGCCTCCCATCTTCGACGTTGCGAGGCTAATCTTTTCAATCCCCCTCCCATGGATTTGAGGGATTATTTGATGAAGAAAAGAAGTGCCAATCAGGCCACTTTGTCGTGTTGTGCTGCCAACGGCTCATCCATATGCTCTCTGAGTGCCGTTGCGGATCAGGCGTACATCAGCAGTCTTTAGTCAGACAGCTGACCCTGATTCCCCCGTCAGCCAAAAGAAGATGCTCCCACAGAAGGAGAACCTTCTCTGACGTTGAGTACCCGAGCTCACTGCGAATATGACAAGCAGGAGTAAGGGAAAACAACCTGTAGTCAGCTCAGATGAGTCTGACTCTGAACTGGAAGGGGTGTATCAACACACTCGCACCTGGACTGGGGCCATTCCCCCAATTGACTATAATGCCTTAGCCCATGGCATTAAAGTGAATGATTCTCACTCTGCCGTAGCGGAATCGAGGGCTTCGAACTCTTCCGTCGAGAAGGAGACCTCCGCCTACATGACAGGCACTCCTGAGGAGACGGCTAAACGTTTAGAACAGATCCAGAAGGCACAAATGGATATGATTCTTTCTCAGCAGGAATCTATCAACTCCCTCAAGTAGGCGATTGCACAGCTGCTCGAAGACAGGAGGAGGTCTCCTCCTAAAAAGTCAAAGGCAAAAAGGAGAAAGGGAGAAAGTTCATCTTCTGAACCTTCTGAGGAGACGCGGCGATCTACTTCCGGCTCGTCCAAGTCCTCGTCGTAAGTAAAGGGCGACCAAGACCCGGGGAAGGCTCATGCTAAAAGATGAGTCAACTGGAGCGACGCCTCGAGGCCCTTGCCAATCGCAAAGACCTCCAAGAAGTAGGAGTGGTCCGGCCCTATCCGGCTGAGTGGGACTTAGTTCCATACCCTCCTAAGTTCAAGGCTCCAACCCTCCAAGCATTCGACGGGAAGGGGTCACCCACCAGCACATCTGCTACTTCAAATCCCAAACCGGGAATGTAGTAGACAACGATGCTATCCTGGCACGTCTGTTCATCGGCACCCTAAAAGGGTTGGCCTTTGAATGGTTCATGAAGCTCCCAGAAGGTTCTATCAAGAACTGGGGCGATTTGGAGAAGCTGTTCTTAACACGCTTCTTCGAAGATGACTCGGAAGTCACGATGCCCACCCTTTTGGCTACTAAACAGCGAAAGGGAGAGTCCGTTAAGTCTTTCGTGGAAAGGTTTCGGAACGTGGCACTCCGGTGTCCAAGCGGTATGACCCAGGCCACCCTGGTGGAAACATGCCGCCACAATCTCCAAACCTCACTCCTTGCTCAAATAGGAGTTGCTGAAAGCCGCACCTGGAAGCAATTAGTCCAACAAGGTGAACAGGCTGAGGAGATTGTCGCCCGCGTCCGAGCGGAGGAAGGTAAGCCTAGGCCGAAAGGTCGACAAGGCGTGCGCCAGACACATCCCTCCAAACAAAGCGGAAGGATAATTTTGGCAACGGAGACCAAATCTCCCGCTAAACCTCAATCAGGCAAGGCGAGTGGCTCTTCAAGCCAGCCACGCGCCAACAAGCAATATTCCTTCAAGGAGGAACATGTCGATTCGCTCTTTAAACTACTCAACAAGAGCAACCGACTGAAGCTCCCTGAAGCTCGGCGCCCCGAGGAAGTCGGCAAGACCGACAATCCCACCTATTGCTTGTACCACAGGATGCTCGGGCACCCTACCAAAAGCTGCTATGTCTTCAAGGACATCCTTCAAGCTCTGATTGACGCGGAGGTGTTGAAACTCTGACCAGAGCAGAAGAAGGTGACGGCTAATGTGACGTCAGTTCTCCAGTTCGGAAGACAACCCCCGACACCCTCTGGAGTAGTCTCTATCCCAAGAGGAGAGCTGAGAGTGGTCAACACAGACCCTCACCAGCAGCAAGCGAAAGGCTTGGTACCCGTTCCTACACCTCAAGGGGAAATCATGTGGGTCCACCCTGACCTTGTCAATAACAGCAATGGACTACTGTGACCAACAGGAAATCCAAAGGCAAGGCAAAGGCCTCATCCTGCAATGTGGTGGGTGCCTCCTCTCGAGAAGCCGAGACTAATGTTCCCTCGTTAACCGACTCAGAGGAGAAAACAATAGTCTTGGCCGCAGAGCCCCAACCAACCGATGGCGGGAACCCGTTCGGGACAGTCGTACTTGAAGCAGTATGGCGAGATGGTGGTAGTCCCTCCACAACCAGCTGCAGAACTAACCAAGCCTCCACAAGACAACCTGTGGAGAAACAGAAAGAAACTCGATTTTCTCGAGTTCTTTCGAAAGGTATGGCGGAAGGATCCACGACACCTTACCGCTTTGATGTCCTGGCTCAACTAGCCAACATCCCGGCACGCATTACCTTGTATGAACTTCTTAGACTATCAAATTCGACCAGAGAAGCTCTACAAGAAGCTCTGGCAAATGCCGAGGTCTTCATGACCCAGGTGCCGAAGGAGGAGGATGTAGAGGATTGCCTCCACACCTCCCCAAATGCTCCCTGCATTACCTTCACAGCAGATGATATGTAGGTTAAAGGGAAGCATGATCGACCCCTGTATTTCACAGGGTATATTGGATCGTCTGAGGTGAACCGCATTCAGGTAGATCCAGGGTCCGCGTTGAGCATCATGCCTCGCCGGGTCATGCAACATCTGGGCATTCCTACTCATCGTTTGAGCCCTACTCAGACAACTATCTATGGGTTCAATGCCAACCAGACCCGTCCGATGGGAAAAATCAAGCTCAAATGCCAGATTGGAAGCCTCAAGTCGGAAGTGACATGCTACGTCATCGACGCCGACACTTCCTACAATCTATTGCTGGGACGACCGTGGATTCACCGCAACTCCATCGTTCCCTCCACTCTCCACCAAGTCATGAAATACATTGACGGGAGTGGAAAGGTGCAGACGTTGATTGCCGAAAGGTATCCGTTTAAAGGGGTCGAGAATTATTTCACCGACTCTTTGATGTACCAAGATCCGGTGGAGACGGATGAAGTCCCGCGACCAGAGGAGCCAGACTCTGGTAACGAAGCTGACAACCGAGCCCGAGAAAGAAGAGTGCCTGTGGGAGTTAGAACCACTTGTAAAGAGCACTAATAAGCTCGATGTTGATAATACCACCGACGATGTAGGCGGTTGGTATATTAATGAAGATTTAGATTTTGCGTATTTTTTTGTGTTTGCTTCTGATTCAGTACCATCAGACACTGGCACCGAAGTAGACGATGACCCCTGGTCGGCAATAGATGCTTTGACATCGTTGCATGTACCAGTGAAGTCGTCCTTCGAGACATACCAAGATAATGGTAATGCGCAAGAATCTATATTTATGGTTCCAGCAAGACGGAAAGGCCAAAAACCAATTCTTTTTAGGCGAATCTCGTCTGAACCAACGCCCCCGCGAAGAATCGGAAGGCGAGGAGGAATCCCCTCAGTTCGGTCATTATGAATCAAAAGCACTCAAAATGATGAGATACATGGGGTACGACCTGACCAACAGACCCGGGTTGAACTTCGGCAAAGGAAGGAGGACGCTGCTTCGATCCTTTGTGCCGAAAGGGAAGGCCCCCGATTATTATCATCAGACGCGCCGGGGGTTGGGCTATGTATCAACTCCGGTCCCATCAGCCTCCGATTCTCAAGAATCGTCGAGCAACGATTACTCTTCAGACACATCATCTTGGGAGTCAGATGTCAGTGTCGGCAACATCTTCAAGGAACTTTCAGTGAACATGGTTTCGACAAGCAACCTGGAAGATGAAAATGAAGAAATGATCCAATCTGATCCGCTCTCCAAGGCAACATCTTCAAGAAAAACTTTTTAACACTAAACTTTTTAACGGTTCGAATTTACCATTTAGCAAAACTGACTTTAAAGAGGGTAATTTGATTTAATTTGTATTGTTATTCTTCTGAAAATTTTATCATGAAAAGTAGAGACAGTGTAGATTGTTAGTTATATTTTCTCTATTTTTCTGACATTTTTAACTAATTATTTTAATTATTTTTCTGCAGGTTTACAAGTCTTGAATTTTCTGTTGGGTCGGGTTTTGTTGTCCGGGTGTGGATCCAGAAGAGTACAGCCCATGCAAAAGCTAGGCTGAAGGCAACAATGGGCCTTTGCAATATTATTTTTTTTTTTATACAGCAGCCCAGGCCCCTCAGGCCCAGGCCCGAACTACTCTCAGGCCGGATCAGGCCAGGCCCAGGCCTGGTCCAGAATATATATTTTTTTTTTATTATTAACAGGGCCTTTGGGCCCTGGCTATAGCAAACCCAACCCGGGCCTGCCAGCCCGGGCTAGGCCAGGCCTGGCCATCCTGGCCAGGCCGGCCAGGCCCTGCACAGCAGGGCACAGCCCTGCTGTGCAGTGAGCAACGCCTGCTCTCGGCTTGGCCGAGAGCAGGTGAATATTTTTTTTTCCTAAAAAAAAAGTATAATATGCTAAAGAATAATTTAGCAGTCTAATTGGTTTCATGTGATTGATCGTGGAGTCAGTTATTTACAGTAAATTGATTATGCAAGACGATGTGCAGATTCATGAACAATATCAGATTTTATAATTGAAATAACCTTTATGCCAAAAGATGCAATAGAACAAACATTTTCAATTACCAGCCTTGTTGTTGTGGAACAATGTGAGTTACATGAGCTTATAATTAAGAAATCCTCATTGATTTGGTCACTCATAATTTTATACCAATAAGGGAAAAAGAAGAGTATTTTATTGTTAATGGTGATATATGTTCTGAAGTAGAAATAAACTCAAATACAAACTACTATAGCCAAAATTTCTTCTCTGAAGTCATTAGGGCAAATATCCACACAAATTCATACTATTATTATTATTATTATTAAGAATTTTCAGTTTCATAAAAAGTACTTTAAATCATGATACGTTCTTAGGATTTAATTCATAAAAATTAACTATTTACTTACTTGGATTTAGCCTGCTTCTCAATCTCCACGCCTCCTTCTCAATCTCCACACCCCGGAACCGTTCTCTGTCACGATCAACTCCAAATCCAAATCCAACTCTAAGGGGTGAAGAGGATGAGAATGATGGGCTAGGAGTTCTTTCTACTTGTCGTTCTTTTATTTTTTAACGAGGAAGAGAAGAAAGTTACGGATAAAATCTTTTAAGATTTTAGCAATCAGGTTGTTAAGATGTGAATCTAGGTTGTTAGGATAAGAGATCCCTACAGATCTCTTGAGATCTTACTGTTAGATATTTAAATCTTAAATTTGACCTTGGGTTGTTTAAAATAATTTAGCTCTCCTACTTAACCACACGCCAATGTGGCATTATGGTTAAGGCATGAGGATTAAGTACAAAGGAACTGAGTTCGAAACTTGGTATAAACATATATATATATATATATATATATATATATATATATATATATATTTATTTTTTTATCATTATTGGCAAAAAAAAAATAAGAGTATTACATTCTACCCACCTAATAAGAAAATTTCGTCCTCGAAATTTAAATTCAGGCGGGGAAAGAAAAAAATACCTAATCATCACGGAAAAGGTGGGGATAGCTATCGCGGATGACATCTTCCCGCTCCCATGTTGCTTCTCCTGGAGGTCGATTTCCCCAAGATACTAGAACAAGTGGAATAGTCTGCTTCTTCAATTCCTTGTAGTCCGATCTAGGATAACCGTAGGCCTCTCAGTGTAGGATAGGTCTGGTCTAAGTTTCAACTCAGAATGATCTACCACATGACTGTCATCTCGGATATACCTCCTCAGCTGAGAAACATGGAAGACATCAGGCACGCCATCTAAAGATGGGGGCAACGCTAGTCTATAAGCCACCGCTCCCACTCGCTCCAAAATTTCAAAAGGTCCAATAAACCTGGGACTCAGCTTCCCTCTGCTGCCGAACCTGATCACTCCCCTCGTTGGTAATATCTTTAAGAATACTTTATCTCCAATCTCAAATTCCAGTGGCCTTCTGTCCAGATCTGCCTATTTCTTCTGTCTATCCTGAGCTGTCTTGAGGCGTTCTCTGATAATCTTAACTTTCTCCACTGTCTGAGTTATGATCTCCGGTCCCAGTAGCCGCCTATCACCAACGTCGTCCCAACACAAAGGAGATCTGCATTTCCTTCCATACAAGGCTTCAAAAGGTGCCATCTTGATACTAGCCTGGTAGCTGTTGTTATAAGCAAACTCCGTCAAGTGTAAATGATCCTCCCAAGATCCCTTGAAATCAAGCATGCATGCCCTCAACATGTCTTCGAGAATCTGAATCGTCCGTTCAGATTGTCCATCAGTCTGCGGATGATATGTAGTGCTGAACTTCAAGCGGGTCCCCAAACTTTCCTGAAGACTCCTCCAAAAGTGGGACAGGAATCTAGTGTCTCTGTCAGATACTATGCTAACTGGCACACCATGAAGTCTCACTACCTCCTGCATGTACTTCTCCGTTAACAACAATCGGTAGACTGACCCAGTCTGAAAGGAATGAAGTGTGCTGATTTCGTGAGACGATCCACTATGATCCATACTGCATTATTTCCTTCTGGCTGCGAGGTAAGGCAGTGACGAAGTCCATAGTAATGTGCTCCCACTTCCATTCCGGAATCGGTAGAGGTTGAAGTAGTCCAGCTGTCCTCTGATGTTCAGCCTTCACTTGTTGACACACCAAACACTTCGCCACATACCGAGCAATCTCCCTTTTCATTCCATGCCACCAGAACTGCTGCTTCAGGTCTTGGTACATCTTCGTCCCCCCTGGATGTATGAATAAGCCGAGCTATGGGCCTCAGCTAACACTTCTTGCCGAATCTCTCCCTTCGGCACACAAATTCTGTTGCCGAAACGGAGCGTTCCATCCACATAGATCTGCATATCTGACCTCAATCCAGCTTTCACTTGCTCCCTGAATTCTTGTAACTTGGGGTCTCTGTCCTGTGCTTCCCTGATCTTCTCCAATAAGGTTGGTGAATCTGTATAACCATCAATTTCCCAGGAGATATTGCTCTTCGTATCACCATCAGGTCCATCCGTCTCATCCTCGAATAATTCCTTCTGTTGAGTGATCTGCATTGCCATAGAAGCTTCGGGCTTTCTACTCAAGGCATCAGGTACTACATTGATCTTCCCAGGGTGATACTGTAGATCAATATCGTAATCTGCCATCAACTCTAACCATCTCCTTTGCCTCATGTTTAGCTCCTTTGAGTGAAGATATACTTCAAACTCTTGTTATCAGTGTATATCAACACTTGATCTCCCAACAGATAGTGCCTCCAAATCTTTAAGGTAAAAATGACTGCTGCAAGTTCTAGATCATGTGTAGGATAATTCTTCTCATGACGCTTAAGCTGTCTGGACGCATAAGCTATCACATGACCATGCTGCATTAGCACACACCCCAACCTCGCCCTGACGCGTCACTGTATATGACCATACCTCCAGTCCCGTCAGGCATCTTCAAGACTGGGGCCGTGATCAATCTGTTCTTCAACTATTCAAAAGCAGCAGCACACTCCGTAGTCCATACATACTTCACTCCCTTCTGAGTAAGCTTGGTTAGAGGCCCTGCAATCCTTGAGAAATCCTGCACAAACCTACGATAATATCCAGCCAGTCCTAGAAAACTTCTGATTTCTGTCGCTGACTTCGGGACGGGCCAATCCTTCACTGACTGAACCTTACCGGGATCCACCGTGATGCCTTCACCTGAAACAATATGACCTAGAAAAGCTACACTCTTTAGCCAGAACTCACATTTGCTCAGTTTGGCGTAAAGCTTTCCTGTCGAAGGGTCTGCAACACAATCCTCAAGTGCTCTGCATGTTCTTCTTCATCCTTAGAATAAATCAAGATATCATCTATGAATATTACTACAAATTTATCCGAAATGAAGAGAATACCCGATTCATCAAGTCCATAAAAATTGCTGGGGCATTGGTCACTCCAAATGGCATAACTAGGAACTCGAAATGACCATAACGAGTCCTAAAAGCCTTTTTCGGAATGTCTTCCTTCTTCACCTTCAGTTGATGATATCCAGAACGAAGGTCCAACTTCAAGAACACTTTAGCTCCACAAAGTTGATCGAATAGGTCATCAATCCTGGGCAAAGGATATTTGTTCTTGATGGTGACCTTGTTCAATTCGCGATAGTCAATGCACATCCTCCTGCTGCCATCCTCTTCTTCACCACCAACAACACCGGAGCTCCCCAAGGTGAAACACTAGGTCTGATAAATCCTTTATCTGAGTACTCTTGTAACTGCTTCTTCAGCTCTGCAAGCTCCACGGGTGCCATCCGATACGGTGCCTTAGAGATTGGGGCCGTACCGGGAATGACATCTATGGAAAACTCTAGGACTCGGTCTGGCGGCAATCCGGGTAAGTCTTCTGGGAATACATCTAAAAATTCTTCCACACACTGGCTTCGGCATCTCCTCGGCTTCTGTGATGACGCATCTCCTTGATGCCTCTGTCTGGATGCCTTAGATTCTCCAACAAACTGAAACTCTGGTTGATGCGGAATTCGGAGTATTACACTCTTATTCCGACAATCAATTACCGCATGATACTTGCTAAGCCATGTATGCCCAAGATCACATCGTATCCCCCAGTGTTTATCATAAACATGTCTGCACTAAACTCCCTTCCACAAATCACTACAGAACAAGATTTGCATAATCTACTAGTAGTTATGATCCCATTTCCCGTACTAATCTCCATGGAGTATCCATATCATAACAGGGTATAGAATGCTTTGTTACGAAACTAGTAGATATATAGCAATGTGAAGCACCAGAATCAAATAGTGATATGACTGGAACTGAATAAACCAGAATGGTACCTGCCACCACCTCCTCTGATGCCTCTGCCTCTTCTGCAGTCAGATTGAAAGCCTGGCCTCTCCCACGACCTGCTCCTGCCCTCCTCTGGGACTGTCTGTACATCTGTCGTGGTGGAGGCAATGGAACTCCTCTACCTGCAGGTGCTGGATTCCTTTTGGCTGCTTCTGATGCTGGAGCAACGGGCACAATATTCCTCTGATCCTTGAACGGACAGTTCATTAGCTGATGATCTTTAGCTCCACAAGCCAAGCATAGTCTGTTCGCCCTTCTGCACTCCCCTCGATGATGCCCCGGTAGCTGACAAAATCCGCAAACAATTATCCGCGGAGAAGAAGTAAACTGTTGCTTGTTATATGGAGCTCCGCCGAATCTGGATGTAGGTCTTTTAATCACCTGGTCAAAGGGACGCTTCAGCGGCCTTGCCTGCACCTTGCTCTTATTCTCCTTCTCTACCACTGCTCCAAGCTACGGGCAGCACTGAGAACCTGAGAGTAAGTCCTCAACGGTTGTGTGACCAAGAACTTCTGAATATCCAACCTCAGACCTTGCTGGAAGCGGTTAGCCCGATCTTCCTCCTTTGCCACCATGTATGGAGCAAAGCGGCTCAACCTAAGAATTCCGCAGCGTACTCATCAATGCTTCGACTCCCTGTTGCAGGTGATGAACTGTTGTTCCATTTCCCTTCTAGCTGTCTTGGGAAAGAACCTCTCATAAAAGCTGTCCATGAATTGCTCCCAAGCGATTGGTGGCTCCAACCGCTCTTCCTCTGCAAGCCACCATGTTCGAGCCACGTCTGTCAGCTGAATCTTGACTACCTCGACTTGCTCGTCCATGGGAATACGAGCTGCAGTTAAGAGATTTGTCATATCAACCAACCACTGTTCCGCATCCAACGGCTTTTCAGTACCGGCAAAGGTGGCCGGCTGTAACCTCCTGAAGTCGGAGATGTTGCCGGGCTTTGGTTCCCGAGGTGCCGTTGACCTCTCTATGGCCGCTGTGGCCGTCTGTTGAGCTGCCAACAATCCATCTCGAAGGAGTGCTGTCTGTTCCTGTTGAGACTCCATCATACCACGGAGCACTCCCATCAAATCAGTGGCCTCATTACGAGCAGCAATACGGGAGGAGGGAGGTCGTTGGGCCATTGCTCTAGAAAAATCAAAATAAAATTTAGGAAAAATATATAGATATGCTTCCAATGTACCATAAACATTATTGTACTTGTAGCTGGAGTGTATGATTTTTAACATTGTCGGTAAGAGCTTGGCTATTAACTTAATTATACACCTTAAATATAACCTGGCTCTGATACCAAGAAAACCTGTCACGCCCCGCTTCTCAAAATACACAAAATTGGGTACGTGACAAGAGTCGACGACGTATTTTCAATTAAAATACGCTAAGGCTCAATGTATTAAATCAAAACATAAAGTTCACAATTTATTCCAGCATTCAAAAGCAAGTACAATAATGTCTCGAAGGTTCACTTATCAAAAACATAACAAGAATAAAAGCAAAAATACTAAAAGTCCTCACGAACTGAACTGCGGATGGTCTACTGAAGATCTGCAACGCACTCAAAGTACTCCTGGTCCTGCAATGTGCTCAGATCTGGATCTGAGCATAGCAAACTCAGGGTCGTCAATAAGCGACCTAGTGAGTGGTAAAATAAAAAGGGGAAGATGCACATGCATATAATGTAAAAGCATATGAAAAGAAAATATACATGATAAGAGTGAACAACATGCCAACAAGAAATAAATAATAGCTAAACAAGTCAGCGATATAATCAAAGGTACCTCAGGTCATGAATATAATCAATGTCTATAATAACATGCAAGTCAGAATGTCAAGTTCAGTTTATATTATCAATATAAGGATTCAGTTTTCATTATTAAATTATGTCAGCGAACACCAATTGCCACATGTAATAGACGCATCCACATACTACGCCTATTACACGTGCCAATCGAGGTCCTCAGTTATTGAAACTGATCGGTTGGAGACATTGTCTGTGTTTTAGGTGGGTCCCGTGCATACCCGGGACCACGGCCCAGACTCCTGGCGCTAAACCAGGACCTACCGCAAGGTAGTCAGGAACATGTAAATAGGAACAGGTACATGTATAACATGTATAACATGAACATGAAACATGACGGGGTGCCAGTCACCCCACGGGAACCCTGCAGTGGAACCCTCTTTCGGCTGCGCAACCTAAATCCTAGGTCCACCCAAAATACAGACGCTGTCTCCTCCATCAATCTCCCCAATCCCAGTGTAAGTTATTTAATTTAGTTGTCAGGATTATTAATGTACATGTTACCTAAATCTACTGGGATAACTCGGTAATGGTGACAGTAACAACATAGCAGTGAAATCGTGATACATGTATAACAGGATATATATGGCGGTGAACATGATAAACAGGATGAGGTTGTTACCGTCTAATAACATTTTTCCCAGTAGTTGGATAACATGAACTTGGTGGTCATAAATGTCATTCAGGTGAGTCTTAGTGGTAAAGTCCTAACCGGTGTCATGTAGTGATCAAGGAGGCCATTTATCAATAACAAATGTGCTTAATTGCATACAGGAATGCATAAACATGCTACAAATAGTACATGCAGGTAATTCATGAAATCATAAAATTTCTAAGTACTAGCACATTAGTTTAAACAACATAATTAGATAAGTAGATAAAATCCTTCCTCACAAGAATTCTTGTGAGCTGAAGGACGAAAAAGCACTCACCTGCGGTAGATCTCAATCCAAGGTACTGCAAATCCTAGAATCCCGGAAAATCTACACAATTTATTTCAATAGAAATTGTGAGGATCTTTTATTTATTTAATGTGATTAATTAACTTAAGGTTGGGAGTATGATCCTATGAATTACATGAACTTAATAGGCTTAATTTACTAAATTTTAAATTCTCTTTTGTTGGGTTTTTTAAACTTTTTAACACTAAACTTTTTAACGGTTCGAATTTATCATTTAGCAAACTGACTTTAAAGAGGGTAATTTGATTTAATTTGTGTTGTTATTCTTCTGAAAATTTTATCATGAAAAGTAGAGACAGTGTAGATTGTTATTTATATTTTCTCTATTTTTCTGACATTTTTAACTAATTATTTTAATTATTTTTCTGCAGGTTTACAAGTCTGGAATTTCTGTTGGGTCGGGTTTTGTTGTACGGGTGTGGATCCAGAAGAGTACAGCCCATGCAAAAGCTGGGCTGAAGGCAACAATGGGCCTTTGCAATATTATTTTTTTTTTATACAGCAGCCCAGGCCCCTCAGGCCCAGGCCCGGACTACTCTCAGGCCGGATCAGGCCAGGCCCAGGCCTGGTCCAGAATATTTTTTTTTTTTATTATTAACAGGGCCTTTGGGCCCTGGCTATAGCAAACCCAACCCGGGCCTGCCAGGCCGGGGCTAGGCCAGGCCTGGCCATCCTGGCCAGGCCCTGCACAGCAGGGCACAACCCTGCTGTGCAGTGAGCAACGCCTGCTCTCGGCTTGGCCGAGAGCAGGTGCATATTTTTTTTTTTCTAAAAAAAAAGTATAATATGCTAAAGAATAATTTAGCAGTCTAATTGGTTTCATGTGATTGATCGTGGAGTCAGTTATTTACAGTAAATTGATTATGCAAGACGATGTGCAGATTCATGAACAATATCAGATTTTATAATTGAAATAACCTTTATGCCAAAAGATGCAATAGAACAAACATTTTCAATTACCAGCCTTGTTGTTGTGGAACAATGTGAGTTACATGAGCTTATAATTAAGAAATCCTCATTGATTTGGTCACTCATAATTTTATACCAATAAGGGAAAAAGAAGAGTATTTTATTGTTAATGGTGATATATGTTCTGAAGTAGAAATAAACTCAAATACAAACTACTATAGCCAAAATTTCTTCTCAGAAGTCATTACGGCAAATATCCACACAAATTCATACTATTATTATTATTATTATTAAGAATTTTCAGTTTCATAAAAAGTACTTTAAATCATGATACGTTCTTAGGATTTAATTCATAAAAATTAACTATTTACTTACTTAGATTTAGCCTGCTTCTCAATCTCCACGCCTCCTTCTCAATCTCCACGCCTCGGAACCGTTCTCTGTCACGATCAACTCCAAATCCAAATCCAACTCTAAGGGGTGAAGAGGATGAGAATGATGGGCTAGGAGTTCTTTCTACTTGTCGTTCTTTTTATTTTTTTAACGGAGGAAGAGAAGAAAGTTACGGATAAAATCTTATAAGATTTTAGCAATCAGGTTGTTAAGATGTGAATCTAGGTTGTTAGGATAAGAGATCCCTAAAGATCTCTTGAGATCTTACTGTTAGATATTTAAATCTTAATTTGACCTTGGGTTGTTTAAAATAATTTAGCTCTCCTACTTAACCACACGCCAATGTGACATTATGGTTAAGGCATGAGGATTAAGTACAAAGGAACCGAGTTCGAAACTTGGTATAAACATATATATATATATATATATATATATATATATATATATATATATATATATATATATATATCATTATTGGCAAAAAAAATAAGAGTATTACAGAAGTGATATCGCCAACACGGGAGTTAATAACATCGGAGTCCTGGCACAGTGTTTCTACTTAACATATTATAGGTTATAAATGATGTAGGAAGGCAGAGCCAGAAAATCAAGCTCAACAGAAGATCAAACACATGCCTCGATCGATGATAAAATCAGCTGAAGACCTGAAGACATTGGTCGACTGCCCGATCAACTGACTGATAACAAGGAACGAAATATTGAAGGGACCAAGTTACCCGATCGACTGCCTGGTCGACCGTTCAGAAGGCAGACCAAGAACAAAGAGTTAAGTTTCTTAGCAGGTCGACCGCCCATGCGGAAAAGACCTAGCGGTCGACCGCCTGATCGACCACCATATGAGTATCTGCTGAATTCTCAGTTAGTTTAGGATTTTATTTTTGGGACCAAATTGGACTCATATTGATTTTATCTTTTTTTTATTCTGAATTTAGATATTCTAGATAGATTATGACTCTTTTGGAAGCCTACAAAAGGTTATTGTATCCTTTATTTTAGGTATTAACTTTTGGTTGATAAAAATTGAGTCTCTCTCTCCAATTGCTCATAGATTTGAGTTGCTACCTTTGCTCGTGGATTCGAGTGTCATGCTCGTGGATTTAAATACATTTTCTACCTGAAAGATCCTTTTAGGGTTCGTTGGCAATAGAACGAGATCTAGCCGGCGTCGTTCGCTTTCCCACTCCGCATCAAGTGGTATTAGAGCTTCGGCAAACTTTTTGATGGTAGAAGATGGCAATGAATAGCAAAGTCTTTCTGCAAGGGAAGGCACTATTGAGGGAGGTTCAGCGCTCTTGAATCATCCATGGACAATATAATCCAAAAAATCAAGAAGTTGTTTCTCAAGATCGACAATCAATGTCTAATCGATGGTACGTACCTAAGCAGACGAGATCGTTCATCGGGTAATCTTCATCCACAACCACCCCTACATCCACCTCTACAACATCATCCTCTACCACGACAACCATTACCACATCAACCTCTACAACAACATCCTCTACCACATCAACCACCACTATACGAACCTCTACAACATCAACTTCCACCACACAACCACCGCCAAATCATCATCCACCACATCAACCACCACTAAGGCATCCTCTACGAAATTTCTAATACGAAGATCTTTCTGAGGAGAAAGAATTGAACAACTCCCTCTATCAAGAAGATGGCTTCGAGGATGAAGCTTATGATGGAGAGATGACTTACGGGTGAGGCCCCAGGTGAATGGTCAATCCTAATCCTAACAGGGGAGGATTTCCCTTTCCTAATCATGATAGGAGAAGAGATTACCCAAGCCCTAGCGAATATAGGTTGAAGGTCAAAATTCCTTCCTTTAGTGGGAACTGGTATTGAGACCTTCTTGAATTGGGTCTATGATGTAGAGAAGTTCTTCGACATGACTTACACCTCTGAGGAAAATCATGTCAAGTTCATAGCCTACAAGCTTAAGGGAGCAGCAACCGCATGGTGGATCAATTGCAGATCACGAGGAGATGCCAAGCCATGCCACTCGTGATAACGTGGAGACGCTTGAAGCAACTTTTACAAGTTAGCTAGACTCTTTCTACTCGACTATCAACAAATTTTTTACAATCAGTTTGAACATTACAAATAAGATACAAGGACTTTTGTGGCATATACGGAGGAGTTCTATCACCTGTCATCGTGATGCAAACTATCCATGAGGATGAACAACAAACGACCAAATACATCGGCGGGCTAAAGTACCCCATCCAAGAACACACGATCTTTCACGACGTGTTCTCCTTTGATAACGCCCACAACATAGCCATGAAGATTGAGAGATTATACATCAGAGCTTCACCTTTCAGGCGTCTGATGTCAATTGAAGAGTTATTAGGTGGCAAAGAAATTCATCCGAGTTTCATGATGGTTGACCAACCACCAACTTAACAGACGATCAAAACCCTGTGTCGGCACCAGCAACAACAACCACTATCGCCCAAAGAAAGAAGAAAATCCCTACACTAAGCCTAGAATTGGCAAGTGTTATAGGTGTGGATGGCCTAGACATAGGTTCAGTGAATGTCTTAAGAGAAAGCAAGTCAATGTTGTGGATTATGGAGATGAAGACAAAGGAGTCATAATCGATGATGCAAGTGATTCTGACTTTGTCGAAGAACATGGAGATCCCGTAACTTGTGTTATTCAGAAATTGCTCTGCAACCAGATGATCTTTGACACCACACAACGACATCAAATCTTTTACTCAAGGTGTTTGATCAAGGACAAGGTATGCAACCTCACATCGATAATGGAAGCTGCGAGAACATCGTGTTTAGAGCACTTATAAATTATTTAAAGCTAGAGAAGAAATAAAATCATCCCTATGCTATTGGGTGGATCAAGAAAGGCCACTGCATCAAGGCCGTTGCTTGTGATGTTGTCAACATGAACAAATGTCATATTCTTTTGAGAAGGCCGTGGCAACATGATATTGATGTTACTCACAAAGTTAAAGAGTGTGTGTGTGTGTATTCACTTGAAAGGGTAAAAAAGTTGCCATGAGACCAATTCAACCGACTCCAACATCTACATAAGAAAAAAGCATTTTCACTCGTATCCGTATGCAATCCATTTGATCGAAACTCGAGAGCAAGTTCTTTTGAAAAGAGAGGGACTGATGCAGGAAGGCAGAGCCAGAAAATCAAGTTCAACAAAAGACCAAACACGGGCCTCGGTCGAGCGCTCGGTCGACCGATAAAATCAGCTAAAGACATCGGTCGACCACCCGGTCGACCGACTGATAACAGAGAAGGAAACAGAGAGGAAACCAAGTCACTCGGTCGACTGCCTGGTCGATTGTCCAGAAGACATACCAAGAATAGAGAGCTAAGAAGGCAGATCATGAACAGAGAGCTAAGTTTCTTAGCCAGTCGACCACTCAGTTAACCAGTAATGCTGAGAAGACCTAGCAGTCGACCATTAGATGAGTATTTGCTGAATTTTGAGTTAGTTTAGGATTGCTTTTGGATCCAAATTGGACTCTGATTGATTTTTATCTTTTTTATTTTGAATTTAGATTCTTAGATAGATTATGACTCTTTTGTGAGTCTATAAAGGGCCATTGTATCCTTTGCTTTTTTGGTTTAGTTTTTGATTAATAAAATTGAGTTTATCTCTCCAATTGCTCATGGATTCGAGTTGCTACCTTTACTTATGGTTTCGAATAAATTGCTCGTGAGTTGGAGTGTTGTACTCTTGAATTCGAGTATGTTTCCTACCTGAAAGATCCTTTCAGAGTTCATTGGCGCTAGAAAAAGATCTAGCCGGCTTCATTCACTTCCCCTCTTTGCGTCAATAAAATTTAAAATCTATAAATTAAGACATGTTAACTATATAAGCCTTTGCTTCACACATAAGATTTTAAGATTTGTTTACTTATGAAATTTTGAGAGGTATTGAGTTACAAGGACATCTTATGCTATTTGGTTGTAATAATGGAACATTTAAGATTTGACTGACCTTTATAGCAATGAGGTGCTAACGAACGGGGAATGTCATACGTATCTTGGATACTACTTGAATATTTAAGAAGCTTGGTGGATTGGCTGCGAGGAGGATGCACTGAATTCATAAAACGTTTTTGGGAATAAGAAAACTTCTCCATAACCTAACCTATTAACTTGGTGATTTTGTGAATGAATCCTATTATTAGTGAAACGGTGATTTGTGCATGAAACTGGTGACTGTATAAATGAAATTACCGGTACTAGTGAAACATTGATTATGCGAATGAACTCCTAATACAAGAGAAACAGTGTTTTGTGAATTAGATCTTAATACTAGGAAATGATGGTTAGTGTATATGAGATTCTAATACTAGTGAAATGGTGAATTGTATGGGTGAATTATAAGATTAGCAATAATTGCAAATTTATAATGTATTTGAGAAAAGTATATAATATCATAAGTAGAGTCTTTCCGGTTTAATTTAAAAGTTATACTATCATGTCTTGATTCCAATAATAATCATGATCATAACTGATAAAAGTTGTTAATAAATCCATGTGATATCAGAAACTATTATGCAAGCTAGTAACTGTGGTTAATAAATCAATAATTATTGATTTATACCAGTTATAATTGGTAGTCGGTATACTTGGTGATAAAAGATAAATATGATAATGGATTTTGGATATTAACTAAGTAATAAGAGATTAATAAGTAATATGATTAAGAAGATCAAATATTGGTGATATAAACTGAAACTTAACTGGTTAAATACTATGATTACTAAGCTGTATGTATTATATGTTTTATATCTCTTAGATACCATAAGAGTTTCACGAAACTATGATAACGAACTAAGAAATGAGTAACCAATAAGTGATTGATGTGCTTGTAGTGTTTTAAATATCAGATATCGATGATATATCGGTCGACAAAATTATATACCGAATACCAGATACCGGGTGATAAATCGCGATATGGTACTAAATACCGAATGTCAAATCGAATGTCATACCAGATGAAGAATATGCATGTGATTATCTACATAAATCATATGAAACTATTTAAAGTAAGTTTAGGGTCATAGGAGATACTTATTTTTTTGTAGAGTCTCCTCAAATGCGTCTGTAGAAGTCCTCGAATGCGTCATGTGGCGATATATCAGATACTTTCATCTTGGATATTGACTGATATATCAACCACGTGGTAATATATCGGCCCATATCGAGCCAAAATGATATACGATAAAGTTTTACACTTACCGTATCATTTTGGATAAAATACCAGTATCTCGGCCGATATACCGGTATATCGGCCGATATTTAAAACAATGTGTGCTTGATGGTTGATATATTTATGAGTAAAATTCTGATCTAATTAACATCATGGTAATGATGAAAATGAAACACATGTTTGTGAAATCATGGTACATACTAGTCGACTAATATGAAGGAGTAGTTGACTAAACTGCTGCTGAATTGATTAATTAGTTTATGCTTACATTGATTAGTTGACTACCCTGGGCTATTAGTCGGCTAGACTGCTCTCAATTGAATTATTTAGTCGACTACCCTGGGCTATTAGTCGACTAGACTGCTCCCATATTAAATTATTTGGTTTGTGATTATATTGATTAGTCGACTACCATGGGTATTAGTCGACTAGACTACTTTCATATTGAATTATTTAGTTTCAGATTACATCTATTAGTCGACTACCCTGAGCTATTAGTTGACTAGGCTGCCTTTATATCAACTTGTTAGTTTTTTATTACATCTATTAGTCGACTGGTCTGAGCTGTAAATCGACTAGGTTATGTATGTGAAGTATGTTGATTGTTCTTATTACTATTAAGTTATAATGATTTTGAAATATATAGAAATAATTGGTTGTATGTCTGCACGTGATAAAAATGTATATTGTGTGTATGAGGTGTATGAGGTGATGGTATATCGGGAGATGTGGATGATGAATTGGTGGAGTTATTTTTGGAGGTTAATGGTGATATTTATGTGTCGGTACCTATTCGTAACAAAAGGGGAGTGCTCGAATTGTACTTTTTTTCCCATTCATGGTGGAAGATGAGTGCTCAAATGGTACTTTTCTTCCCATTCATGGTGAAAGAAGAGTGCTCCGATGGAAAATAATTGAATGGGAGGCGAATGATATATGTTTATTGTGTCTGATTGGATGATCAGTGATTACTAGGAGTGTGAATGATGTATGAATATATGTTTATGACATTTAGTATACGAATGTGATTGTTTGTGACATCTGATATATAGATATAGTTGTTTGTGACATTCAGTATATGGATGTGATTGTTGTGTGTTTCATCATTTATAAATATACGTTTATAAATTGGATACTACCGTAAACGATATGTGATGTCCGCATGTTTTGTAAGTCTTATGCATATTGTAACAACCGGTTACTAAACTCTAAATTAATATATTAATATTGAGTTAATGAGATTTTTTTAAATTTTTTTTAAAATTATTAAATTAATTGTTTCTGTGTGAAATAAATTTCGGTAATTTATTTGGAGAATCCGAAGTGAAATAATTTTTTTATAAATTATATAGGATCCAGTGTTATGAGAAGTAGTGATATCTATATATGATTGTACAATTGCATACGTGCACATGTGTTGGAAAATTTTGATTAAATCTGTGATGTCTGATTTTTTGGTGTAAACGATGATGAGAATTGAATTGGTATATTACCGGGTATTCTTTTGAAATTATTTGTTAATTTGTGCTGAGTAGCAGAGTATGAAAATATGTGAAAATATGTGAATGTATTTATTTCATGAAATACTAAGTATACATACCAAGTATCAGCATTTAATTCTAATCGTAAGTGTGTGGGGGACCCACTTGTGTACCTATTGGGTGTGGGTGCGCATATGTTCATGTATGCATTTCAAAGTTAACATACATATGGATATATATGTATGAATTTAACTTAATAAATGATTATGAATTAAAATTATATAAGTGATATAGATATTTCTTTTAACAAGGAGATAAGGTATGGGGGGTAAATGAGAGTTGGTGAAAGGTATGGCAAGGATGGGGGGGGGGGGTTTATTTAAGTATGGATGAACGAGAAAAATCTCATTTGAGATCTTATCCTCTCTCTCACTCCCCACAGCCTCTCTCTCTTTCCCCTCTCCCTGAGGTCGGCAACAGTCCAAGAAGTGGGCGGCGGCAGCGTGGGGAGGCAGCACCACCCTCCCCTTCCCCATCTCTTTTTCTTTCTCTTCCTTCCCTCTTTCTCCCTATCTCACTCTCCCTCTCTCCCTCTATCTGTATCCTGGGTCTCGGCCGGCCAACAAGAGGTGGTGGCCAGTAGAGGCCGGCGGTGGCAGTGGTAGCCGAGGGAGGAGCAGCGACAACTCTCTCCCCCCATTTCTCTTCTTTCTTTCTTTCCCCCTCTTTTTCCCTTGACTAGTCGGTGGCCAGAAGTGCTGCCAGAGGTGGCGCTGATGCCGAGGAGGTGGTCGAGGGGATGCCGGCGATGGTCGCATGGCTGGGCGGCACCTGGCTGTAGTGGCAACAACTGCTCCTGCTGCTATTGCTTTAAAGAAGAAGAGAAGAGAAGAGAAGTGGTTTTGGGTTTGGGTTTTGAGAAAACCTAACCCGTTATGCACCCGAACCCGACCCCAGTTCATTAAACAAGGTAAATTTATTTAAACCCCCTAGAATTTAAATAATTATTTTGGAACCCTATAAAATTACCAACAGCCTCTTAAATACTTTCAGGTTTTACATATCTAACCATGTTTCGTATCTAGTGGGTATTCGAGCGATATTTCGGCCATCCGAACTCTGATTCGCATGATTCTGAGTCGTTGGATTCATGGAGATAAGAGCTACGCGTTCACGGTATCGGTATGAAGTGTCGAGTGGTTGGAGACTGACAGACCTGACAACGGTGAGTGAAAGTCCTCACTCAAGTTATAAACTCACACAAGTGATAATAATAAATGAGTAATGTTGATAATATTGATCTAATGGAATAAGAAATATCATTAAGGGGTGAGTAAAGTCTGTATGTTAACCACCGATCATTATGTTCTATACATATGTGTGAAATGCTATTATAAATATGCTTGTGGGCATCATATGTGCAAGGTAATGGATCGTATAGAGAAATGAATAAAGAACATGAATAAATTGTGTACGGTAATGATTTGTGTATAGTAATAAATTTTGTATGGAATTAAAATGTATGTCGGCGTGTCAAATGAATGATAATGACTTGAATCATGAGTATTGAGTATTAACTTGAAATATGACGTATATATTTATGAGTAATTACACGGATAACTAATAATGACATGTGTGCATGAGTATATGAATTGAATAGCATATACCCAGTGATGGACTAAATAGTGACGAAACGAAAAACTGATAATAGATCGTTGATGCTACCTAATTAATAAAAGATGAATAAAAGTCAACTAAGATAAACGATCACTTAAAGAATCATTGACCATGAAATTGGTAATTATAGAACCAGTTGAGTTGGTATCGATATAAGCAGAATCCTAGAGTTAATGCAAAACTGGGTCAAATAATTGAAACCGAAACTAATCTCATAGATTGTGGTCGATTCTAGTAATCAGTCAAGACTATAAACATGGTTGAGTGGTGATATAGAATTCTTTGGTTAAAAAAGTTAAAAATTGAGTCTTTTTAATAAACGTGATATTGTGTAATAACTTGAACCCATGGGGCATCAGACGTTCTCTGATGACTTATAGAATTATATATCTGTTAAATTATTAATCAGTAGTAACTGAAAGCAATCAAATGGATAGATAAGCAAAATTTATTAAACATGATGAGATATGAAAATAGATGTGAGAATATACCCTTGGATCAGAATGTAAGTAGAAATTACAATATTTAGTGATTTATGGCTATTAATAAGGAAACTATAGAATAAGATCATATTTGATAAAAGTCGGTTAGAGTGTGACCGATAACGGTGTATAGGTAATAATTGAGTAATGTATTGGTGAAAACTAGTTAGAGTCAGTACTGAGTGAACCTGATATTTTAATATTAAGTATACCGATCAGATATGGCTAACTCGATTACAAGAAAGTAAATATCGATAGTATGAATAAGAAATTTGTTAAACCAATAATATGGATATCTAGGCTGAAGAACTATATCTATAGCTATTTAATTACGATTCAAATTTATTTGGAGAAAAACGAAAGGGATAAATCACAAATATTAGTAGAATAGTCGGTTAATGTGTTGGTTAACTCTTGCTGACAAGAGTGATAATTAGTAAATGAATAATTTTTTTTTTTTAAATAGGGTTGGGCATAAGCTAAATCTACGAAGAAATGACTAATGTGGACTTTGATGATAAATCTATATGAATTGACAACCAACATTAATTATGAAAAGTAATTAGGCAAATTAACAAAAAATGTGAATCATTGTGCATGCTAGTTATACTTAATAAGTGATGAATAAATAATATGATTAAGAAGATTAACTACTGACTGTATGAATTGAAACTCAAATATTTATAAAGTAAGGTTCCTAATTTTAATTCAGATTATTATATATGCGTGTGGGGGAGGCATGATAAGTTGAATACTAGTTAGAATGACTATGAACTTCATTAATCTGATAGTATGGATATCTCCCGAGAATAGATAGTTCATCGGATCTATAAGGATGAATTAAGCAGTAATTAAGTAACAATTGAATGGTATGTGACTTTACGTATTGGTAATCATAAACTTATTAATAATATAGATTGATAAGTAACTTGATTATCCTATATTTGTATATAAATCAAGAAATAATGATTTATGTATGATTATTCATATGATGATAGTTAAGTATGGGTAGTGATTATTCACAATTTATAACGCATAATAAGCTCGTAACATTCTAGTGGATATGTTATAAATCCTAATCGGAATCAAGATATGGACACTATATCGAAAAATCGGATACCATGTTGATAAGTATAATTGCTCTTCAAGTAAGAAACTAAGTAGTAATTAAGTATTTTGTCTTTCTAATGCATTGATTTTCATGATGTATATGCACATGAAATCGTATGAACTTGACTGTGTATAACATATCGGTATGGATATAAATGTGTTTGTAATAATGAATGTGCATACGTATGCACATGGTAATTATGCATGTAGTATTTATTTATGCACATTGATGTGTAACTGTATGTATGCATGTCATTTGTTGAATAATGTTTATGTATTATCGGAGGAAAGGACCGGGCGAAACCAGTGGATGCGAAGACGGGGAAAAATGTATTATCATAGGAAGGGATCGGGTGGAACCGTGGGTGGCAAAGACGGGACAAAAAAGTATATCAATGGAAGGAACCGGGTTGAACCGGAGGTGATCGAAGGGGAGTATTGTTATTATTTTTATTGAAGTGTGCTTTCAAAATTTTGATGTCTTGATTTTTTACTTGGTTAATTAAAAACTTGCATGAATATATATTTATGATATCCAGTATATGAATGTTATTGTTTATGACATTCGGTATGTGGATGTGGTTGTTTGTGATATCCGATATATAGACGTGGTTGTGTGCTTCATTGCATATGAATATATAGTTATGAAATTGATACTACCGTGAGCGGTATGTGATATTCAAGTGTTTTGTATTTTATATGAATGTGAGAAGAACAAAATAAATTGTAAACTAATATAAGAATAAGTAAAATTATATGCTCTAGAAGCTGTGTTGGTGACCGTAAGTCATAGATAAAACATGAATGTATTACGAACTGAATACAAGTGGGGTATTGGTATGTATGTGATTGATAAATCACTATGTGAATATAATATAGACAATCAGATTAGGTGTATATAACACAAGATATAAGATGTTGACTAATTGGACACGTGGGCTCAGAAGAGTAAGAAGAACTTATGTCAAATAATAGAAAGTATCAGTGACTTATTAAGCTGCACTACCCATATTAAGTAGAAAGATAACTAGATTATTTCTTGAAAAATTGTTCAACTGCATCATACTTAATGTATATTGATATTATAATGCAAACTCTGATATGAATGACTTTACTCACTGAGCTGATGAGCTTACCCCACCTCAGATTGATGTCTTTCAGGTCCTGCATAAAGCTCTGGGATACCTTGATAGAAGGCCAGAAGACTTACTTGTTGATCTTTGCTGCTTAAAATTCTAATATATTTTCTTTTGTGTGTAGATATAGTTACTGGCACCCCATATGTATTTGGGTGTGTTCTAGTACATGATCAAATTGGAAGGTAGACTTGGTATGTATTTGCATCTGGTGACCATAAACTTGATTTTTGAGCTTGGTTCTTTTAGGTAAGTAATGTATATATTAGTTCTAGTTTCTTCTTATTTTGTATTAGAGTCGATCATGTGGAATTAGAACCGAGAGGAGTGCTCTCGTGTATATATTTATTTGATTGATCTTGAGATGAAATTTTATGATGGAAATTTGAAATTTATAAGTAGGCAAGATCAAGCCGAAATTGTATTATATATTGTGTGAGATATTGTATATTGATAAGTAGGCTGATGTTAATCAAAATCTGAATTATTGTATTGAGGCAGACTCCATATTTCAGAAGAGATGCTGCCAAATTTTAGAGATTATTTGAATAGTTAAGATAAAGGTTTATGATTATGGTAATTAAGGTGATTAAGAATTGGGACCGTTACACATATGGGAAAAACAATAATTAACTGTAAACTAATATAAAAGTAAGATTGTATGCCCAGAGAGATGTGATTTTGAACGTGAGTTATATATAAAACATGAATGTGTTACGAACTGAATATAAGTGATATACTAGTATGCATGTGATTGATGAATCACTAGGTGAAAATAAGAGATAGACAATCAGGTTAGGTATTATATAGCACAAGATATAATATCTTGAATATTAGGACACGTGTGTCCACTGTTTTAGTATATCGGCCGAGATACCGATATTTTATCCAAATGATATAATAAGTGTAAAACTTTACCGGATATCATTTTGAACCGATATTGGCTGATATATCGCCACTTGGTCGACATACCGGTCATATCCGAGATGAAAATATCTGATATATCACCACGTGACACATTTGAGGAGCTTATATAAAAAATAAGTATCTTCTATGAGTCTATGACCCAACACTTACTTTAAGTTGTTTCATATGATTTATGTAGGTATCACATGCATATTCTTCATATGGTATGACGTCTGATTTGACATTCGGTATTTAGTACCATATCGGGATATATCACTCGGTATCCGGTATTCGGTATATAATTTTGGTGACTGATATATCGCTGATATCCAATATTAAAACACTACGTGTGTTTAGAAGAGTGTGAAGAACAAGTATCAGATAATAGAGAATTAGGGACTTATTAAGTTGCACTATCTATCTCAAGTAGGAAAATAATTGATATTATTCTTGAATATTTTCAACTGCATCATACTTGAATTGTAACGGTATTAAAATGCAAATTTTGATTTGAATGATTTTACTCACTGAGCCGTCGAGCTCATACCCGCTCTAGATCATATGTTTCAGATAATGTTGTAGCAAGGCCATCTTGAGACTGGTGTACCATATGGAGGGACCAGATAAAAAGTCAAGAATACTTCGAGGATGTTCTCTTTTTGTTGTTATTCACTTATATTTTGAAGCTTTTATATGCATGTATGTTCATATGACCCTCTACTAGTATGTTGGTGTCCTAAGCATGGACTCGTCATGCATAAGTGATGGGTGAGAACATAGATGTAAGGTTGATATGTTGATACCTTCTTGATGACTGATAGATAATCTTTTTGCACAGTAAGTTTTCTTGGTTATCAATACATATACATATGATTAGTGAATGGTTGTTGTAGTATTATCTTGAGGATATAAGTAGACCGTTGTTAGCCAAAATTTATTATTATGTATCAGGACAGACTCCATATTATAGAGGAGATACTGTCGAAATTTTCAAGTTTAGAGAAGATTATAAATGAAGTGGATTTGATTAAGTTAATTCTATGATTTAAAAATATGAGACTATTGTTAGTCTAAAGGCCCTTCACCTAAGTTTTGATAATGATTAATTTATGAAGTTAAGTTACTAATCATCTTGTGTTTATATAGTTTCAGTTATTGATCAAGATCTTAGTAGGTGTTTAGCTTCAATAAAGGATTCAAAGTCGAGTTTGAAAGCTAACATGTGTTGATTCAAGAGCTCGCGCTTTAAGATCACATCTAGTACTCGGAAGGAGTCAAGCTCTATGGATCGTGTTTGAATTGAGTCGTCTTGAAGATGAAGATCGAAGAGAAGATTTGCATTTAGGTTTGTTTAGTATTATTTAGATCTTATGTAAGAATAGTTTAGTTTTGATATGCTCAAGTATATACACACATAAGTTCAAAAGTCTTGGTTTCGGTTTAACCGTTTTAGATTTTCAAGAATATATCTTTCGTTTTCATGAATAGAGTTCATCAAAAGAAGTTTACAGAGTTTAATGTATATTGGATTTCAGCTATATACATTGTTTGGTTCATAATACTTAGAACCTTATTTGATGTTTCTAATTCATGGTTTTAAGTTTTGTTAAAGTCAAAACTTATTTTGAGCTTATTGTCAAAAAAATTTTATTTCATATTCTTTGTGTATTTGATTCTATCCATATGCACTATGCTTCAAATATGTTTAAATATCTTGTTTTTATTTGAATAAGTTTTGAAAAAATCAGTACTTCATTTCAAAGTTTATTTTTAAAAATACGAGTTTTAGTTTAAACTTAAATTCTATGCTTCAAAAATAGTTCAAATAGTTTGAAATATGTGTTGAATTTTGATCACACATATTTGTACTTCAACTATTTATCTTATCTTATTTTTGTGAAATTTATGAAGTTTTATGAGATTCTATAGGTATTTAAAAGCTAAGATTTCCTAAACTATAACCCACTTCCGGGCTGCCTGGTGGTCGACCGATGTGCACGGAACGTACACAAGCCCTTGGCCATTGGGCTAGTCGACCGTATGGTCGACCGATCGACCGACCAGAGAAGCTGCTCTCTGATTCTGGCCTCGGTCGACCATGCAGTTGACTGACAGTGAGAAATTTCTCACTGTACCTTGGGGCGGTCGACTGACAGTCTATTCTGGCCAGTTTGGACCTCAATGGCTAGTTTTTCCAAATCCCTATATATATGTGTTTGGGGGCTATTTTCATTAAGATTTTTTAAGAGAAATTTTACCAGTTTTCTAGTGCTCTCTTGCCCATTTCATAAAGTGTTTTAAAAGAGCTTCAAATCCATATCTTTATTTTTGATTCAAAGTTTTGAAAAATCAAAAGAAAACAAGTTTTGAGATTCTAGTTTCCTGCTCTAAATTTTTATATCTTTTTTAGAGTTTTTCCAAGTATTTTCTCTTTGTATTTCTTTTCTAAACATTTTGATTTCTCACAATCTTGAGCTATCAATTCTAAATCTATCTTTAGGATTTTTGTCTTGTGAGAAAATTGTTTGTGATATTTCAAGATCACCAAGAGTTGTTTGTGATCATTGGATCACCAAGTTGTATTTTTTTCTTTGCTTAGTGCTCCCTTTTGTGTAGAGGTGTGAGAGTTGGAGTTGTATACTTTAAGATTGCAATTTGTAATTTCTCGGTCGAGGTCTTTTTGTGGAAGGTCCTGTGTGGACATAGTGAAAATCTTCTGTGTGAAGGCGGGAACGTAGAGCAGTAGCTTGAACCTCGAAATATATCCTTGTGTTTGCGTTTAGATCTTTCTCTCTAACTCTCATCTCTCTTTATAGTTTGCATTTTGTTATTATTGTTCATTCATATACATGCTTGATATAGTTTGTGTGCCCATACATGTGTTTAATCAAGAGAGCTTTTAAAGCACCTTAACTCATAATTCAGAGGACTCGTGAGGAGTAGTTCCAGAGCCCTTCACGGGGAATTCAGACTCACTCTTGATTATATGTTGTGTGTTAGCAATTAGTTTTTAAATTCAGCATTATTTGTCTTAGATTAGCACTCTATTCACCCCCTTTAGGTGTAATTTCAATTGGTATCAGAGTTAGCGCTCCTGAAATTCGATTTAACTACCTAGGAGTGAGATCCTCATTTGCTAATCTAGTTGTTGCTTTGCACACATATAGTTTACACTCATGGATTTTCTTTCTCCACCCATATATGATGTTTCTAACATCGATATGTGAAAGTTTAAGATGGGTGCTTACCTCAAAGCGTTACGATTGCATGTTTATCTTACCACTACTAAGAAATCATATTTTGGTATTGATAAGTACCTAGAGGCTAATACATAAGCCATAGATGCACTAAAGTACACACTTAGCAAAGAACACATTTTTTGATTTCTCATTGTGATTCCGCTTTTGCAGTATATAACACATTGACTTCTCCCAAAGAACAAACGACAAACGTTTTGGAGAAGATATCCATTGGAGATGAGTCTGACCAAGCTTACTTCATAGTCCAAGGGAATGACTCTCTTGAAGTAAATTCGGACACTCATCTTGAAGATTGTGCTAGTTCTTCATATAATGATAATGCTATGGATGCTCATGCTTTAAATGAAGAACTTTTCATGTTTTGTGAAAACTTGTTAGAAAAATATAAACTTTTGAAAAAGAAGAGTTTTGAATTAAAAGAAGAAAATGAAAATTTATTTTTAAAACTTGATTTTATGTTGAAACAGAAAGTTGAGATTTCAAATGAAAGAGATTCTTTGAAATCCCAACTTAATTTTGTTTTAAAAGAGAATGAGATTTTGAAAAATAAAAATGAGTTGTATGATGTTTTGAAGAAAAATGAGATTTTGTCTTTAAAGTGAGATTTTGTTTTAAAAGAAAATGATTCTTTGAAAAATAAAATTATTTTAATTTCTAAAGAATTGGAATGCATTTCTTTAGAAAATATTTTTTTGAAAAATGATTTTGTTTCACATTCTTGTCATGCTTCTATTGTATCATCCTCTAGTGATAAGAATTTTGCATGCTTCACATCTTGTTTAAGTATTAATAATGATTTTTGCATGTTGAAAAAGAGTATTGATTGTTTGGGCTCCACTTTGAGCCAATGTGTCATGAACCACACAAGATTGAAATCCATATTTCGAAAGAAACATGCTCCACATATGCATGCACACCCTCCACGACGTACACATGCTCATTATGCTCACACACATGATTCAATATATGTTAGTGTGTACACTTGTACACATTGTGATCGTAAGGGCCATCTTGCAAAATTTTGTAATGATAGATTAAATATTTCTAATTTTGCAAGTAAAAATGTTTAGGTTAGGAAAGGTGCTAACTCCCATGGACCCAAGAAAGTTTGAATACCAAACTCCACTCCTATTGCATTTGATGTAGGTGTGTGCTCTCACACAACGTGAGAGTATTAGTGTCTTGATAGTGCATGCGTTTCGAGCAAAATATTCACATTGTTGGATGCATCACTTTCAAGAGAAATTTGGTGGAAAAACCACCATATTTTGAAGACCTAGAGACTAGTTCACTTGGTTTTGATAAATATCTCAACTCTTTATTTTTATTTACATGCTTTCTTATTATTGATTGTTAGCATGTTTTGATTTTCATGTTCATTATGTTTAAATGCAATGCCTATTAGACTTGTGATTGATATACATATATATATATATACATACACACACACACACACACATATATATATATATATATATATACATATATATATATATATATATATATATATATATATATATATATATATATATATATACATATATATATATATATATATATATATATATATATATATATATATATATATATATATATATATATATATATATATATATATATATATATATATAGTATTTGAGATACACCCATATTCATATGGATTTACATCTTATGTGTTCTCACTATTGTTTAGCTATATATGCATATCCTAGTTACAATGACACTTGCATTTACTCTAATGATCACTTTTGTTTTTGATATTTTGTACTTCATGTTTTGATTACATGTTTGGATGTAATTTTCATTAAAACTTATGTTTATACTTATACAATAAGTGAGCTACACTTAATTATTATGTTTGGGTGCTTTATTGCTCATGTGTACTCATTAGATGTATTTGTATAACCTAATTTTGATGATTCTTGTATTTATACTTGTATTCCCTATTTTGTATATATTTTTATGTTTTGCTTCATATATATGCAAATTTTGATAAAAAACTATATGATATACATATTCTATCATTGAGTCACTAGTATTAAATGTCATATACTCTTTTGAGGACTAATTTCATATTTGGATATGTATGTATACTTTAGTTTTGACAAAACATAAATATACCTTGAAGATTTGTTTAGTTTTTATGAAAATTGAAATTTTATGATTTTCAAGTTTATAAAGGAATTTTAATTGAGCATTGTCTTATCTCCATGATTCTGATAATTACATGATTTTTTTACACTCTACATCCTTTGTTTACTCATGATTTTGATTCATGAGCATATATCTGCCTCATAGATTTTTGAGTGTCGATTTTTGTGTAATTTTCATGGATATATATTTGTTTTTATTTCTTATTTGAAGGATTTCATACTAACTTTCAAATTTTTCTTAAAACTAGTTTCGTATTCTTCAATTGGTAGAGTTTTCAACCCATGTTAAAATTATTTTCAAGTCTTATTTTTGAAAAATTTTCTCCTACAAGGGCGGTTGGATGAGAGGCCATGACTTGTTTGCTCTTTAATGAATATCCTTTTAAACTTATGCATGAAAGGGTGAATGTTATGAGATATACTTGATTTTAATAAAAATTGATTTTTGTATACTTATGTTTTATTATATATGTATGCATCATTTCTCAATTGATATTATATTGCATTGATCATATATACATATATATGATTTTTGTACTAAATTATTGAAAAATGTTGATACATATTTTTTAAAGCATAAATTGTTTTATGATACGCTTAACTTTGTTCTAAATGTTAAAATTTGTATCCTATATTATTTTCATTGGTATTTCAAAAAGAGAGAAAATTTTTGATTTTACATCCAATCGGTATTTCATATATTTTCAATTGGTATCTTACTCCCATCTTTTGAGAAAAAATTTTTATTTTAGAAGATATTTACATTTTCAATATTAGTATCAATAACTTTCAATTGGTATTATTTTCAATTGGTATCTATATTATAAAATGATTTAGAGTTTTATCTTCAACTAGTAGAATTTAAAAAGATTTCTTTCAATTGATATCAATTGATAAAAAGTAAAAAGATTATTACTCTTTAAATTGGCTTCTTTCAAAAATATATTTTTATTGGTATTGTTTGTTTTTCTTCACCCTTTGTTGATGAGTAACAAAAAAGGGGAGAGAAATGTAGGGTATATATATATACATATTTTATTAATTGTTTATGCATATATACATGTGTTTTATGAGTTTTATTGCATATTATTTTATCATTGTTTATTGGTAGTTGAAATACATTGAATATCTTCTTGTTTTGTGCTATGCATGATGATTGTGCACGTACATTGTGTTGGCCCGAAGGCCCATCACTCTAGTTTTGATGATGATCAACTCATGTAGTTATTGTACTAATGATCTTGTGTTTAATTAGTGACAGATTTATGATCAAGATCTTAGTAGGTGCATAGCTTCAACAAATGATTTGAAGTCAAGTTTTGGAGCTTGCACGTTGTTTGGACCAAGTCAAGAAGGCTTCAAGTGAAGACTTCAAGAAGATGAAGACTTGAGTCTAGGTTTGTTTTAGAAGATTTTGTTTTTAGATAAAATGTAAAGGATAGAGTAGTTGGTGGATTGCTAAAGTACATATACACACACACTCTTGATAGTTTTGTTTTTACAAAAGATTTTCTATTTTAGAAAAATACATGTTTGGTTTTTGGTATTCAAGTTTACATGTTTTATCCAAAGTCAAGTTTAGAGCTTAATGTCAAAAACATAGATATTTCACCATGTTTGTGTAGTGGATCATATCCATACACACTAAGCTTTAAAAGTTGTTTAAATATCTTGTTTTTGTATTTGGAGAAGTTTTGGAAAAATCAAGTTTGAAAAATACAGTTTTAGTTTTTGAACCAATATTTTTCAAGATACAAAAATAGTCCAAATTATTTGTAACATGCCTTGATTTTGTGCAAGCATGTTTGTTTATCAAAGTATATTGGTAAAACTATTTTTGTAGATTTTTCAGTATTTTATGGGATTTTATTTCAATCAAAAAGACCAAGTTTTAAATCCCAGTTTTCTGATCTGGCCTCAGCCGGTCGACCGACGTGCACAGACGTGCACGCCAGTTCTGGCAGGAGGGCCTGCCGACCGACCCGGTCGACCGTCCAGAGAGCTCTGCTCTCTGGAAAGGCCCCGGGCGGGCGGCCGGCGCGGCCGACCGGACAGAGACTTGCTCTCTGTATCCTGGCCTCGGTCGGCCGACCGGTCGACCGATGGCACAACGGTCTGAAATATGACCGTTGGCCGGTCGACCGGGCGGTCGACCGACAGGCCTGACAGACCCCAACGACTAGTTTTTCTAGCCTTATAAATTTGGGGGTTTGGGCATTGTTTTTCTACAAGATTTTCAAGTGGGTTTTCACCAGTTTTTCCTGAACCATTTAGAGGTTTTCCTCCACTTGATTTAGAGCAAATATTTCCAATCAAAAGGAGAGTTTTATCAAGAGTGTTTAAAAGAGATTTTCTTGAGTTTTCCTCCACCATCTCTTTCCTTGTTTTCTCACACAACACTTGAGCCATCCATTGCTATATCTACCTATAGGAGTTTGTTGTGAGAGGATTTTATGTGATCAAGAGTTGTGATCACCAAAGTTCTACTTTGTTCTTTAAGGAGGCGGACGAGTGCGTTCGCGGTGGTTTCGAGTTCGTGTGTGAACTCTTTGTTTGAGGTGCGGCCTCGGCGAGCCGGTGGGCTTGTGGTGTGTACGGACTAGAGAGAGTCCAAGGAGTTCTAGTGGGAACTCGTTGTAGGTGTTGCGGCACCGAGTGATCTGGTGGGATCGATTATAGTGAAAATCCTTCGTGTGTCGAAGGCGGGGATGTAGAGCAAGTGTGCTCGAACCTCGAAACAAATCTCTTGTGTTTGCGATTGCTCACACTCTCTCTCTTTGTCTCTTATTTATATCTTGCATACTTTATTGTGTTTATCTTTATATACATGATATACTTGTGTGCTTAATTGTATATGCTTGGGATTGTTTGCTAACACTTGTATTCAACCAAGAGAGCCAACGCCGCACCTCAACCCTTATCTAGGGGAATCTAGAGGAGTTTGTCCAGAGCCCTTCACGGGGAATTCGGCAACATTCTTGTGTTATACGTGGTGTTTAGTGTAATAGTTTGTTTAGGTCATAATAGTTTCTAATTCCGCATTATTTGGCATTAAGTGACCATTAGATTAGCCATCACCTATTCACCCCCCTCTAGGTGACTTTACAATTGGTATCAGAGCCAAGTGCTCTGAATTTGGGTCTTACAACCTAGAGTTAAAGATCCTCTTTTTAGGCTAATCACTATATTTGTACACACACCATGGACTTCATGTCACCACCCACATTTGACATTCTTAACATCCAAATTTGGAAGGTTAAGATGTCCTTGTACCTCAAGGCCCTAGGCATTCATGTTTACCTTGCCATCACTAATGATTATTGTTTAAATGGCAAGAATTTTGAGGCTAATGCAAAAGCCCTTTATGCTTTAAAATCAACCCTAAATGATGACTATTTATCTAGGGTTTCTAACATTGAATCGGCTTTTGTAGCTTGGAACATCATCACCTCCCTTGGCGAAAAGGAACTATATTATGCGGGAAGCGATTCGGATGTTGGAAGTGACGTCTCCAACTTGTGCTATATGGTCCAAGGGGATAACCCCTTGAGGTAACTACCGGATCCGAGGTAGATGAGGATAACATGTCATATGATGAGCTTAGCACTTTTTGTCAACTATTGCTTGAAAAATATGACATGCTTAAGAAAGATAATAAAAATTTGAAAAAGAAATTTGATTGCATGCATAAGAAAAATGATTCTTTTAAAAATAATATTGCATGTTTAGAAAAAGAAAATGAAAATTTGAAAGATGAAAATATTTCCTTGATGTCCAAATTGAATGATTTATGTGAAGGAAATATGTTTTTGAAAAATAAAATTGTTGTGGTGGAAAAACAAAAAGAAATTGCTTTGCAAGAAAATAACTCTTTAAAAAGAAAATTTGTTGAAAAAGAAAAAGAAAAAGTTTCTAAAAAGAATAAGAATAATGATTCTATTTCTCATCATGCTTTACATGCCAGCTCTAATGAGGTTAAATTTTTGAAAAATAGAATTGATTGTTTGAGCTCCACCTTGAGCTCTTGTGCATTTAATCATTCTAGGTTGGAGTCTATGTTTTCAAAGAAACAAACTCCACACATTCATGCACATCATCATCCACATCATGCTTATGTTGCACGTCATGATCACACTATCACACATAAGCATCCTAAGGTGTACATGTGTACACATTGTGGCCGCAAAGGCCATTTAGCAAAATTTTGTTATGACAAGTTGCATCATTTTAATTTTGCTAATAATAAAAATTTTTGGGTTCCTTACAAGACTAACCCCAAAGGACCCAAGAAAATATGGGTACCAAAATCTCCACCTTGTGTATTTGATGTAGGTGAGGGCTCTCACAAAACGTGAGAGATTTGGTGCCTTGATGGTGGGTGCACTTGAACTAAAAGGTCACATATTTGGAGCACCGCTATCAAGGAGGTGTTGGTGGGAAAGACCACCATGCTTGGAGCTTTGGAGTTGGTAACAATCTCTAAACTCTTACTCTTTATGGACATGCTTTTTACATATATCATATTCATAGCATGTTCATGTTTTGTGTTCTTATGTGTTCATGTGGTAAAAACATGCTTAGATGTAGTTTTTATCAAAACTTGTATTATTCATATACAAATAGTGAGTTACATTTGATTTATATATATTCGCACTTCATACTCATTTGTACCCACTATATGCACATGTATAGGCTAGTTTTGATGATTCTCTCATTTATACATGCTTTGCCAAATTTTATGATTTTACTTCATGTATATGTATTTTTAATTCAAATCTAATAAATATACATGTATACCCGTGAGTCTCTTGCCTTCATGCAAATACATTTGATAGACTCTTTTATGTTTGGGATATGTATGTGTATTGTTAGTTTTGAATAAATCATACATATACCATGAAGATTAGTATTTTAATGAAAAATGATTTTTCATGTTTTTGTTTTGCTAAAAATGTGACTTATGATCATTTTGAGCTTAAATGACTATTTTCATAAAAATGCTATTTACATGATCTTTTAACACTCACATCTTCATTTATTAATTCATGACTTAGTTTCATGATCATTTTGAGCTTTATAGATCATGAGTGATTAAATCTTTATGTATTTATTTATGCTTTATGAAAAACATATGATTTATTGTATTTTGAAGGATCTTTAACTAGTTTTTCAAAAATCAATGTATACTAGTTATTTATTCTTCAATGTTTATGAGATATACACATGATTTATTGTTTCAATTGGTATCATTGAATCGTTTCAATTGGTATCAATTTGACTCTATTTTTGTATATACTCATATTTTGTTTTCTTATATATATATGTATCAATTTCAATTGGCTTACTCATTTTTCATACATATATATGAGTTATTTGTGCTTGAGTTAAAATTATTTTACATGTTTAAAGCACAAAGTTGTTTATGATAAGAAAATAAAAATTTTAAGAAAAATTTTCAAGATTTGTTTTATTGAGAAAATTCAAAATTTTGTTTTATAAGAAAAATTCAAAATTTTTGATTTGTATTACCTATATGCAAGGGGAGCTTAACATCTCTTCTACATATAGATTCATGTTGAGTATATCTTGTATTGAGGAGCTTGACAACTCTTCTTTATGTAATACACGTGTGTAGAGGGAGCTTCATATCTCCTCTTATGCATTACATATTATACGTTATGTGAATTAGGGCTTGTCATCCCTCTTTCATGGAATGTATATGTGTAGGGAAGTTACTTAACCGTCTTCCTCTTCATTAATGTATATCACATATAAACTTTTATTGACTTAATTGTTTACCCCTTCTTGATCTCTTTGTTTATGACAAAAAAGGGGAGAAAAATTTGATGATTTTTTTTTTAAACCCCTTTGTTGATGATTGACAAAAAGGGGGAGAAAGATTTTGGTTTATATGCATGTTTTGTGAAAAAGATTGTTTATGCATATATGTTTTGTTTTGCAAATAGGAGAAAAAGAATTTGATGTGTTTTATGCTTGTTAGCATGTTTTATCTCCTAGCATTTGCATACATGTTTATGAGCATACATTGCATATTTATTGTTTATTTGTTATGCATGAGTTAAGTGGGAGCTTCTTTGAGGCTTTACTTTAATCCATGCATATATAACTTCATGAGTTTTGTCATCATCAAAAAGGGGGAGATTGTTGGCCCGAAGGCCCATCACTCTAGTTTTGATGATGATCAACTCATGTAGTTATTGTACTAATGATCTTGTGTTTAATTAGTGACAGATTTATGATCAAGATCTTAGTAGGTGCATAGCTTCAACAAAGGGTATGAAGTCAAGTTTTGGAGCTTGCACGGTGTTTGGACCAAGTCAAGAAGGCTTCAAGTGAAGACTTCAAGAAGATGAAGACTTGAGTCTAGGTTTATTTTAGAAGATTTTATTTTTAGATAAAATGTAAAGGATAGAGTAGTTGGTGGATTGCTCAAGTACATATACACACACACTCTTGATAGTTTTGTTTTTACAAAAGATTTTCTATTTTAGAAAAATACATGTTTGGTTTTTGGTATTCAAGTTTACATGTTTTATCCAAAATCAAGTTTAGAGCTTAATGTCAAAAACATAGATATTTCACCATGTTTGTGTAGTGGATCATATCCATACACACTAAGCTTTAAAAGTTGTTTAAATATCTTGTTTTTATATTTGGAGAAGTTTTGGAAAAATCAAGTTTGAAAAATACAGTTTTAGTTTTTGAACCAATATTTTTCAAGATACAAAAATAGTCCAAATTATTTGTAACATACTTTGATTTTGTGCAAGCATGTTTGTTTATCAAAGTATATTGGTAAAACTATTTTTGTAGATTTTTCAGTATTTTATGGGATTTTATTTCAATCAAAAAGACCAAGTTTTAAATCTCAGTTTTCTGATCTGGCCTCAGCCGGTCGACCGAGTCGGTCGACCGACGTGCACAGACGTGCACGCCAGTTCTGGCAGGAGGGCCGGCCGACCGACTCGGTCGACCTTCCAGAGAGCTCTGCTCTCTGGAAAGGCCCCGGGCGGCCGACCGGACAGAGACTTGCTCTCTGTATCCTGGCCTCGGTCGGCCGACCGGTCGACCAATGGCACAACGGTCTGAAATATGACCGTTGGCCGGTCGACCGGGCGGTCGACCGACAGGCCTGACAGACTCCAACGGCTAGTTTTTCTATCCCTATAAATTTGGGGGTTTGGGCATTGTTTTTCTACAAGATTTTCAAGTGGTTTTCACCAGTTTTTCCTGAACCATTTAGAGGTTTTCCTCCACTTGATTTAGAGAAAATATTTCCAATCAAAAGGAGAGTTTTATCAAGAGTGTTTAAAAGAGATTTTCTTGAGTTTTTCTCCACTATCTCTTTCCTTGTTTTCTCACACAACACTTGAGCCATCCATTGCTATATCTACCTATAGGAGTTTGTTGTGAGAGGAATTTAGGTGATCAAGAGTTGTGATCACCAAAGTTCTACTTTGTTCTTTGAGGAGGCGGACGAGTGCGTTCGCGGTGGTTTCGAGTTCGTGTGTGAACTCTTTGTTTGAGGTGCGGCCTCGGCGAGCCGGTGGGCTTGTGGTGTGTACGGACTAGAGAGAGTCCAAGGAGTTCTAGTGGGAACTCGTTGTAGGTGTTGCGGCACCGAGTGATCCGGTGGGATGATTATAGTGAAAATCCTTCATGTGTCGAAGGCGGGGATGTAGAGCAAGTGTGCTCGAACCTCGAAACAAATCCCTTGTGTTTGCGATTGCTTACTCTCTCTCTCTCTTTGTCTCTTGTTTATATCTTGCATACTTTATTGTGTTTGTCTTTATATGCATGATATACTTGTGTGCTTAATTGTATATGCTTGGGATTGTTTGCTAACACTTGTATTCAACCAAGAGAGCCAACGCGGCACCTCAACCCTTATCTAAGGGAATCTAGAGGAGTTTGTCTAGAGCCCTTCACGGGGAATTCGGCAACACTCTTGTGTTATACGTGGTGTTTAGTGTAATAGTTTGTTTAGGTCATAATATTTCTAATTCCGCATTATTTGGCATTAAGTGACCATTAGATTAGCCATCACCTGTTCACTCTAGGTGACTTTACACATTGCACATTTTGTGTCACACATGTCACATTTTCTTCATTTATTTTTAAATAAAACACTGTTTTTTAATGTATTTTCATGTTCAGTGGTATGTAATGTAATTAACGAAAATAATGGAGAGACTGATAAATTTATTCAATTAAATTCAAATAATTCAAAAGATTAAGCAAATTAAGGGGATCAATTCAAATCCAAACGTTCTAGAAGCAATCTTATCTGAAAACTAGATTTATTAGATAAGATAATAACATTTAATTTCAAGGGAAAAATGGATTGTTTGAAGACCCTATCAGTTTTGCTGAAGATAAATAAATATCTCATCAATTTTAGAAGACAAATTAAAAATCTAAGAGGATAAACGGATAGAGAGAAGATCGACTGATGAGATGAATCAATCATCTTTGGAGATAAGGAGGTTCGGAGTTTTAAATCAATTTAGACTCGATTCAGACTGAAAACTCTTTAGTATTTTAATCATAACTTTAGCTACCGAAACCCAAATCTGATGATTCAAGATGATCCAGAAAGAAGGCTTAAAAGGATACAATTTATATGTTAATCCCTCTTTCTAATTCTATTATTTGATAAGTGATATTCAGTAATTAACACGCCAACAAGCTGCAGATCATAATTGAATTTTCACATAAAATTTTGAATAAATCAAATTAAGATTGGAGATAAGGGGAGGATTCAAAATTCAGAAATAGCCAACTTTTCTATATCTTCACTCATCTCCCCATCCATTTCTACCCTATAAATACCCCACACATCAGAGGCAGAGGGACGATCAAGCAGAGAGTAGAAGTTAGGCTATTCTGTAGTTTGTAACTTAGATTTTTTTTTATTTTCTTTTATGTAATTTTTATTTTATTTATATAACTAAGAGGAGAGGAAAGTTTTATGGAGGAATGAGAGCAAAACTTGTACTGAAGGTGACATCGATGTAAGCCTTTTCTTTCATTGTTATTTGAATCAAATTGAAGTTTTTTTTTCTTTTTTTCTTGTTTTTGTTTGCTTTTCTCTTGTGTTTGTGAATCCAAATGACTCTGATAGCCTCGAAGTTACCTTGCCCTTGCAAGCGTCGTTGATGCCTTATGGTGATGGATAGCCATTCCATGGTAGTGTAGCTTGCCCCTTCATTTCATAGTGTAAATCGAGAATGGGGAAGATCCTATTTGTCATACTTCGCTCGCCTTCAAATAAAGGTACATTGTCGATACAGATCAAAGGTAAGCAGGCACCGAAGAGGTAACTTAGCATTTTTTAGGTTTTAACTTTTTTTCTTTTAATTTTTAGTTTAGATCACCAATATCACCATCTCTCAACTCTATTCATTATTTTTCACATTCTTTGTACAAAATCATTTTCTATTTTTCTCCACCTTTTCAATTTATCACTTTCTTAACAATTTAACATAACTTATTTTCTTTTTCTTTTAAAGAATTGAAAGAAGAACTTTAACCATTTTTTATGAACTAAAAATAACTTACAAAAAACTTCCATCGCTAGTCTCTCTTTGTCAATCACAACACGCATAGCCACTCGCTATAACAGTAGCATTGAGTACTTGCACTTCTGTTCTGTATTCTTAAAATTCTATATTTTTCTGTGTAGGTCTAATCTCAATCAATTTTTTTGGCAATGTAGCCGGGGAGGGATGGTAAGTAATTTTCTTTTTAAATTTACATTCTTGGTTAACTTTCTTCTTTGTTCTTGGTGTGCAGTGATAGATATCAAGGAAAATTTTATTACATTGGACATATAAGTGGCCCTGGACTCTGCTCAAGAAAGCAGAGTTCAGAAGCCCTAAGATTTGCTGCATTCACGCGACAATCTGAGTGAACTACTAGCCTATATTTTCTGCAGGTTGGTTGAATTGTAAAGCTAAATTTCTGCAGCTATTTATTTTCTCGTTTAACTCACTGTGCATACTTTCTAACCTTAACAATAAATTGATATTTGTTAAATGTTAAAAATAGTTTAGACTTTGCATTTAGGCACGTGTCTAATTCATTTACATTTTACATTACTGTTGAAGAGTGCTGGAGCAAAAGTATGTGTGCATAGCATGTAGTTTAGGAACACTTTTAAATTATTTACATTGCATAAGTGTTGCTTTTCATGTACATGTTGCACTAAATTGAAATAAGGGCTTGTCCTATAAATGATAAGGTGAAGAAGTCATTACCCTCTTTTAGCCCACAAACAATCTCCTCACTCACTAACTCAATCTTAGCTAAACTGAGTAGACATTGGCCCTTGGGACATCTCAGACTCAATAGGAGACTTACATAAGGGGAAAGTTGATTAGAATTTGACTCTTGCCAAATCAGTATCAAAGGTTGGGGATTGATGAGGTAAAACCTCGAAGAACAGTGGTTTTGCATAATTAGGCCTGTTGCTTAGGCACGGATATCTCCCACTGATCTTGCCCCTATCTGGCCGATTAAGTTGTGGTCAGATTCTGCAATATACCCTCCGTGGAGAGTCAAACCTGTTAGGAGTCGTCTAGGTCTAAGATCTACCCTAACTTAAGCTAGATTTTTCTTTTTTGTGTATTTGTTTGTTTTCTTTATTTATTTTTGACATTTCTTGTGTGATATGGCTTATAACAACAATTTTTTCAATTTTAATGATAATCCATATTACCCCCGACCTCTTTTGACTCGGATATTTCCAACCTAACCAACCTAGTATGCCGGATTGGTCTAATCCGAATCAATACATGCCCCAATCCCAATACTATGAACAAGACTGGAATAATCCTCATAACTTTTCACAGAGTCAATGAGGATACAAGTCTCTCGAGTCATATTGTTATCCACCATTCCAACATTCAGCCTATATTTTTTTCTAGTCATGATCAACCAATAGAAGAAAAATCTGAGGCTATGAAATATATAGAAGCCATGATTGAGTTCCAAGAATAAAAGCAGAAAATGATGGACTCACAAATCCCACAAGACTCCTAAGTCCAAGATCCTTACTCCATGTTCCAAGTCCCACAACAAGAAGAAGAACATATGGACTCAGATAGGAGTATGAAAAACCTGATTTAGTCCGAAAATAATTTTTTCCAATCTATCGATAGCCTAGAAGCACAAATGAGTCGTTATATCAACATAGTGAAAGATAGGAATGAGAAACTCTACCTAACACATATTTGACCATTCCTGATTGCCCTAGCTATGTTGGTAGGAACGAAGAATCTTGGTAACTTGGAGACTTTGATCAAGACTTAATTTCATCACACAAATTTGAACTTGACCAATTTCAAATCTTGAAAAAATTGGTAAGTTTTTCATTCAATGAGATTGAACTTGAATGTGAATGTGGCCCCGATTCGCAACCTTGTGATTCAATTTTCATCTTCGAATCTATATTGATTCCGGTATTCTCACCCAATTTGGACCAATTTTCGGAGCTAACATTTATTCCTGTACCCATAGATCTAGAAATTGATTCACCAATTATGAATAGTCACATTCAATTGATGGGAAAAAAATGTGAATTTCAATTATTTGATTTGGATTCAATTTTTGAATCAAAATCGACTCTTGAACCTAAAGTTAATTTTCCCCAGTTAGTATTGGTTACAAAACTTATCACTCTTGAACCCAAGTCAAACATTCCACCTAGTCACATTCTTTTGTTAGATACAGGTATAGACTATGATGACTCCGTGATGATTTTTCAAGACTAGTCATGTAAAGGGAATAAGTTTCATGATAGGATCTTTCATGATCCTATTTATATTGGGGACTGTAAAATGTAAATAGAAATGAGGTCAATAAAGATGAGTTTCGTGAACTACCACATTATCTTGATTGAAGAGCAACACTTGGCCCAATTCGACCACCACCGGAACCACCACCTTAATGTAATATTTTTCTTTCTTTGCTTCTTTTTCATGTATTTATGTATTCATTGAGGATAATGCATGAGATAAGTGTGGGGGAGGGTTCTGACATAACATAGGTTTTCTTTTTATTTAAAAAACTTAAATAAATTAACATTTTTTTTGCCTTTAAAAACTTTTGAAAAGAGGAACAATATTTTGACATATGTTTTGTAAGAAATTACGTCAATTTCAAGGAATAAGAAAATCATAATTAGGATTCCTTATACTTGGTTAAAATAAGATTATTTGTAACATGAAAAAGTAATTTAACCTTGATCTTTACCTTGATGAAATATGCAACTTTATAACACTTACATACTTAGAGTTCAAAAACAAAGATTTTTATGCCTTATTAAATATATATATATAAATTATATATCAAATTCTCTATTAAGCTGAGTATTTGTGCCTCATAAAGCATAAGTATTCACGTCTAAAAGCAGTCTATATAATAAAATCCTTAGTTTTGTAGCCTTATTTGCTCGAGTCCTTAAGTCCTTGGGGTTTTCTCACCCGGTGCCCTAAGACCTTCCGGTTTGGGTGTCACTGACTAAAGGCTTATTACATGGGTAGATTAGAAAGATAATAGAACTAAGAAATAATACCATAAAAAATATAAATAAAAAGAAAATAAGACATAAGAGTTAGAGTTAAAGAACCCCGAGTCAAAATTTCACGGTCACAAAGGTGCATATGATTTAAGGTAAAGTAATAGACTAGATGAGAAATACAAATTTAACCCCTTACCTTGATTGATAATAAGCTTTTTGAATATAGACTAAGTTTAGAAAGGAAAAATTATGTTTTTCTATAACTTATAGATTACTTGAACTCTTACAATAATACTTCAAATATTTTTCCTTTTCAAAATGCTTTTCGAAAATACTAACTCTTTGTTTCTCTTTCTTTATGAATTTTGTGGGTGTAATCCACTGAAATCTTTCACGAGACAAAACTCTTTCTCTTGGGGTAACTTAGAGGTTTAACAGCTTATTTCACATGCTAAGTGCAACCGTGATTCCTACGAAAGTGAGTTAATATTAGATCAGTTTTGTTTTTCTTTTCTTTTGTTTTGCTCAATGATGAGCAAAAGATAAGTGTAGCGGTGTGATTGTGCTTGTGCATTGCACAATTTGTATCACATATGTCATATTTTCTTCATTTATTTTTAAATAATATTCTGCTTTTAATGTATTTTCATGTTCAGTGGTATTGAGTGTAATTAACGAAGACAATGGAGAGATTGACAGATTTATCTAATTAACTCTAAATAATTCAAAAGATCAAGAAAATCAAGAGGATCAATTCAAATCCAAAGGTTTTAGAAGCTATCTTATTTGAAAACTGAATATATCAGATAAGATAATATCATTTAATTTCAAGGGGGAAATGGATTGTTTGAAGATCCTATCGATTTTGCTGAAGATAAATGGATATATCATTAATTCTAGAAGACAAATTGAAAATCCAAGAGGATAAACGGATAAATAGAAGATCAACGGATGAGATGAATCAATCATATTTGGAGATAAGGAGGAAAATCTAAGTAAATTCGGAGTTTTAAATCAATTTAGACTGGACACTTTTTAGTATTTTAATCATATCTTTCGCTAGCGAAAATCAAATCTGATAATTAAAAATGATCCAGAAAGAAGACTTAAAAGGTTACAATTATTATGTTGATCACTATTTTTAATTCTATCATTTGATAAGTGATATTCAGTAATCAACACACCAACAAGTTACAGATCAGAATTGAATTTTCACATAAAATTCTGGATAAATCAAATTAATTTTGGAGATAAGGGGAGACTCAAATTCAGAAATAACTTGCTTCCCCTATCTTTCCACTCATCTCCTCTATCCATTTCTACCCTATAAATACCCCACACATCAGAGGTAGAGAGATGATCAAGCAGAGAGTAGAAGTTAGGCTATTCTATAATTTGTAAATTAGGTATTTGTTTTCTTTTATGTAATTTTTGTTTTATTTATGTATCTGAGAGGAGAGGAGAGTCTCATAAAGGAATGAGAGCAAAGGTTGTACTAAGGGTAACACCGGTATAAGTACGTCTCTTCTTTCATTGTTATTTGAATCAAATCAAAGTTTCTTTTCTTCGTTACTCTTATTTTTGTTTGTTTCCCTCTTCTGTGTTTGTGAATCCAAATGACTCTGATAGCCTCGAAGTTGTCTTTATAAGTCACCTAGAGGGGGGTGAATAGGTGACAAGCTAATCTAATGCATAACAATGTAGAATTAAAAACTAATTATGCAAACTAAAAACTATAATGCAAAGCACAATGTATAACCAAAGAGTGTAGCCGAATTCCTTGTGAAGGGCTCTGGATTATCTCCTCAAGATTCCTCTAGATTAACAGTTGAGGTGCCACTATAGCTCTCTTGGTTATATACATGTCAATTTGGGACAAGGGAATATCAAGCATATAAGAGCTAAGCACAATAATAGCGTACAAGATATACAAGTAAGAGAGAGAGAGAGATAAGCAATCACAAAACACGAGATATTTGTTTCGAGATTCGAGCACACTTGCTCAATGTCCTTGCCTTCAACACTATGAAGAATTTTCACTATAACGATTCCACAAGATCATCCGGTGCCGCAACACCTACAACGAGTTCACACTAGAATTCTTAGACTCACAAGTCCCTCACTTGTTCCCGCAAGAACAACACATTACGAACTCACAAGTTCGCCGAGGCCGCACCTCTACAACACTCTCCAATACAAGGGGGTAGAATACTTGTGATCACTTCTCTTGATCACAAAAATAACTCTCACTAATAAAGCTCCTATAAGATAGATATGACAATGAAAACCTCAAGCCTGTGTGAGAAAAACTTGAATAGATTTGGAGGTGAAAAACTCAAGAAAGATTTTGATAAAATCAAGAGATGCACTCTTGAAAAACTCCTTTTGATTTGAAAATAAAAGCTCTAAAAACTTCTTAGAAACTCTGGAAAATAGCTCTAGAAAATAGCCTAAAAATCTTACCTAAAAATCTGATCAAAAGTCCCATTTATAGAGGCATTAGAAAACTAGCCGTTGGGGTCAGATTGGCCTGTCAGTCGACCGACCAACGGTCATATTTATGACCGTTTGGGTTGCCGGTCGACTGCCTGGTCAACCGCACCCAGGTTAAAGACCTATCGGTCGACCGAGGGTGATTGTCTCCTCTTTCGAATCTAGTAGTGAGGGAATATCGATTTCTGCTTCCTGGGAAGAAGTGCACACCACGTTGCAGGACGAAGCTTTTGCTTTACCTTTGGACTTTCTATTGGTTTAGTAGTCCACTGTTGGCCTTCTACAAGGTCAGGATGAACCCACATAATTTCTTCCTGAGGTGTGAGGACAGGTACAAGACCCTTCTTTTGTTGGTGATGCGGGTCTTTATTGATCATTCTTAGTTTTCCTCTTGGGATGGGAACTACTCCGGACGGTGCTGGAGGCTGTTTTCCAAACTGAAGAAATGATGTCATATTAGCTGTCACTTTCTTCTACTCTGGACGGAGCTTTAGCACTTCTGCATCGATCAGAGCTTGAAGGATGTCTTTGAAGACGTAACAGCTCTTGGTGGAGTGCCCTAACATCCTGTGATACAGACAGTAGTTAGGATTATCGGACTTGCCGACTTCTTCAGGACGTCTAGCTTCAGGAAGCTTCAATCTGTTGATCTTGTTGAGTAGCTTGAGCAATGAATCAACATGCTCGCCTTTGAAGGAATACTGCTTGTTGGCGCGTGGTTGACTTGAAGAATCACCTCCCTAATCGGCTGAGGTTAGACGGGGGATTTTATCTCCGTCGCCAAATTATCTTTTCTTTTGGATTGAAAAGATGTTTCTGGCATGCGCCTTGTTGACTTTTCGGGTCTGGGTTTGTTTTCTTCTGCCCTAACCCTGGCGATAATTTCTTAAGCCTTTTCACGTTGCTGAACCAATTGCTTCCAGGTGCGGCTTTTAGCAACTCCTATTTGAACTAGGAGTGAAGTTTGTAGATTGTGGCGGCACGTTTCTACCAGGGTGGACTGGGTTATACCGTTGGACATCGGAGTGCCATATTCTGAAATCTTTCCACAAATGTTTTGACTGACTCTCCCTTCTGCTGCTTCGTGGCCAGGAGAGTGGGCATTGTAATCTCCGAGTCATCTTCAAAGAAGCGTGTCAAGAAGAGCTTCTCTAAATCACCCCAGTTTTTAATGGAGCCTTCTGAGAGTTTCATGAACCATTCAAAGGCAAGCCCTTTTAGAGTGCCAATGATCAAACGTGCCAAGATGACATCATTATTTACGACATTTCCTGTCTGAGAATTGAAGTAGTAGATGTGTTGGTTCGGTGACCCTTTGCCGTCGAAAGCCTGAAGGGTCGGAGTTTTGAACTTAGGAGGGTATGGGACAAGGTCCCACTCTGCCGGATATGGTCGGACCACTTCTGCTTCTTGGAGGCCTTTCTGGTTAGTAAAGGCTTCCAGACGCTGCTCCAATTGACTCATTCTTTTGGAATGAATGCCCCTATTCTCCGGGCTGCATTCCTCTTTAGACGAGGATTTAGACGACTCAGAATTAGATTGCTCTTTTTCCTCGATATGTACAGAAGATGAGCTTTCTCCTTCTTCCCGTTTGCCTTTAGACTTCTTAGAAGAAGTTTTGTCGGTTGACTTCCTCTTGTCTTCAAGCAATTGTGTGAGCATCTGCTTAAGAGTATCAATAGATTCTTATTGAGCGCGAATCATATCGAATTGTTCCCTCTGAACCTGGGCTTGCTGTTCAAAGCGCCTGGCCGTCTCCTTGGGAGTATTTGTCATGTACGCAAAGGCTTCCTTCTCTATAGAAGAGTTTGAGGCCTGCGATTCTGCAACGGCGGAATGTGATTCATTTACTTCAATGCCCCGAGTTAGGACACTGTAGTTGATCGGGGCGACCGCACCAGTCCGAGTGCGAGTATGCTGATACACTCCTTCGGTTCCGTGTCAGACTCATCGGAGCTGACCGTCACTTGTTTTCCCCTACTTCTGTTTACCATGTTTGCAGTGACTTCAGGGTACTCTATGTCAGAGAAGGCTCCCTTTCTGTGAGAGCGACGCTTCTTGGCTGATCGGGAGGTTGAGGTCAATCGTCTGAACACCGACTGTTTGCTTGTCTGTGAGTTGCAGCGGCATTCAGAGAGCATTGCCGTGATAAGTCGTTCACTGCAACAAAACGGAGTGATCTGATTAGCACTCCTTTTCTTTGTCAAATAATCTCTTAGATCTGTCGAAGGAGGACCAAAGAGATCAGCCTCGGGTTGTCGAGGGCTTTTGAGCTTCTGAGAGCTATTCTTGCGTCGCAAAGCTGAGCACAGGGTTCTGAGACGCGGAGCTCACGTCCTGTAAAACAGACGCGGCTCTCGCATTTCAGCTCGAGAATGCAGGCCTTGCGTCTCTGCTGAGAAGGGATGCGGACCTTGCGTTGCTGGTTATCGTGTTTAGCTAGCGACGGTTGAGATACTCAGATTTTCTCAATTCCGCGTCTGATTGGGGAGACGCAGGTTTTGTGTCTCTGAGAAGAGGTACGGACCTCGCGTTGCTGAGGTCGCGTTTAGGAAGTGGAGCATCAGAAACGCAGGCCTGGTGGGCTTCGCGTTTAGATCTCCAAACGCGGACTTCACGCGTCTGACGTGGTTTAGGAGAGACGTGGACTTGAGCCTCGTGTTTTGTATCTGCTGGACAGGTAATTGTTCCAGCTTCTCGCGCCTGTAGTTAACGCGCACGTCGTCTCTGTCGTCGTTCAGTGTTCCGATTATGCCGTACGGGTTGCTGAGAACCCCTGGTGACCTGGGACTGAGGAAGATGACGGGCATGAACGGGCTGAATATCAGCAACGCTAACCTCGCGGGTCTCATCGGAGACGTTAACGCGGGTGTCACGTGTGATATGACTAGCCATGACACTCTTATCTGAAGGGATCTCAGAGTGAACTGGAGAGCGGGTGTCCAAAGAGACCTTGCGGTACTGCCGTGCTCTAGGGCTCTTGGAGCCAGAAGAGAGGAACTCTTCATATTTTGCCTGGTCGAACTCGACAATGAGTGATTCGACCATTTTTCCCATGTAGGTGACATCACCTTGCGCTACAACTTGCTTATCGGTAGAGAAAGTAGTCCCCAACGAAGTCGTCATCTCTTGTTTGGTGGAAAAATCGAAGATTGAGGTGTAAATTCTTTATTTGATGGTAAAGAAAATTACAGCGGATTAATAATCCTTTCACAAGAGAGGGGAGATATTCAAGCTCAAATCTCCCCTTTGTTTAAATCCGGGTTGTCGATGTGGCGATGGAAAGTGAATCTTATTTTTCGTTGACCGGGTGAACGTCAAGACTTCTTGGGAATCTTCTCTATGGAAGGTGAATGAAGTAACACAGCTTCTGTCCAACAAGAATCTCAAAGAGACTTTAGGCAACAAGTTGTTAGAAGAGTTGAACTCTCTCTTTCTTTTAGCTGGATATCTTGGTCCTTCTACGGCTTACAACCGAAGTTCTTCTGACCAGATTTTTCTCGACCCCTCTTCCATAGCAAACTGGGCTATTTATAGAGGTTTCAGGGGGTAAAAGTGTCCCCTAAAAACACTCCATAATGGGGGTTAACTCCCTCATTACGTGGGCAGTAATTGACCCAATAATGAAGACAGTTATAACCGAGACGCAGGGTTTTGGGCCTCGCGTTTTGCCATTGAGGTGATGCTTGAGAAACGCGAGCTTCAAATTCTGCATCAAGTTTCACGTTAGACGCGGGCTTTGGACTCTGCATCTTGGTACTGCAGTAATGCGGAGACACAGCTTTCATGCTCCGCGTCTTGGTCATTGCAGTGATGTTGAGACGCGGGTTTCAATCCTCGCGTCTTTGTACTGCAGTAATGCTGAGACGCGGTCGACCGAGCTAGATGTCGGTCGACTGATGTGTACAAACGTGCACAGCCAAGGGCCGGTCTACCGCACGGTCGACCGCCAAAGAGCTTCTGCTCTCTGTAAATGGCTCCAGTCGACTGGGCGGTCGACCGCTAGGTCATAGCCCAGTTTTTGGTCGACCGACCGGTCGACCGCTTTTCCCAACGGTCAGAAATCCAGCCGTTGGCGGTTGACCGGGCGGTTGACCGACAGTAGAAAATTCTGCTAAGACTAGTTTTTTGGAGCCTATTTATATGGGGCTTTTTTGGGCTATTTTGAACAAGATTTTAAGTGGGTTTTCAAGCTAGTTTTCCTACCCTTCTAAGTGTTTATCTCCACTTGTGTTAGAGCAAATACTTTCATATCAAAAGGAGAGTTTTTAAGAGTGTTTTGTAAAAAAGATTTCTTGAGTTTTTCCTCCACTATTCTATCTTGTTTTCTCACACATACTTAAGCTATCCATTGCTATATCAATCCTATAGGGATCTTTATTGTGAGAGTGTTTGAGGTGATCAAAGTGTTTAGATCACCAAGTGTTTCATCTTTGTATTTGAAGAGGCGAACTTGCGGGTTCGTGTTGTTTCGAGTTCTTGTAGGAGCTCGGTGTAGAGGTGCGGCCTTGGCAAGCTAGTGTGCTTGCGGTGTTTGTTCTTGTGGGAACAAGTGAGGGGACTAGTGAGTCCAAGAGTTCTAGTCTGAAGTCCTTGTAGGTGTTATGGCACCGAGTGATCCGGTGGGATCGATTCTAGTGGAAATCCTTCATAGTGTTAAAGGCGGGGACGTAGAGTAATCGAACCTCAAAACAAATCTCTTGTGTTTGCGATTGCTCTCTCTCTATCTCTCACTTGTGTTTATATCTTGGATACTTACATTGCTCATACCTTTATATGCTTGATATATCTTGTGCTAAATTGTTAATAGCTTGGGATTGTTTGCTCACACTTGATTTCAATTGGTATCAGAGCTTGGTGCTCTTGATTTGGGTCTAACAACTTAGAGTTAAAGATCCTCATTTTTAGCTAATCACAATATTTATACACACACATGGATTTTATGTCACCTCCCATGTTTGATATTCTTAACATCCAAACTTGAAAGGTTAAGATGTCAATATACCTCAAAGCCCTAAATATTCATGTTTATTTTGTCACTATTAAAGACTCTTATTATTTAAATAGCAAATATCTTGAGGCTAATGCAAAAGCCATCCATGCTCTAAAGTCAACCCTAGATATCTAGGGTTTCTAATTTTGATTCGCCTTTTGTAGTATGGAACGCTGTAGTCTCCCTTGGCGAATAAAAGCAATACTATGCGGGGAGCGACTCGGATGATGGAAGTGATGCTTCCAACTTGTGCTACATGGTCCAAGGGATAACCCCCTTGAGATAAATTCTAAATCCGAGCTTGATGAGGATGTTGACATGTCTTATGATGAGCTTGCTTCATTTTGTCAACAACTTCTTAAAAAATATGATTTGCTCAAAAAGGATAATAAGAAATTAAAAAATAAATATGATTCCATTTTAAAAGAAAATGACTCTTTTAAAAATAAAGTTGCATGTATTTCAAAAGAAAATGAATTTTTGAAAAATAAGAACATTTTCTTATCTTCTAAGCTAAATGATATTTATGAAGGAAATAAGTCTTTGAAAATAAAATTAATTTGGTGAAAAAAGAAAAAGAGATTGCTTCAGAAGAAAACAACTCTTTGAAAAGAAAAATTATTTCAAAAGAAAAAGAAAATATTTCTAAAAAGAAAAAGATTGTTGATTTTCATACTTGCCATGCTCTTCATGCTACCATTGATAAAGATGAGATTAAATTTTTAAAAAATAGAATAAATTGCTTGAGTTCAACTTTGAGCAATTGTGCATTCAATCATAATCGATTGGAAACCTTGTTTCAAAAGAAACAAGCTCCACATGTTCATGCACATCACCCACGGCAGACATATGCACACTTTGCACATCATGATCACACTCATTAACATGTGCTTGCTAGAGTGTACAAGTGTACACATTGCGGCCGCAAAGGCCATTTAGCAAAGTTTTATTTTGATAAGGTAAACTCTATAATTTTGCTAATAAAAATGTTTGGGTTCCTTATGATGCTAACCCCCGTGAACCCAAAAGAAAATGGGTACCAAAATCCTCACATCTTGTGTTTGATGTAGGTGTGGACTCTCACATGACGTGAGAGGATTGGTGCCTTGGTGGTGAATGCATAATGAGGTAGATGGACACACCAAATTGATGCATCACTATCAAGGAAGTTTGGTGGGAGGACCACCATATTTTTGGAGGCTTATAGAATAGTGCATATGGTTTGGTAACTATCTCTAAACTCTTATTTTAGTTTACATGCATTTACATAAATAATATTTTTAGCATGTCTTGTTTTTTTTTTGTGCTTCATGTGGTGAATACTTATTTAGATGTAGCCTTCATTAAAACTTGTGTATATACTTGTACAAGTAGTGAGCAACAATTGATTCTTATTTGTTTATACCTCATTACTCTTCTGTACTCATTACATGTACATGTATACCTAGTTTTGATGATTCCTTCATTTACACTTATTTTCCCTATTTTTGCGCATGTTTTGCTTCATGTATATGCTATTTTTGTCTAAAAACTTGTAGATACACATGTATACCCTTGAGTCTCTTACCTTCATGCAAATTCTATTATAGACTCTTTTATATTTAGAATATGTATGTATATTTTTAGTTTTGGATAAAACATACATATACCTTTGAAGTTTGTTTTTAATGAAAAATACATTTTTTTTATGCTTTTGATAAAAGATATTCATGTTTATTTTGAGCTTTATTGATCATTTTCATGAAAATACTATTTACATGATTCTTGTGCACTCACACTTCATTTGTTTACTCATGACATTATTTTCATGAGAATTTTTGAGTTTTATAGATTTTGAATGTCAACTCTTGTGTTTTTAGCATGCTTCATGAGATATATATGATTTGATTTCTTGTTTGAAGGATCATTAACTATTTTTCAAAAAATTACTTTAAACTAGTTATTTATTCTTCATTTGGTAGTGTTTTCAAAATACAATTATTTTCAAATTTTATTTTTGAAAACTTCTACCCTTTAAGGGCGGATGGATGGGCGACCATGCCATGTATGCTCAAATTGAAAATCTTTTTAACATGTGCATGAATAGGATAGATAAGTATGAGTTATACACATGTTCTTCATGGAATTCTATTTTTGTATACTCATATTTGTTTCTATATATGTATAAAACTAATCTCAAATAATATCAGTTTCTATTGGTATTTTCTTTTTCATACATACATATGTTTTGATTGTGCTTGATTTACAATATTCATTACATGTTTAAAGCACAAATTATGCTTATGCTAAGCTTAACTTAAAATTAAAAATAAATTGGTATCTTTATAAGCTTATGTATTGTTTTCAATTGTTATTACAATTGACAATTTATTTGGTATCAAAAATTTACAATATATTTCATTTGGTAACAAAAATACAAAATGTTTTACAATCATTGGTATCTTAAAATTCTGTTTATTTACAAGTGATATTTTAAAATTTATTTTGTTGACTTAAGAAAATTCAAAATTTTGTTTTAAAGTGATTTCAAAATTTTTGATATAAATTGCCTATATGCAAGGGGAGCTTAACATCTTCTGTATATATAGATTCATGTTGAGTGTATCTTATATTGAGGAGCTTGACATCTCTTCTTTATTTGGTACATATGTAGGGAGAGCTTAACATCTCCGCTTGTGCATTATATATTATGTGTTATGTTAGTTAGGGTCTTGTCATCCCTTCTTCATGTAATGCATGTCTGTAGGGGGAGCTAACTTCACGTCTCTCCTCTTCATGAATGTATATCACATATTTATCTTTATTGTTTGATTTGTTTTCGCCCCTTTGTTGATCGATTGACAAAAAGGGGGAGAAATATTTGATGATTTATATATGCATGTTTATTTCATTTTCTTGTTTTATACAAAAAGGGGGAGAAGGTTTATGGGGAGAAGGATTTTTGATTTATGCATGTTTATCTCCTTCTTTATGCATATATATGTTTGCTTAGTTTATGCACTTCTTTGAACATCTATTTGTTTATTGTTATGCATGTTAAGGGGGAGCTTCTATGAAGCTTAACTTTAATCCATGCATATATAACTCCATGAGTTTTGTCATCATCAAAAAGGGGGAGATTATTGGCCCAAAGGCCCATCACTCTAGTTTTGATGATGATTAACTCATATAGTTATAGTACTAATGATCTTATGTTTAATTAGTCTCAGATATTTGATCAAGATCTTAGTTGGTGTTTAGTTTAAACAAAGAATGTGAAGTCAAGTTTTGGAGCTAGCACGTGTTGATTCAAGAGCTTGCGCATCAAGATCGCATCAAGTACTCAAGAGGAGTCTAGCTCATTGAATCAAGATTTGAACCAAGTCAAGAAGGAGAAGAAGATTTTCAAGAGAAGATTTTCAAGAAGACTTGTGTCATGGTTGTAAGTGTCAAGATGTTGTTTTAGATAAAATGTAAAGGATATATTAGATGGTGGATTGCTCAAGTTCATATACACTCTCACACAAGATTTATATGTGTTTTTATAAAAGAGTTTTTGTTTTAGAAAATACCGGTTTGGTTTTTAAGCTTCAAAATATACATATATTTTATCAAAATTTATTTTAGAGATTATTGTCAAAAACATAGATATTTCATCATATATGTGTAGTGGATCATATCCATGCACACTAAGCTTCAAAAGTGTTTAAAATATCTTGTTTTTGTATTTGGAGAAGTTTTCAAAAAATCGTTTTTCAATTTGGAGATTATTTTTGAAAAATACAGATTTTTGTTTAAGCTAAAATTTCTATATTACAAAAATATTTCAAAATGTTTGTAATGTGTTTTTATTTTTAATCAAACATGTTTTTATATCAAAATATATTAATGAACTTATTTTTATAGAATTTATGAGAATTTATGGGATTTTATTGAAGGTAAAAAGACCAAGTTTTAATCCCTTTACAATTGCTAACTAGGCCTTCTGCCAGTCGACCGCACGGTCTGTTGGCCCAAGAGGTTACACTCTCTATTTGTTTAGAGTTTTGATGATAACAAAACACTTAGGAGCTATATGGTACTAATTAGTTTGTTCAAGATAAGTTTCCGGTTAGTACCATGTTTGGAGGCCATTGCTTAGCTTTTGCAAGAAATTCTAGGTTCATGGAGCAAATAAGGCATATGGCACAACAAGGAAGGAACATAGAAGAGAAGGCTCTAGTAAGGCATTGCATGGCTCAAGACTTCAAGAGACTTCATTAGATTTGTTTCTAGTTTTATAGTTTTGTTAAAAAATAGTGAATAGGTTTGAAGCTCTATATTCCAACACACACGTTTTTGCACATGTCATTCTAAAAATATTCCTAATAAATATATACAAAATAATTTTATATAAAGCCTTTTGATTATAAACTCAAATTTGTGTATTATACATAGTTCAAATCAAAACTATTTTGTTAAACTTCAAAATCTCCTCTAAATTCTGTTTCAATTTAGGTTTTTGGCCTGAGCCGGTCGACCGACCGGTCGACCAACACTAGGTCAGGTCAGACTGGCCGACCGACCCGGTCGACCGAACTTCTGACCGTTAGGGTGCGTGCATGTGTGCACGTTTCCCGGTCGACCGGGCGGTCGACCGGACCCTATCGGTCGACCGACCGGTTGGCCGACTGTAAGATAACAACTCTCTGTTTGTTGCGGTCGACCGGGCGGTCGACCGAGAGCCTGCAACGGCTCTTTTATTTTGAACCACGGTTGACCGGCCGGTCGACCGTAAGTGTATTTTCAGCCATAACGGCTAGTTTTTAAACACGTTTTAAATTTGTCTTTTTCCTCTCTAAACGAGTTTAAATGATATTTTCTGGGTCAAATACTTCCTAATTACCATTTTGTGGGTTTACTCCTGTATCCCTAGCCCTATCCTATAAATAGGGGTGATTAGGGTTAGGTTTCCAATAACAAAAATTTACGAAAGTTTCAAAAGTTTAAGGCATTCAAAAGAGTTTTTGTTCTTGGTTTTTGTGCTGAAATTCTCTCTCATTTTCTGAAGTGTTTATTTCAAAACTCTCTGATTTTCATTTTCTTTTTCCACTTACAATACTAGAGCTTCAATCCTACTCATTGTTCTACAGGGTTTTTGTAAGGGAAAAGAATTTTTCAAAAGAGAGTTTGTGGTCTTTTGATCACCAAGAGAGAACTTGTACTTGAGATTGTGGAGTTGGGTACTCCGGTGTGATTGTAACTCTTTGTGAGATTATAGTGGTTAGAAATCCTTCTGGGTGAAGGCGGGGACGTAGAGCTGGGTGCTCGAACCTCGGAAAAATTCTCGGTGTTTGCGTTTGGTTTATTTGCTCTACTTTCATTGCTCTTATTACTTGCTCTCTACATTCATTGCTATATTCACTTCTTTCATATTCATATTGTCAATCTTATACTCATACAATAAGATTGCATTGTGCACCTCAAACTCTTATCTAGAGGAATCACGAGGAAGGAGTTTAGAGCCCTTCACGGGGTATTCGGCTTCTAGTCTTGTTTTGGGTGATAGTTGCATCATAAAATTTTAATTGTGCATTGATTAGCATTATCACCTATTCACCCCCCCTCTAGGTGATTTCAATTGGTATCAGAACTTGGACTCTAGGTTTTGGCTTAACATCCTTAGAGAGATCCTAAAAATTTGCTAATCACTACTTGCATTCTTTCATTCATATACTAGTAAACATGGCCGACAATATTAAAACCCCTCCTAAATTTGATGGACTAAATTTCCCCATTTGGAAAGTTAGGATGACTATTTTTCTACAATCTTTAGGTAGCTTAGTGGCTAAATCCTTGACCAAGCCCTATGTTAGACCCGATAGTGAGGAAAGCACTTGGTCCGACTTTACCTTTAGAGAATATGAGGCTAATTCTAAGGCCCAAAATTCCCTTCTAACCGCCTTGAATGAGGATGACCTTACACGGGTAATTCATTCCAATCCGCCTATGAGATTTGGCAACATTTGTTGGTCACACACGAGGGGACATCACAAGTAAAGAGAGCTAAGATAAATCTCTTGAGGTCCCAATATGAAAGTTTCAAAATGATTGATTATGAGTCTATTGATTCCATGATTACAAGGTTTACTAAAATTACCAATGCTCTTTCCTCTTTAGGTGATGATATTAGCAATGACCAAAAGGTGCGAAAAGTGATTCGAGCTCTTCCTTCATCATGGGAGATAAAGGCTACCACCTTGAAAGAGTTGAATAATAAGGATGAAATGGATCTCATAAGTCTTATTGGAAACCTTAAGACTCATGAGATGGAAAAGAAGGCAAGAGAAGAAGCGGCTCCTCAAAAGAAGAAATCCATAGCGTTCAAGTCTTCCTCCACTCTTGATGACGATGAAGAAGATGATGAGGAGCTATCCCTCCTTGTAAGAAATGTGAAGAGGATGTACCGCAAGAACAAGCTAAACTTTAGAAAGAAATTGGAAGGGAAAGAGGAGAGAAGAATCATTTGCTACAATTGCCGAAAGCCCGGACACATCATGGCCGATTGCCCGGACTTCAAGAAAAAGGTGACTTCCTCCTTCAAGCAAAAGAGGCCGGTTGAAAAGAAAGCTTACAAGGCCACTTGGGATTCGGAAAACGAGTCCGAAGATGAGGTGGACACGGCGAACATGTGTTTCATGGCAAACACACCCAAGGTAACCACTCAAACTCATGATGATGAAGATGAATTAAGTAGAGAAATGCTTGTAGATGCTTTTGTTGAACTTTCGGAAAGTTATGATGATAAAAAGGTAGAATGTTTAAAATTGGAAAAAGAAATTGCTTTTCTTAAAAATCAACTTGCTATTGTTTCTAAAGAAAAGGATGAAATTTCTTCCAATCTTGTTTCTACTCAAAAAGAATTTAATGCTTACAAAGTTGCTTGTAAAGAAAAATTTTCAAAAATTGATGAAAAGAAATTTCTTTGTTAAAAACTAGAATTGTTGATTTTGAAAAGGTTTTGAAGGATTGTGCTTTCAATACTAAGAAACTTGAGGAAATGTTTTCAAAGAAGCACACTTCTCATGTTAAAAATTCTCATGCTCATCATGCTCACACTTCACATAACACTCATGTTAAATCCACTCATATTCACAATTCACATGCTCACAAGTCACACACTCACTATGCATTTAAATATGGTAGAGTTTATCGATGTACTTATTGTGGTAAGAATGGACATCTAGCTAAGTTTTGTTATGACCAAATAAATAGAACAAATAATCTTGTATGAGTTCATGACACTAACTCTTTAGGACCCAAGAAAATGTGGGTATCAAAATCAAGTCCTAAATTATTTGATGTAGGTACACACCAAGGCTCTAAGACGTAGGGAGCGGTGGTACCTTGATAGTGGTTGTTCAAGACACATGACATGGGATATCAACAACTTTACAACCCTATCAAGGTACGTTGAAGGTGGCACCGTCACCTTCGGAGATGACTCCAAGGGCACAATCATTGGTATAGGTAACATTCAAATTGGTGCATCTCCTATTATAGAAAATGTTGTACTTGTTGATGGACTTAAACATAATTTGCTTAGTATAAGTCAACTTTGTGATCGTGGTCTTAAAGTTATTTTTGATGATACTTCTTGCAAAATTTTTGATTGTAAAACCAATGATTGTATTCTCACCGGATTTCGTGATAATAATGTTTATATCATAGACATGCTTAATTTGGATTGTTCTACTAAATGCTTGAAAGCTTTTGATGAAAATTCTTGGTTTTGGCATAGAAGATTAGGACATGCTTCTTTTGATCATCTTGCTAGGATTAATTCTAAGGAATTGGTGAAGGGTATTCCTTGCTTGAAATTTGAGAAAGACCGCATTTATAGTGCGTGCCAACTTGAAAAACAAACCAATTCTTCCTTCAAACCAATCAAGGATATCATGTCAACTAGGCCATTAGAATTAATTCATATGGATCTTTTTGGACCAACTAAAACTAAAAGCTTAAATGGTAGTAGATATGCATTTGTTTTAGTTGATGATTTTTCCCGTTTCACTTGGGTTTTCTTTTTGGAACACAAAGATTAAACTTTTTCACATTTTAAGATTTTTCGAAAAAGGGTTGAAAAAGAAAAAGGTTTTTCGATTTTGAAAATAAGGAGTGATAGAGGTGGTGAGTTTGTTAACCAACTCTTCATGAATTATTGTGATGAAAAGGGAATCAAGCATGAAATGTCATGTCCTAGAACTCCACAACAAAATGGAGTTGTAGAAAGAAAGAATAGAACACTTCAAGAGATGGCTAGGACTATGATAAGTGAATATGACGTCCCTCAATATCTATGGGCCGAGGCCGTAAACACCGCATGCTACATATCAAATCGTATTTATTTGTGTAAAAATTCTTCCAAAACATCTTTTGAAATGTATCATTCTAGAAAACCAAATGTTTCATATTTTAAAGTTTTTGGATGCAAGTGTTTTGTTTTGAATACTAAAGATAACTTGGGTAAATTTGATGCTAAGGCTTATGAAGCAATATTTGTTGGATATTCTACTACTAGCAAAGCTTATAGAATATTCAATAGATCTTCTCTTACCATTGAAGAATCCATGCATGTTAAATTTGAAGAATCTAATGTGATTGTTGAGAATGTTGTAGAGATTGACCCATTAGGTGATGACATGGAGAGACTATCCTTGAAGGACTCACCCACTCAAGAAGAAAAGTAAGAACCCATTGGTGATGTTCAAAAGGATGTGGAGGAAAGCTCTCAACCGCTTCCTAAAGATTGGAGATACACTAAAAATCATCCCAAGGATCTCATCTTAGGTGATGTATCTAAAGGGGTAACAACTCGCTCCAAACTCCATGATTTGTGTGGTAACCTTGCTTTCATTTCTCATTTTGAACCCAAAAGCATCCTCGAAGCCGAGGGGGACTCATATTGGTTGCTAGCCATGCAAGAGGAACTCAATCAATTTGAGCGCAACTAAGTTTGGCACCTTGTTCCTAGGCCTCACGATAGACCAATAATTGGTACTAAGTGGATCTTTAGAAACAAGATGGATGAGTCCGGAAATGTCATTAGGAATAAAGCTAGGTTAGTGGCCCAAGGTTACACTCAAGTTGCGGGAATTGACTTTGAGGAGACCTTTGCACCCGTAGCACGGCTTGAAGCCATACGGATGACACTAGCTTTTGCATCTTTTAAAAATTTTAAACTTTTTCAAATGGATGTAAAAAGTGCATTTTTAAATGGTTTTATAAATGAAGAAGCTTATGTTGAACAACCTCTCGGTTTTGTTGATCATGTTCATCCTAATTTTGTTTTTAAACTTGAAAAAGCCTTGTATGGATTGAAACAAGCTCCAAGAGCTTGGTATGAAAGGCTTTCTAGTTTTCTCATTTCAAATGATTTTGTTAAAGGCAAAGTAGACACAACATTATTCACTAAGCATGTTGATAGTGACATTTTAATTGTGCAAATTTATGTTGATGATATAATTTTTGGTTCTACTAATGAGTTTCTTTGCAAGGAGTTTGAAAAGGTTATGCAATATGAGTTTGAAATGTCTTCAATGGGTGAATTGAACTTCATTCTTGGACTCCAAATCAAGCAATTGCAAGATGGAATATTCATATGTCAAGCCAAGTACGCAAAGGAACTCGTAAAGAAATTTGGACTTGAAGGCTCAAAAGTTTGCAACACTCCCATGGCAACTACAACCAAGCTTGATAAGGATGACCAAGGTAAAAGTGTTGATATTAAGTTATATAGAAGCATGATAGGTAGTTTGTTGTATTTAACGGCAAGTAGGCCGGATATCATGTTTAGTGTGTGTCTTTGTGCTAGATTTCAATCGTGTCCTAAAGAGTCTCATCTTATTGCGGTAAAACACATCATTCGTTATATTAAGGGCACAATTGGAATGGGTCTATGGTATCCGAAAATCGGAGATTTCTCAATGACGAGTTTTTCGGATGCCGACTATGCGGGTTGTAGAGTGGATAGAAAGAGTACAGTGGGACATGTCAATTTCTTGGTAATTGTCTTGTTTCATGGTCCTCTAAGAAACAAAATTCGGTAGCCCTCTCAACCGCCGAGGCGGAGTATGTTGCCGCGGGGGCTTTTTGTGCACAAGTCCTTTGGATGAAACATACTCTCCTTGATTATGATTTGCATTATGACCATATAAAAATATTTTGTGATAATACTAGTACTATTCATATGACAAAGAATGCAAATCAACATAGTAAGACCAAGCACATTTAGATTAGGTATCACTTTCTTAGAGATCGTTTTGAGAAAGGAGATATAGAGATTGATTATGTTTCTACGGATTTGCAACTTGCCGATATTTTCACTAAACCACTTGATTTTAATAGATTTTCCTTTATATGTGGTGAACTTAATGTTTGTGTTATTAACTAAAAATGTTTCTTTATCCCTTTTTGATGTATGACAAAAAGGGGGAGAAATGTGTTTCTTGTGTTTTTGTTTATGAGTTCTAAAACATGAGATAGTTGATTTTTCTTTGTTTGTCTTGTATTTTTTTAGTCTCATGTTTTTGTTTTGTTATTCAAGATTTCAAATTATTGATCTTTATGGTTTTTGGTTGTTTGCTTTTTCTTGTTTATAGCATAATTTGAGGGGGGGCTTTACCTCTCTCTTTTAATCTTTTTGATATAGCCTATTTGTTTTGTCATCATCAAAAAGGGGGAGATTGTTGGCCCAAGAGGTTACACTCTCCATTTGTTTAGAGTTTTGATGATAACAAAACACTTAGGAGTTATATGGTACTAATTAGTTTGTTCAAGATAAGTTTCAGGTTAGTACCATGTTTGGAGGCCATTGCTTAGCTTTTGCAAGAAATTCTAGGTTCATGGAGCAAATAAGGCATATGGCACAACAAAGAAGGAACATAGAAGAGAAGGCTCTAGCAAGGCATTGCATGGCTCAAGACTTCAAGAGACTTCATTAGATTTGTTTCTAGTTTTATAGTTTTGTTAAAGAATAGTGAATAGGTTTGAAGCTCTATATTCCAACACACACGTTTTTGCGCACATGTCATTTCTAAAAATATTCCCAATAAATATATACAAAATAATTTTATATAAAGCCTTTTGATTATAAACTCAATTTTGTGTATTATACATAGTTCAAATCAAAACTATTTTGTTAAACTTCAAAATCTCCTCTAAATTCTGTTTCAATTTAGGTTTTTGGCCTGAGCCGGTCGACCGACCGGTCGACCGACACTAGGTCAGGTCAGACCGGCCGACCGACCCGGTCGACCGAACTTCTGACCGTTAGGGTGCGTGCATGTGTGCACGTTTCCCGGTCAACCGCGCGGTCGACCGGACCCTATCGGTCGACCGACCGGTTGGCCGGCTGTAAGATAGCAACTCTTTGTTTGTTGCGGTCGACCGAGAGCCTGCAACGGCTCTTTTATTTTGAACCCCGGTCGACCGGCCGGTCGACCGTGAGTGTATTTTCAGCCATAACGGCTAGTTTTTAAACACGTTTTAAATTTGTCTTTTTCCTCTCTAAACGAGTTTAAATGATATTTTCTGGGTCAAATACTTCCTAATTACCATTTTGTGGGTTTACTCCTTTATCCCTAGCCCTATCCTATAAATAGGGGTGATTAGGGTTAGGTTTCCAATAACAAAAATTTACAAAAGTTTCAAAAGTTTAAGGCATTCAAAAGAGTTTTTGTTCTTGGTTTTTGTGCTGAAATTCTCTCTCATTTTCTGAAGTGTTTATTTTAAACTCTCTGATTTTCATTTTCTTTTTCCACTTACAATACTAGAGCTTCAATCCTACTCATTGTTCTACAGGGTTTTTGTAAGGGAAAAGAATTTTTCAAAAGAGAGTTTGTGGTCTTTTGATCACCAAGAGAGAACTTGTACTTGAGATTGTGGAGTTGGGTACTCCGGTGTGATTGTAACTCTTTGTGAGATTATAGTGGTTAGAAATCCTTCTGGGTGAAGGCGGGGACGTAGAGCTGGGTGCTCGAACCTCGGAAAAATTCTCGGTGTTTGCGTTTGGTTTATTTGCTCTTGTTTCTTGCTCTACTTTCATTGCTCTTATTACTTGCTCTCTACATTCATTGCTATATTCACTTCTTTCATATTCATATTGTCAATCTTATACTCATACAACAAGATTGCACTGTGCGCCTCAAACTCTTATCTAGAGGAATCACGAGGAAGGAGTTCAGAGCCCTTCACGGGGTATTCGGCTTCTATTCTTGTTTTGGGTGATAGTTGCATCATAAATTTTTAATTGTGCATTGATTAGCATTATCACCTATTCACCCCCCTCTAGGTGATTTCATGGTCGACCGAGCTAGAAGTCGGTCGATCGGGCGGTCGACCGATGTGCACAGCCAAGGGCCGGTCGACCGTACGATCGACCGCCAGAGAGCTTCTGCTCTCTGTAAATGGCTCCGGTCGACCGGGCGGTCGACCGCTAGGTCATAGCCCAGTTTTCGGTCGACCGACCGGCCGACCGCTTTTCCCAACGGTCAAAAATCGGACCGTTGGCGGTCGACCGACAGCAGAAAATTCTGTTGAGTTGTCCCCAACGGCTAATTTTTGGAGCCTATTTATATGGGGCTGTTTGGGCTGTTTTGAACAAGATTTTAAGTGGGCTTTCAAGCTAGTTTTTTCTACCCTTCTAAGTGTTTATCTCCACTTGTTTTAGAGCAAATACTTCCATATTAAAAGGGAGTTTTTAAGAGTGTTTTGTAAAAGAGATTTCTTGAGTTTTTTCTCCACCATTCTATCTTGTTTTCTCACATATACTTGAGCTATCCATTGCTATATCAATCCTATAAGGATCTTTGTTGTGAGAGAGTTTGAGGTGATCAAAGTGTTTAGATCACAAAGTGTTTCATCTTTGTATTTGAGGAGGTGAGTATGCGGGTTCATGCTGTTTCGAGTTTTTGTGAAAGCTCGGTGTAGAGGTGCGGCCTCAGCAAGCTAGTGTGCTTGCATGTATTTGTTCTTGCGGGAATAATTAAGGGGACTAGTGAGTCCAAGAGTTCTAGTGTGAACTCCTTGTAGGTGTTGCGGCACCGAGTGATCAGTTGGGATCGATTCTAGTGGAAATCCTTCATAGTGTTGAAGGCGGGGACGTAGAGCAAGGGTGCTCGAACCTCGAAACAAATCTTCCGTATTTACGATTGCTCTCTCTATCTCTCACTTGTGTTTATATCTTGTATGCTTACATTGCTTATACCTTTATATGCTTGATATATCTTGTGCTAAATTGTTATATGCTTGGGATTGTTTGCTCACACTTGTATTCAACTAAGAGAGCCATAGCGGCACCTCAACTCTCATTTAGAGGAATCTTGAGGAGATAGTTCAGAGCCCTTCACCGGGAATTCTGCCCTTCACCGGGAATTCGGCTACACTCTTGTGTTATACTTGGTGTGTTTAACTTAATCATTTTTAATTTGCATAAATAATTTTAATTCTGCATTAATTCATCATTAGATTAGCTAGTCACCTATTCACCCCCCCTCTAGGTGATTTCACAATTTTGACTCCAGAATCTTTACCTGATTTCAGTCAATTTCTTGGTCGGTATTAGTTCTTGTACTTTCTGAGCCCAAATCAATTATTCCATCATTTCACACTCCATTCTGGGACAAAGCTGTTGGTAAAAATGATTCTGAAGTTATTTTTAAAATTTGAAAATTAGGTGGGGTAAAATTCTTAATAAAAATCATCCATGTATACATCATTATAATAGTGGGTTATATTAGAGAGGTCACTGGTAAGTTCTTACGAACTCCACGCAAACTGGATTGGGCCATATTTCGTGTACCAATCAAACGTCACCGGAACCACCACCTTGAGGTGAATTCTCCTTCCCTCTGCATTTCTAGCATATATACATTCACGATGCATTGAGGACAATACATGAGATAAGTGTGGGGGAGGGTCTACTAATATAGAGTATTTAGATTTTTTTTTCTGTTTCACTTCTTTTAGGTCACTTTTAGAAATCTCCCTTTTGTATAGGATTTTCGCTTTCTTTAAAACTTTTTAAAACATGAGACAAAATTTTGATATATTTTTAAGAAAATTAAGATGATCTTAGAAACGAAGGAAACCTTAATTATGATGTCTTAAACCTATTTGAAATAACAAATATTGTCTAAAATTATAGGTTAAGTAAGAATGATTTGAGAGATAATTTTATCTTGAATTTTTTCATTAGAGGGTATGCACTTCAAGCTCACATATTTGGGATGAAAATAAAGACTTAAAATGTCATAAAAAATAATAAAAAAATATTGTATATATGAATAAAAAATTACTTAAAGCTGGATAATTGTGCCCCAAGAAGCATGATTATTCACGCCTAACAGTAATCAAAAGAAATAAATATCTCCCTAAGTTTTGTGACATTGTTTACTTGAGTTCTTAAGCCCGAAGGATGTTTTCTCATCTAGTGCCCTAAGATCGTTTGAATTGAGAGTCATTGGCTAAAGACTCTCTACCCGAATAAACTAGAAAGCCTAAGAAACTAAGAGAAGAAAAAGAATATATATATATATATATATATATATATATATATATATTATTATATATATATATATATATATATGGCTTATAGTTGGAGTTGAGATCCTAAAAATCTATACGATCACAAAGTGCATATTATCTAGGTTTTATGAAGGATAAATTTTTCAATTTATTTTTAATTCTTATCTTAATTGATAACAAGATCTTGCTTTTAGACCAAGTTTAAGGATGAATAATTTTTTGGTGAACTTATGATCTTAGATCGCTTAAATTTCTGTAAAAAATATTTCAAAAACTTTTTCTCTCTTTCAAAATGCATTTTCAATATACTAACTTTTATTTTCTTTCTTCATGGATTTTGTGGGTATAATCCGCTGAAAACCCTCAGGAGATAAAACTCCTCCTCTAGGGGAAATCTAAAAGTTTAACGGCTTGTTGCACATAGTACAATCACGTTACCTGCGAAATGGGTATAATAAATTCTTAGTTTAGTTTTTCTTTTTCTGATTTTACTAGGGATGAGTAAAAGATAAATGCGGGGATGTGATTAGTCTACAATTCAGCTTATCATATCGTATTTTCATACCGAATTATGAATAAAACATCACTTTTGAATCATATTTTGGTCTATTTTGCAGATAATCAAGAGTTCAAGGGCAAATTCAGAATAAAAGCCTAATTAAACCTAATTTTGGATAATTAAATCACATTGCTTGGAGACCAATCTAGAGAGCTTTTAAAAGATACATCAGATTCAGAAATTAGAGAAGAATCTGAAGAAAAATGGATCCAATTTACCCAAAAGCAAAAACATCTAGAAGGTCCTTAAAGCTGGACGAAACTACAGAGCAAAACCAGGGATCTAATTCCCTGGTATTGCCATGGATCCGGGGCAAATGCCGTTAATCCGCGGCATTATGGCGGGCCCACTCGTCTGTCTTCAACGCGTGGCCTCGTCTCGTCTTCAAGATGATTCTTTCGCCTATAAATACTGCAATTTAGACTAGAGACAAGGTTAGAGAGTTGGAGGCTAGGGTTTTCTTCTTCTTTAGTGTAGTGTAGTATAGTTCTTCTTTTTTTTCTTTTGTATTTTCTTTTTGTTTTGGATTTTGTATTAGGGCAGAGCTTGATTCAGGACAGAAAGAGAGAGATTGATGTAATAGATAGTGACAATTTATGAAAGCTTCTTCCTTTCTTTCATAGTTTCTTTTCTAACCTCTAACATGACTAGCTAACTTTCTTTCATTGCAATCTAAATACTAACCCCTAATCATCTAACCCTTACCTGATAATCTACATGAATCTAATAGTCTCTACATGGCTTTGCTCTTGTAAGAAGCCATTGATGATTCATGATGATGGATTCTAACATTCTAAGTTGCTAACTTGCTAATAAGCTAACTTTCTTGTTTCATGCATGCTTCTAACATTTTGATGATCTAATGTTTGCATTAGTTTACTCTTGATGCAAATTTGAATGTGAAGAACCACCTTAAGTACCATGCTTTGATACATCTCTTGAAGAGGCCAAGGATTATTGGTATATTACATCACTCGGAGGCGCAAATGTATGATTTATAATATGAACAATACAAAAGAATGCTCACGTGCTACAGGAGAAATTTTGTTAGCTAATCAAGAGGAACTGAACAGGAAGGTGCTAATGGTGGTTAGGCTGCTCTGCAAGATAAGCTCGGTTCTCGACAGACGGGTTCACTTTAACCCAAGCTCTAGGATTGGACATGCAGGTCTGAGAGAGTCAAAAAGCTACCTAACGAGTGGTAAAATGAGTGCCAAGTGGCGTGCAAAAGCAAACACACGTGTATCGATAAAACTGACTCGAAAAAGCATGTCTTGAAAATCGCTATTTGAGCACTAGTCCCTAACAATATGAGACTCACTTGTTAAGAGTCCATAACAAGCTATTATTTGAATATTAGTCCCTAACAATACGAGACTCACTTGTTAACAGTCTCTAACAAATTGTTATTTGGATATTAATCCCTAACAATATGAGATACACTTCTTAAGAGTCCCTACGATTAATAATATGAGACATGCTTGTTAAGAGTCCTTATGATTAATAATATGAGACTCACTTGTTAAGAGTCTCTAATTAAAATTAAAATATGAGTTTTTTAAATACAAGTTCCTGATAAATTTCATATTTTAATATTAGTTTCAAATTGTTTCAAAATAATAATTTCTCACTCATGTAACTTCAGAGAGCATCCAGACATAAGAATCAAAAGGCCATACTCTAAGTTTGAGTGACATCCATAGAAAACGAAAACCGGATGTTGATAGGAGGGTATTTTTATCTACTATTTAGTTTTAGTTAAGTTTAACAGAATATTCTTAACATTTGAAATGATTTTTAACCATAGGGATTCTTAACAAGTGAGTCTCATATTGTTAGGGACTAATATCCAAATAACAATTTGTTTGGGACTCTTAACAATTGGTTCTCATATTGTTAGGGGCTAATATCCAAATAACAATTTGTTAGGAACTAATATCAAAATATAAAATTTGTTAAAAATTATATCTTAAAAACCCTTTAATATATTAATTACACCTCCACTTACAACCTTGCCCAGTGTCCAAGTCAAAATGGACTAAACTTGTATGAATGAGCCTAATCAAACCCAATAACTTACTAACAAAACGCATTTAATATTTCAACAAGACACGTGACAAACACGTGACCTTTGATGCGCACTTGAATCGCGCAAGTAGAACGTGACTTCACGGCATAAGATCCTAGAAGGCTAGTGCGCGCAGCCCGCGGTTTGTTGCCCATAAAATGAGGAAAACACTTCTCATGTTCAAGCCTGAACTACTCTCCAACCCACCTACACAGACTGGACCAGCTCGCAAGACCCAACCACTTCAGCTACTTGGCTGCACTCATATGTTTTCACTTCTGTCTGTGTGTTTGGTGAAAAATAGGCTGAAAAAGAGAAATTTTCTCTTAATTTGTAAGCTTCATAGTTTTTTTTTCTCATCTGGACTGTTTGTTTGACAAAAATGAGAGAGGAAAAAAAATTCTCCCTAGGGCCTTTCAGTTTTCCTCTCAAAAGGAAAAGAAAACACTCAGAAAACAAGCAACTTCAGAATGATGAGCCCTGTGAGCTCTTCCTCAAGGATTTCTAAAGGTTTTAGCTTTCTAATTTCAGTTTTTCATTCAGATCGTGTTTTTTCATCGATTTCTTTTCGGACTTCCTCATCCATCTCAATCTCGATTGTGATCTAACTTGAGCGTTAAGGTGGCATTCACAGGGTTAAAGAGACAACGTTCTATCCGGAGAAAAATCTAACCAACAACCTCCTAATTTTGGCTCAACTTTCTTTCAACCCTAAGGAAAGGTGGCGACTGACGAGCGTCTTATGTGAAGATTTATTGAGGCCGTCAGTGATTATTGCTTCCTGTCCAAGAGCTGATGGAGGCCCCAGACAGTAAGAACTAAGAAGAATAGGACCCACCTTCTCTTCTGAAAGAGCCACAAGAGAGATGACGTTGCTGGGCAAACTGATAAAGAGAGAACTGTCCCACCTGCATGTTAGTCTATCATCATCTAGAGAGCGACAAAGAGAGTGAGAGTGATCCAGGAGGCTACGTGCTGCTATAGTCTCTTACACGCAAGCATACGACAACTTCAGATGATGGTGCATGTCCTTTTCAAACATGCACCATCCAGCTGAGACCATGTGGAAGTTCGACAGAAGATGAACGGCAAGGGTCTATTCTGAAGGGATATGAATGACGGAACATATATCTATAGTGTCCGGATGAGAATAAGATTATTGTATTATTATTATTATTTATGCATCTGACATGACATAGAGAACACCTTATAACATTTTTTAATAGATTTGAAATGGAAGTCTTCCAATAATTGACCCCATTAATAAAAAAAAGCATAAATTATTGTAAAACTCAGAAATATAATATAATGCTGGGAGAGAGAATTTTAGAGAGAGATAGTAAAAAGAGAAACTCTTATTTATTTCTAAAGTGTACATTATGAGCTATTTTGTTAGGAGTAGAAGTGAGAAAATGAGAAAGTAATAATAGTTCCCTTTGGAGCTTGAAAATTCGTTAGTAAGTTTTTCGGTGTTTGGATGCTCTTGAGAAGTATGGCTTTGAAAATGATATAACTTTTCCGGTGTTTGGATGGTAATGCGGAAGTGAAAGTGAAAAAGGTGACTCCAAAGTTGACCGCAAAATAATATTAAAATAAAAATTAATTAAGAAAAATAAAAATTGGACTGTAATTAGAATGAAAGTGAGATTTACATGATCACAAAATTAATTGTTTTGAATTACAACTTATTACAAATGAGATTTACATGACCACAACATTAACTGTGGCACCCTGAAAGTGAGAAAATGGTTGTGTAAAAGGGAAAAGAGAAAAGAAAAAAAGGGTTTTTCTCATTTTTTTTCCAGTGTTTGGATAGATAGGGAAGTGAGAAATGATACTTCCCTATTTTTTACTTTTGCCCACTTCCTTGAAACCATACAACCCCTGAAATGAATTAGAAATGATCCATTTATTACTTTGATTTACTATGCAATCATTATTTGCATGTTGACATTATCACTTGCGTCATTATATATAGTAACTAACTATTGAGATTAATTGTGGCACTACTGGGGTAGGCGGGAAGCCATATGACTTTCATAATACCCCCTTGGATGTTTACCATTTATGACATCTCATTAAAAATCTTGAAAAACCCAGTGGGATAAAAGCATAGCAAATAAAAAAGAGTACATCATTTTTTTATACGTGTTATATGTTGCCGCATTAAAATTTTACAAGAAAAATCCTGTGGAACAAAATCATAGTAAGGAAAAAAGAATACAGCTTCATAAGCTCCTCTCAAGTTGGCATGAATAGTTCTTCTTCATAAATCTTGCATATGATACATCTCGATATCACGAATAAGTTTCTGAAAGTTATAGTGAGAAGTGCCTTTGTGAAGAGATCAGCTGTATTATCACTTGATCGGATATATTGAATATTAATTTTCTTATTTTTTTCAAGCTCTTAGCTGAATGAGAAAAATTTTGGGGTATGTGTTTGGTTTGATCGCTCTTGATGTATCCTTCCTTCATTTGAGTAACTTATGCAGTATTGTCTTCAAACAGTACTGTTAGATCTCCATCGATCGGTAATTCACATGCTGCTTGGATGTATTGAGTTACAGACTTCAGCCATACACATTTTCGACTTGCTTCATATAATGTTATGACTTCAGTATGAATAGAAGTAGTAAGAAGTGTCTGCTTTTGTGAACGTCAAGATATCATCATATATGCACATGTGAACACATATTTTGTTTAAGATTTGACTTTATGTGGATCTGAAAAGTAGCCTACATCTGCATAGCCAATCATTTTTGTTTTGATTCTCTGGGATAAAAACAAATCCAAATCAGTTGTTCCTTAAAGATAACAAAATACATGTTTAATTCATCCCAATGTCTCCATGTAAAAGATGAGTTAAATCTTACTAATAGATTTGTAGTAAATGCTATATCTGATCGGGTACAATTAGTAAGTATATAAGAGCTCCAATTGCATTTAGATATAGCATATAAGATTATTTACATATCATTCCTTTATCGATATAGACGACAATTATAATAAAGTTGGATGTTGTTTTCTTAATAAAAATACATAAGCATATGGATTATTCACATATCATTCCTTTAGTAAATACTTTCTTAAGCGATTATATCACATGCATTTTGATTGCTTTCACCCATATAATGATGTTTGTAATTTGATCGAATGTAAATCTTTAGGTTTTGAACTTGATTTTCAGGCATCTTAAATCCTTCAATAACTTTTATATAAATATCGCTATCAAGCGATTCATATAAATAAGCTGTAACAATATCCATAAGACACATTTCTAAATTTTTAGAAACTGCTAGGTTGATTAAATATCTAAATATAATTACAATCATTACTGGAGAATACGTTTTTTTATAATCAATTTCAGGTGTTTGTGAAAAACCTTGTGCAACAAGTCGAGCTTTGTATTTCACAATCTCGTTTTTCTCATTGCACTTTCACCCAAAAACTCATTTGTATCTTACTGGTCTCACGGTTTCAGGCATGTCCAAATACTTTTCACTTATTTAGCGAATTCAATTCATCCTGTAAGCGTCTTTTAATTTATTCCAATCATGTCTATTTCAACATTCAGCAACAGATCTTATTTTAGGATCCTCGATTCCGTTAACATATCACATGCTACATAATAGGAAACTATTTCATCAATATTTTTCAACTCATTTCAATTCCATCGTTCTCTTATATTGACATAATTAATAAAGATCTCATGATTTTTTATACCTTCAGGGTTTCTATTTCTTGATTTGTCTTATTCTGTGTTTCTTCTGAAACACATTCCTCATATTGGGGTCATTATGCTTATCTGCTCTTTTTCTTTTTCAAAATTTTATCTATAAAACTGATTAGTCACCATGCTTCAAGCATATCTTGAACTTATTAATGACTTCATTTTCAGATTGTCCTTTTGAAATTTTAATCTGAGTAGGAGTAACTGTATCGGTATGCATGATTTAGTTACTCTTTTTGTATCAGTGAACACATTGGTAATTGATTTTCCATTTATTATAAATGCATAATTTTTTACACTTCTGACTCACATTGTTTTTGTAAGTACACCTAGATGGAGGGTGAATAGATGTACGACTAATCTAATGAACAAAATGCGAAAATTAAAACTTAAATTGCAACACACTAGTGTAACCAACGAGTGTAGCCGAATTCCCGGTGAAGGGCTCTGGACTAACTCCTCTTGACTCCTCTGAATAAGAGTTGAGGTGTTATATGAAGCTCTCGTGGTTAAACACAAGTGAGGCACACACAAACAAGCGAAGCATATAATATATGAATGAGCAATATGAAATGATGCAGGGCACAAAGTAACATAGAGAGTTAGAGAAAATGGATCAATCGCAAAACACAGATATGTTTCGAGGTTCGAGCACACAGCTCTACGTCCCCGCCTTCACACAGAAGGATTTCCACTATCTCGTCCACACAGGACTTCCCACACAGGGAACCTCCACTGAGGATTTTGGGCAATACAATAACCGGGAGTACACAACTCCTCTCTCAACCAATACAATCTCTCACTAGAGGCAATGCACAACCAAAACAAAATCCACCTCACACAAGAGGGGTAGGCACTTAGCCAACAAACACCAATCACCTCACACTTGAGGGATTCCAACACAAACTCCACCTCTCATTAGAGGGAGCTAAACACAATCTCCACCTCTCACTAGAGGGAGCCAAACACCACTTCCACTATCACCTCACACTTGAGGGATACCAAATCAATCTCCTCTCACTAGAGGGATATCACAATGAAGGAAGTTTACAACTTGGTGGTTTTCACAACCACAAACTAATTTTTCCATAAAGATAAAAATCCTATAGATACGATAGCAAGATAGGCTCAACTGTGAGAAAACAAAGTGTTTTGAACAAAGAAAATCACTTGGGAAAAACTCTAAATAGATATAGAATTTTTAGACCATAAATCAATTCCCAAAAGACTATTTTCTTTGAATTATCAAACACTTTAAAAACAAATAGAGAATAAGAATTTTGAACCCAAAAACTTTTTGCTGAAAAAACACTTAAGGAATATGGAATTTTTCTCTCTAAAAATCTTACCTAAAACAGTCCACAAAACCCCCAATATATAGGCCAAAAGAAAACTAGCCCTTGGGGTCCAGTTAGCAGCCTGGACTCGGTCGACCGGCCCGATCGATCGCCAACGGTCAAATTTCTGACAGTTGGGGCAGCGGTCGACCGGCCCGGTCGACCGTGGCCTGGAACAGAGAGCAGAGCTCTATGCCGGTCGACCGACCCGGTCGACCGGGGCTTTCCAGAGAGTAGAGCTCTCTGGACGGTCGACCAGGTCGGTCGACCGGCCCTCCAGCCAGACTGGCGTGCACGTTCTATGCACGTCAGTCGACCGACTCGGTCGACTGACTTCTGGCTCGGTCGACCGGTCCGGTTGACCGGCAGATGCCAGAACTGGACTTTTCAGGATTTAAAACTTGGGTTTTTATTATCTAATTAAATCCCATAAAATCTCTAAAAATTCACAAAAATAGTTTTAGTATAATATTTTGATATACAAACATGTTTGAGTAAAATCAAACCATGTTACAAACATTTTGAACTATTTTGTAACTTAGAAATTTTGACGAAAACCAAAATCCGTATTTTCCAAAACTTGGATTTTTGAATTGAAAAATCGTTTGTTCAAAACTCATCCAAACACAAAAACATGATATTGAAACAACTTTGAGGCATGTTGTATATGGATATAATTCAATATACATATAAAGATATATATCAATGTTTTTGACATAAAATCTAAAAATACGTTTTGTTAAAATACCAAAACTCCAAACTCATGAAATAGACTATCAAACTAAGTTTGTTTAAATAGTTGAAGCATAGATGTATATAGAATAAATCTAATATACATTAAACTATGTAAACTTGTTTTGATTCTATCTATTTATGAAAACCAAGATCGGTTAAACTAAAAACCGAAAACCAATAAACATGAAACGTGTGTGTGTTGTGAACTTGAGCATATCATACTATCTAATCTTTAACAATGGATCTAAACTATAAACTAAACAATGTACCGAAGTCTTCTTGTAGAGCGCCGTCTCCAAGTCGACTCGATCCAAACGTGATCCACCGAGCTTGACTCCAACGAGTGCTAGATATGAACTTTGACGCTCGGGCTCTTGAATCACCATGTGAAAGCTCCAAAACACCTTTGTTGAAGTTAATCACCTACTAAAATCTTGGTTAAGTATCTAAAACTAAACATCACAAGATTATTAGTAAACATAACTACATGAGTTAATCATCATCAAAACTAGAGTGGAAGGCCTCTGGGCCAACAATCTCTCCTTTTTGATGATGACAAAACTCATGGAGTTATATATGCATGGATTAAAGTTAAGCTTCAAAGAGGCTCCCCCTTAACTCATGCATAACAATAAACAATAAATATATGCAATGAATACTAAACATGAATATGCATCAACATGCATAAAATAATGAAATGAACATGCTCTTGATACCAAACTTTTTAAAAATAAATTACTTTTCCTTTTTAAAATGAACATGTTCTTAAAATACCAATAGAAATATAAACTTAAAATATTACTCTTGATACCAATAAAATTTCAATTGAAAACTTTATCAATAAGAGCAATAAAAACTCTTGATACCAATCAATAAAATTCTTGATACCAACTGAAAGATAATCAATAAAAGCTCTTGATACCAACAATAAAAATTTAAACAAATTCTTGATACCAATAAACCAAAACAACAAAATATGTTCTCTTGATACCAATATTAACAAAATATCAAAACATCAAACAAACTCTCTTGATACCAATATGAAACAAACTTTAATATAAACTTACAAATAAATAATAAATATGCATATAAACTCAAATACTTCTCCCCTTTTTGTCAATCATCAACATAGGGGTCAAAGAAAACAATAAAACAATGTTCTCCCCCTTTTTGTCTTAAACAAAAAATATCAATGAGGGGTGAAATCAAATCAAAACATTATGATACCAATTGAAAAAAATATATTAATTTAGTGCATCATGATATCAATAAAACTTTCCAATTGAAAGTACATAACACAAATATTTTTAATATTAATTTAAATAAATATATATATACCAATTGAAAGTAAATAAAACATGTTGAAGAATTCAACAAAAATTTTGATGTCAATTGAATGATGTAAACATATAGGTAATCTTGATACCAATTGTAAAAATTAGTACCAATTGAAAGTAATTTTTTCATTAGAAGCATATGATACCAAAAATAATCAATATCATTTTTCAATCATTTTTCAACATAAAGTGTGGGAGTAAAATACCAAAGATAAACAAAACCAATTAAAAGGTGAAATATGAATTTTCTCCCCCTTTATGAAATACCAAACAAAATGATGCATAAGCTTGTATAAGATACCAATTGAAACATAATCAATTAAAATATAATAATCATTTAAGAAAACAAGCTTAGCATAACTAAAATTTGTGCTCAAAGATATAGAGATATAGTAAGCACAAATAAAGTATATATATGTGTGTGGTGTGTGTGTGTGTATGTATGAAAAATTGAATACCAATCAAAATTGATACTATTTGAAGTGTAAGCATACATATATAGAAACATATATGAGTATACAAAAAGATTGTCAATAGTGATACCAATTGAAAAGATCCAATGATACCAATTGAAAACATAATAAGATCAAGTGTATAACTCATACTTTCTACCACCCATTTCATGCACATGTTTAAAAGGATTTTCAATAGTAAGCATACAAGGCATGGTCGCCCAACCAACCGCCCTTAAATGGGTAGGGGTTTTCAAAAATAAGTTTGAAAAACTCTACCATAATGAAGAATTCGAACTAGTTATATGAAAAATTTGTAAACTAGTACGAAATCCTTCAAGTAAGGAATAAAACAAAAATATATTCCATGAAAAACATGTAAATCACATGATCACCAAACACTCAAAATCTATAAAGTCCATATCATACTCATGAAAACAAAATTATGAGAAAACAATAAGTAAAGTGAGTGTATAAGAGTTATGTGAAACACATCATCATGAAAATAGGCAATCTAGCTCAAAATTCCTTAAAAACATGAAAATCATCAACACTAGAAATTCTTCAAGGTATATGTATGTTTTGTACAAACTAGAGTATACATACATATCCAAACATGAATGAGTCCACAAAAGTATATGCATGAAGGCAAGTGGCTCAAGGATGTATATGTATAGCTAATAGTTTAGACAAAATGACATATACATGAAGTTTAAACATATACATGAAAATATGTCAAAAATATGGAATACAAGTCAAAATGCATGAATCATCAAAACTAGACTATACTAGTACATCTAATGGGTACAAATGAGCATTCAAGCACAAACACATAATAATCTATTTGTGACTCACTAGTTGTACAAGTATATATCCAAGTTTTAATGAAAACTAATATCTAAACATGTAATCAAAACATGAAGCATAGAAATCAAAACAAAAAAACTCATATGATCATTATGTAAATGCATATGCATTAGATCTATGATATACACAATAGGTAAAACAAATGTGAGAACACAAAAGTATAAATCCATATTAAACATGGGTGATCTCAAATACAAATCATGCATATCACAAGTCTAATAATCATGACATTTAACATACTAATCATGAAACATCAAAACATGCTAAAGATGAATAATATGAAAGCATGTAAACATAATGAGGAGTAAGAGATCGTTACCAAAATCATGAGGGCAACTCTCCATGTCTCCAAAACAAGGTGGTCCTCCCACCAAACTCCCCTTGAAAGTGATGCATCCAAATTGTTTCTTTAAGCTCAGAACGCATCCACCTCAAGGCACCATCACTCTCACGTCATATGAGAGCCCACACCTACATCAAAAATAGGAGTGGTCTTTGGTACCCACACTATTTTGGGTCCATGGGGGTTAGCTCCTTTCCTAACCCAAACAAATTTATATATCTTATCATAGTAAAATTTAGTAAGGTGGCCCTTACGTCCACAATGTGTACATGTGTACACATGAGCATACATTGTGTTATGAGTGTGTACGTGAGGAGCATGTGTATGCCGTGGTTTGTGTGCATGCATAAGAGGAACTTGTTTCTTTCGAAACATAGATTCCAAACGTGAGTGGTTCAAAGCACAATGACTCAAAGTGAAGCCCAAACAATCCACACTCTTCTTTAAATTATTTATATCATTTTCAATTATAGAAGAGGTGCATGCAATAGGTGAGCTAGAATATGAAGCTACACTAGCATGACAAACATGAGAATCTAAATCATTTTTCAAAGAAATATTTTCATTTGACATCAAATCCAATTCCTTTGAAATAGAAACAATTTTAATTTTAAAGATTCATTTTCTTTTACAACAAAATCAAGTTTTAAAGACAAGTTTTCATTTTTCTTCAAAATATCATTACAATCATTTTTATTTTTCAAAATCTTGTTTTCATTTAGGGCAAGATCAAGTTGGGATTTAAGTGAGTCATGTTCACTTAAAATCTCATCCATTTCTTGCAAAGCAATCTCAAGTCTAGAAGATAAATTTTTATTTTCTTCTTTTAAATCAAGACTATCCTTTTTCAAAAGTTTATATTTGAAATCAAATTTTCACAATTTTTAGCAAGTTCATCATTTAAGGCTTGTGCATCCATACACTCATTGCAATATGAACTAGTACTAGCATCTAGTTGAGTTTCCGATTGTACCTCAAGGGAGTCATTCCCTTGGACCATGAAGCAACGTTCATCGGACTCGTCTCGACTAGATTTTCTCTTCTTATTGATAAACATTGGTAGCTCAGGAGATGTCAAAATGTTCCATACTGCAAAAGCGGAATCATAGTGAGAAAACACATGTAAATATTTTTTATCAAGGGATGCTCTAAGTGCCTTTAGGGCTAGTACATTGCCTTTATATGCTTGCTATCACTAAGGTAGGATTCCTTGGAAATGGCAAGGTAAACTTATAACCTAGGGCTTTTAAATGACAACTCATCATAACCTTCCATATATCAAGTCTAGAGATATCAAACATGGGAGGGCTATCCATGAGTGCAAACTATATGTGTGCAAATGCAAATACAAATGATAGATTAGCAAAACCAAGATCACACTCCTAGGTGGTTAAACCTAATATCAGGAGCGTAAGCTCTGATACCAATTGTAAGTACACCTAGAGGGTGGTGAATAGGTGTACGGCTAATCTAATGAATAAAATGCGAAAATTAAAACTTAAATTGCAACACACTTAGTGTAACCAACGAGTGTAGCCGAATTCCCGGTGAAGGGCTCTGGACTAACTCCTCTTGATTCCTTTGAATAAGAGTTGAGGTGCTATATGAAGCTCTCGTGGTTAAACACAAGTGAGGCACACACAAACAAGCCAAGCATATAATATATGAATGGGCAATATGAAATGATGCAAGACACAAAGTAATAGAGAGAGTTAGAGAAAATGGATCAATCGCAAACACACGAATATGTTTCAAGGTTCGAGCACACAGCTCTACGTCCCCACCTTCACACAGAAGGATTTCCGCTATCTTGTCCACACATGACTTCCCACACAGGGAACCTCCACTGAGGATTTTGGGCAATACAATAACCGAGAGTACACAACTCCTCTCTTAACTAATACAACCTCTCACTAGAGGCAATGCACAACCAACACAAAATCCACCTCACACAAGAGGGGTAGGCACTTAGCCAACAAACACCAATCACCTCACACTTGAGGGATTCCAACACAAACTCCACCACTCACGAGAGGGAGCTAAACACAATCTCCACCTCTCACTAGAGGGAGCCAAACACCACTTCCACTATCACCTCACACTTGAGGGATACCAAATCAATCTCCTCTCACTAGAGGGATATCACAATGAAGGAAGTTTACAACTTGGTGGTTTCCACAACCACAAACTAATTTTCCCACAAAGATAAAAATCCTATAGATAGGATAGCAAGATAGGCTCAAGTGTGAGAAAACAAAGTGTTTTGAACAAAGAAAATCACTTGGAAAAAACTCCAAATAGATATAGAATTTTTAGACCAAAAATCAATTCCCAAAAGACTATTTTCTTTGAATTATCAAACACTTTAAAAACAAATAGAGAATAAGAATTTTGAACCCAAAAATTTTTTGTTGAAAAACACTTAAGGAGTATGGAATTTTTCTCTATAAAAATCTTACCTAAAACAGTCCACAAAACCCCCAATATATAGGCCAAAAGAAAACTAGCCGTTGGGGTCCAGTCAGCAGCCTGGACGGCTGTCGGTCGACCGGCCCGGTCGACCGCCAACGGTCAAATTTCTAACCGTTGGGGCAGCGGTCGATCGGCCCGGTCGACCGTGGCCTGGAACAGAGAGCAGAGCTCTCTGCCGGTCGACCAAGCCGGTCGACCGGGGCTTTCCAGAGAGCAAAGCTCTCTGGATGGTCGACCGGGTCGGTCGACCGGCCCTCCAGCCAGACTGGCGTGCACGTTCTGTGCACGTCGGTCGACCGACTCGGTCGACCGACTTCTGGCTCGGTCGACCGCAGAAGCCAGAACAGGACTTTTCAGGATTTAAAACTTGAGTTTTTATTATCTAATTAAATCTCATAAAATCTCTAAAAATCCACAAAAATAGTTTCAGTATAATACTTTGATATACAAACATGTTTGAGTAAAATCAAACCATGTTACAAATATTTTGAACTATTTTTGTAACTTAGAAATTTTGCCGAAAACCAAAATCCGTATTTTCCAAAACTTGAATTTTTGAATTGAAAAATCGTTTTATCCAAAACTCATCCAAATACAAAAATATGATATTGAAATAACTTTGAGGCATGTTGCATATGGATATAATCCAATATACATATAAAGATATATATCAATGTTTTTGACATAAAATCCAAAAATACGTTTTGTTAAAGTACCAAAACTCCAAACTCATGAAATAGACTATCAAACTAAGTTTGTTTAAATAGTTGAAGTATAGATGTATATAGAATAAATCTAATATACATTAAACCATGTAAACTTGTTTCGGTTCTATCTATTCATGAAAACCAAGATCGGTTAAACTAAAAACTGAAACCAATAAACATGAAATGTGTGTGTGTTGTGAACTTGAGCATATCACACTATCTAATCTTTAACAATGGATCTAAACTATAAACTAAACAATGTACCGAAGTCTTCTTGTAGAGCGCCGTCTCCAAGTCGACTCGATCCAAACGTGATCCACCGAGCTTGACTCCAACGAGTGCTAGATATGAACTTTGACACTCGGGCTCTTGAATCACCATGTGAAAGCTCCAAAACACCTTTGTTGAAGCTAATCACCTACTAAAATCTTGGTTAAGTATCTGAAACTAAACATCACAAGATTATTAGTAAACTATAACTACATGAGTTAATCATCATCAAGACTAGAGTGGAAGGCCTCTGGGCCAACAGTTTGTGTGAGGATCAAGATGCAATAAAGATGGTTCACTCCATGTAATCTCCTTTTCAACTGTTTCTTTTCTCCTCCTAATGCTGGGAAAATGCCTCATTGAAAGGACAGTCGGCAAATCGAGCCGTAAAAAGATCACCAATTTGAAGCTCAAGATATCTTATGATAGAAGGAGATTCATACCCGACATATATTCTCAGTGTTCTTTGAGGATCCATCTTTGTGTGTTGTGGTGGAATAATTGTACATATACCACACAACTAAAATTTTTAGATAAAAATATTTGGTTCTTAATTAAATGCCAATTGTAATGGAGAGTACTCATGATATGTACTTGATCTGATGCAACTTAATGCTACAACATGTAAAATTGTATAACCCGATCCAGAAATAAAAAGTTTTGGTCTTATTATTAATGGTCCAGCATTAAGCTGGAGGTACTTAATCAGTGATATAACCAAACCATTTTGTGTATGTAAATGGACAACAAGATGCTCAATAACAATCTCAATTGATATACAATAATCATTAAAAGTTTGAGACGTAAACTCACCAGAATTATCAATTCTAACTTTCTTGATAGTATAATTAGAAAATTATGCTTGTAATCTAATTATCTGAGAAAGAAATCTCAGAAATGTCACATTACTAGTAGATGATAGACAAACGTGTGACCATGTACTAGAGACATTTATCAATACCATAAAGTATCAAAATAATCCACACAGTGCGTGAATAGGCCCACATATATAATCTTGAATACGTTTAAGAAATGTAAGTGATTCAATTTTAATTTTAGATGGTGATGATCTCATGATTAATTTTCCAAGAGAACAAACTTCACATAAAATTTTACTAGTTTGAAAGATCTTCTGGCCTTTCAATGAATGTCCATGTGAGTTTTCAATAATTTTTCGCATTATTATTAAATTAGGATGACCTAAACGGTCATACCATAGAGTTAATGTCTAGGGATCTTCTTTAACTACCATTTGTGACTCAATCACATTTATACATATGCATTGCAATCTTGAGGAAAGATTTAGTAGTTTTTCTAATATGTACTTCTTTCCTGATGTATAGGTAGTAAGAACATATACTTTATATTTACTTCAGTTGCAAACTGAGTATCATATCCATGAAGATATATGTCATTAAAATTCAATAAATTACTTTTGAATTTGGTGAAAAAAAAGCATCTTTTATGACAAATTTTGATTCATTTGGTAATATGAAGTTAGCTTTACCTGTTCTTTTAATCAAGTCTATAGAAGGTTATATTGTATTGACAATTGCCTTTATTTGTTTTAAATCAGAGAAGTATCACTTATATTTGAGAATAGTATGCGTTGTACTACATCCGGTATGCAAATTTTTCCGATATTGAATTTGGTTCCATCACTAGTATAATCCATATAAAATTTCATGCAAAGATAAATCATTTGATGGAGAATAAAATTTTCAAAATATAATTATAAATGAATATCACATTCATAGATAATTTTAACAATCATAGATAGCAAAATAAAGTTATATATTTATATATTTAGTTATCACCAGTATCCTTGTCAGTAAAATCATCAGTAAAGTCTGAAACATCAAGATGAGTTGAATCATCCATAAGATCATAATGTTTAGTAAAATTACTTTCTTTTCTTTCCTTTTAAGGATGCCTTATAAAGTGTACAAAGGTGCTCTGGAGTTATACATACTCGAGACCAATGTCTTTTGCAACCACATTTGTAAAAAAATCTTTAAGATTTCGGAGAGAATTTTATGAACAGTTTTCCTTATCATGTATTTCCACATGATGCTTCTTGTGGATAGCGTTGTTTTGTGAAAAGTTGTAATAACCACTTCGATCGCGTCCACGACCACGACCTCACTATGTCCATGAAAACGACCATGACTTATCTTCGTCCATAAGTTCTAGAAGATACGACATTTGCTTCTAAAAATGCTATTGAACCAGTAGGATGAGACTGATGATTCTTTAACAAAAGTTATTATTCTTCTTTGAAGAGATGAAATTAGCTCAAAATACTTCTTGAAACCACGCACCCAATATTGTTGTTGCAGGATTATATGAAATGCATAAAATGCGGAGTAAATTTTCTCCAACATTTCTTTATCTATGATATTCACCCTACAAAATTTTAGTTGCGAGAATATTCTGAAATTCGCAGAGTTATAATCACTGGCTTTGTCGAAGTCTTGAAATACAAAGTGTTCCATTCATCAAGTGTGGTTGAAAGCACAACTTGTTTTTGATGATCAAATCTTTCTTTGAGATTTTTTTCACAAGATACTTGGGTCTTTCACTATGAGATATTCACTCTTTAAGCACTCGTTAAGATGTCCACTATAAAGATCATCGTCTTTGCTTTATTTTACGATGACATAGAATTCATCTCTTTTTATTATCTTAGTGAGACTCATTAATTAGAAATGCATTTCTATATCAATGACTTAAGTCATATAATTTTTTCTCATGATATCAAGTGAAACGAACTCCATATTTGAAAGATTTGACATGATAATAGTTATAACATAATACACAAATAATTAGAATCAGAATATTATTATTCCAGAAAAAAAATAGTACAATTACATTTCAATCATAATAGCAATAAATAAAAGGAAAAAAATGAACAATGAAGTAAATTGTTCAGTTGAAAATTACTTAGAGATATATCTTTAACAAATAGAATAATAATGATGAGGAGGATAATAATAAACTTCAAAATAGACTAACCATTTTGCGAAAATTTTAACTGAAAAACTACTAGAGATAATGTAAAAATTGAGAATGAAAATTGATAAGTGAGTTATGAATGTTTAGAATTCAAAATTTTATAGAGCAAAACTATCCATATTCATAGTCGTTTATAGCCATCGAAAGACAGAAACACTCATTGAGGTAAAATAAATGCATAACAGTACATATATTTATGAGTTATAATATAAGCATGTCACTCTACTCGGTAAATCTTTCGGTGGGTGTTTATATAAATATAAATATTGAAAAAATAAATAATAAAATAAATATTGGCACACCATATTACTTGGTAAATCTTTCAGTGGATGTTTATACAGACATAAATAATATAGCAATAGAATAGACTTACAAAAATGTTAGTAGCTTGGGGTTTATTTCACTCAAGCATCAACGAAGAGGTAAGTAAGTTAGATAATAACAGAAAATTATATTAACTTTTCGTAATCACATTATATTACTATAAATAGGTGGTAGAGCCTTTTTTTTTATTTGTAGTAGTGGTGTTATATGAGTATAATAAGTAGAATAATTTATCCTTTTTTTCATGAGCTAATAGAGGTAAAGCCATGTGACAGGTTTTTTTTTCCTTTGAGGTAATGGAGGTAGAGCCTTGTGACATGACTTTTCTTTGAGCTAATGGAGGCAGAGCCTTATGACATAATTAGAGCGCTCATGCTGATAACGTATTATAAAAACTCAAAAATATAATACTGAGATAGAAAATTCTAGATAGATAGAGAAACTCTTATTATTTTCTGAAGTGTACATTAAATAAATTAGGAAGTGTCTATTTATAGAAAACTTTTGATTAATATGCAGTCACTATATGCATGCTTACATCACATGCGTTATCATGTAAAATTATTGAGATTAATGGTGCTATTATTAGAGTAGGTGGGCAACCATATGACTTTCATAATAGAAATGATGAAAATAATAACAAGTATGAAATTCTTATGATATTCATGTGTGAGTATTGTTTTATATCTGACAAAAAAATAAAAATGATGATGTAAACATAACCATAAGTGATTTCTAGCCACGCGTAAGACTAACCTATGATCCAATATTTTTATCGACGTGATAGTGTTTGGAAGGCTAAGTCGCAACAAGAAAACAAAGTTAAATTTCAACTCATGATTACACAAGTTCATCATTTCTGTGGATACAATTAGTTGGATATGATCACATGGTCTCAAGTAAAAAAAGAATTAAAAAATAAAAGACTTAAAAAGAAAGTTGAATTCGAAACATATTTTATATTCAAGATAGTTTCAGCATATGAGCATTATGTTTATATATATATATATATATATATATATATATATATATATATATATTATATATAATATATATATATATATAGACACACACAAAAAAAAAAATGTATATCAGCCAACAGCTGCGAGTCCCTCTCAGCTTGAGGTGACGTGGCAAATTATTAGCCACAATAATAAGAACGACCTGCATATTAGAAGAGCTGCAATTACTAAATACTCCTGCGGTAAAAAAAAATGGATTTATATAATTTATTATTATTTTTATATTTCTGACCTTAATCAATATTGTCACAGTTACCTTTATAAATGCGACCAACTGAATATGAATCAAGTATCTTCAAGTGCAAATTCATCAAATCACGAAACAATTTTAAATATAGTCGCAATTTACTTATTCGCATGCCATATATAAACGATCAAAATTATTTTTATGTATTGCATGTGAACATTGACTGTGACTATGGCCGCAGGGTTTAACGACAACATGTTGTGGATGATTTTTTTGCTAGGTTAAATATAATAACGGTGAATAAGGATTGCGACTATAGTCGCAGTTTGCTCGCGACTATAGTCGCAGTTTTCTTATGATTTTATAAATTTATTCTTCACTAGGGCTGTTTGTCTCTTTTTCACTCATGAGAAGAACTTTGTATTTGTGTTGCACATTGCGGCCGTAGTCACAGTTTTTTAATTTGTAATATATAGTGAAATATACTGATTTGAGGATTGTGATTATGATCACAGTATCATATGTTTATATAGTTAACTTTGGACAGCGACCATGGTCGTTGTTTTTTACTTGATTGAATACACAGCAATCAAACTATTTTTGTCAAGAATGCGACCGTGGTCGTAGTTTCATGTATAAATATAGTTAATTATATACTGTGACCATAATCACAGTTCTATTAATTGAGAATAATTATTATCTGAGCACTACGACCCTGGTCACAGTTGAGATGCAAAAATAATAACTATATATTTAGATTCACAGTTCTATTATTTGAGAGTAATTATTATCTGAGTACTGTGACAATACACAAAGTTGAGATGCAAAAATAATAACTATATATTTAGATTTACAGAGTGTGACCATAGTTAACTTCTTAATAAAAGACTTACATTTTTCTTTAGTAAATTATTATATTTCTTTTCGTATGATAACAATATTTGCGTGTAATATATTAGGTACGCGATCATTATAATAGTATTAAGAAATCACTCAGAAGTCTTGTGATTACTGCGATGCATGAAAGAAACATATTTTACATGTATTTCAAAAATATGACAGATCATTTTTTAAATAGAAGTAAATTTTATTTATAACATAATATGATCAGAAAGAGACCTTACAAAAAAAGAGCATTAAAAGCTCTTAAAAGAAGACAAAAATAAGGTGAATATCAGAAGAGCAAAAATGTTAGTCCTCCTCGTCATCACCATCATAAGAAGATTTGTCATCTTCATTCTTCTCGTCTTCCTGTTTATTATTTATTTCCTCATCTTCTCCCTCGTCGACCAGCTCGCTGTCCTCTTCGCTTTCTTTCTCTATTTGAGGGTACTTTGGTTCGTTAATAAACTCTCAGAATGGATCGTCTGTATCAAGCTTTTCTTCTAATCAGTATCGAGAAGTGCCTGCAGAGGATATGCTCAAAGAAAGTGAGCCTTCAGCATCAGAGGATATGCTTTCATCAAGCATGTCTTTGTAAAGTAGTAAAGGAATAAGTTCCTTCTCACTAAGCCCCATGAAAATTTCATCATCCTCACGAAGAGAAGAATCAGATAAAACATTATTTGATGTAGTGAGATAGTCAAAAGGAATGAAGTTCAGACTACTATCAGATTCACTAGAATCCCCTATAAAAAGAGGACCAATAGGAGAATGATTGAAGTTGAAATCTGAGTGTTCGAAGGAAGAAGATGGGGAAGCCATGATTCAAGAATGAATTATTTCAAGAAGGTTGGAAATCAAATTGAAAAAGAAGAGCAAAAATATCTTTTTAGATATGAGATAAATATTAGTTATAAGCACTATAGAAAAGCCAATACTATGAAACGACGTGAATAGTAATAATAAGTGTTATTGATGACGATTGAGTTTTCGAAGAAGTGATAAAAAGAAATTAAATATTTATTTGAAGCAGTTCTGGAGGGAGAATCCAAAGAGTTCTCCTTTTTCCAGAGGTTTATTATGTGAACTACAAATTAGCTTTTTATAGAATATTTTACGTATATATATTTAGATTTCATATGGTGCACATCTTTCTTTTATCGAGATTAATTTTAATACGCCTCTTTTTTCGAGACTGTTGCTGCATCATGATAGATAGGATATTAATTACTTCAATTAGGTCAGAGTAAATAATATAATATTTTATAAGATGTGATATACGCGGACTGCTCTCACGGTCGCGGGGCCAATCTACTTTGTTAAGTCTGATTGACGCTAGGACTGTGACTTTTGTTGCATTTTATAAATGATCAAAATTTTGTTACATATGGTATGCGAATAAGGACAGCGACTGTGGTCACAGTGCTGAACGATATCATGTTTCGTCTATTATTTCTATGCGAATAAGGAATGCGACTAGGATCGCAGTCATGATATAAGATTGGAAGTTATATTATATTAAGTCTGCGACCATGGTCGCAGTATTAAAAGGTCTGCGGTTAGGGTCGCACTCGTGATATGAGATTGAAAATTTTGTTATACCATGATCGCGACCATGGTCGCTATGCCAATATATTTTTTGATTATATTTTCGAATGTATGTGTACTGTAACGTTGATCCCATTTATAATATACATTGAGAATAAAGCATTTTTTAGTACCAAGGCCGATAATAGTCGCAGTTTTAAAAATTGCGTGAAATATTATCCAAACAATCTACGAATATTGTGGCAGTTACGAGAATACCTGATATATAAAATTCTGCAAAATAATCATTAACCATTTTATTTTATTATTATTTTTACACTGTACATTTGTAATACAAAAAAATATACGATTGCCCCATATCAAATTTTATTTTTCTGTTAATTTCAGTTTCTTTTATTAAACCTATATGAATTGAAAATAACACGAAATTAAACAATAAAAAATATATATTATGATCAATTTTTAAGTTTCATGCATGTTTTTTTACTTTTTACTGCTGCTTTTTTTTTCACATCATCTTGATCCAATCTTTTTTTCCCTTTATATTTTCAATGTAGAAGAATTAGAAAATTTATAACTGCAGATAAATTCAACAAAAATTCTATGTAAATTACAAATATTTTCGGTAAATTTTTGTTATGGAAGAATTTTTGCTAGTGTAGAAGTAAAAATGAGGGTAGTTTGGTCAACTTAATTGATGATTCTTTAGACGAGAATTTTTTGATTTTTTTAGTGCCTACACTCTGTCATTGATATGTGGCATAGATTCGGGCACATCACTGCAGGCTGAGAAACTCTCTCAGTTGCGGCTGAGGTGCAATTACCTCACACACACACACACACACACACACACACACACACATATAGAGAGAGTAGAGTTACAATACACATAGGAGTAACTATGTTAAGTTACACACACATCATTCCACCACACAAAAATTATTTTTAAACACCTTATGGTGACCACTCACATTAATTTTTGTTTGTATCTTACCAAGCAAAAATTTTGTGGTTAAAAATGTTGGCCCAAAGGCCTTCCACTCTAGTTTTGATGATGATTAACTCATGTAGTTATGTGTACTAATAATCTTACAATGTTTAAGTTTCAGATATTTGACAAGATATTAGTTGGTGAAAGCTTCCACACATCTTTCACATGTTGATTCAAGAGCCCGCGCATCAAAAATCATACATTGCACTTGCCCGGTGAATCAAGAGTTTTTTGGATCAAGCCGACTTGGAGATTGCGCTCTAGCTTGGAGATTGCGCTCTACAAGAAGACTTAGGTATCCATAGTTTTAGTTTGGATTTAGATCCTAATTGTAAAGATTAGAATAGTATGATAAGCTCAAGTTCACAACACACACCTTTCATGTTTTGATTTTCGGTTTTAGGTTTAACCGATCTTGGTTTTCATGAATAGATTTTTTATCAAAACAAGTTTACATGGTTTATGTATATTAGATTTGTTCTATATACATGCATGCTTCAATTGTTTAGACAAACTTTGTTTGATAATCTATTCCATGTGTTTTATGTTTTGGTATTTACAACAAAACATATTTTTGGACTTAATGACAAAAATCATGATATATATATGTTTCTTGTATATTGAATTTCTATTCATATACAATATGCTTCAAAGTGTTTAAATATCATATTTTTGTATCATGGATGAGTTTTAGACAATGTGTATTTTCTATTCAAAATACAAGGTTTTAGAAAATACGGTTTTTGGTTTTTGGCAAAATTCCTATGACACAAAAATAGTCAAATATGTTTGAAATTTGTGTTAGGATTTTTAACACAAGTTTGTATTTCAATATAAAATGATAAAACTATTTTTGTGAAATTTTAGAGATTTTGTGGGATTTATTATAATATTTTTTCCCCCAGATTTCAGACCTGTTTTTGTCTGCCAGGCTTGGCCGGTCGACTGGTACGGTCGACCGCACCAAAGAAGCCAGTCGACCGTTCCGGTCGACCGACGTGCACGGATACGTGCACGCTGGCTGACTCTGTAGCCGGTCGACCGAAGCGGTCGACCGACGGAGAGCTGTTGGCTCTCAGGAATTCTCGGTCGACCGAGGCGGTCGACCGGTAGCCACAACGGGTCAAAATTTGATCGTTGGGCGGTCGACCGTCCCGATCGACCGGAAGGCTATTTCTGGCTAAATTTCTGTCAACGGCTATTTTCTGTAATTGCCTATAAATACCCCATTTGAGAGAGGTTTTCTCCAAGATTTTTTGTGCGAATTTTTCCCTACTCTCTGGTGTTTTCAAAGCAATCAAAAGAAGTTTTTGGACTTGAATTGAACAATCATTTTGGTGTTTTGCTAGGGTTTGGAAAATCAAAGAAAGGGCTTTTGGGAAAAGATTTTGATTGAACTTCTCTATCTTGATTTCTTGATTTTTTCCAAGGATTTTCTTTGTGATTTCTGATTTCCATTCCTTTGGTTTTCTCCACACTTGAGCTAAAATCTACTATCTATATCTATAGGATATTTGTGTGGGAAAAGAAGATATAAGTTTGTGGTTGTTGCTTTAGACCACCAAGTTGTAACCCAATCTTTACTTGCTTTGTGCTTTGGGTTGTATCCCTCAAGTTGTGAGGTGATCCTTGTATTGGTTTGTGATTGGGAGTTTTTGAGTTTGCCTCAAGGAGGAGGTTGTGATTGTTGGCTTGGAGTGGTGCCTCTAGGAGGAGGTTGTATTTGTAAAGAGAGGAGTTGGGTACTCCTTGTGAGAGTTCTTTGTGGACTAGCTAGTGGATTAGAAATCCTTCGTGTGTCGAAGGCGGGGATGTAGAGCTGGGTGCTCGAACCTCGAAACATATCTTGTTGTTTGCGCTTGATCCATTGACTCTCTCTATCTCTCTCTTTACTTTGTGCCTTGCCTTATTCATATTGTGCATTCATATTTGCTTGGCTTGGTTGTGTGTGAATCATTTGTTGATCACACTTGAGTGTAATTTGCATTAAGTTTTTAAATTCCGCATTTAGTTCATAGATTAGCATTGTCACCTATTCACCCCCCTAGGTGACTTTTCAATTGGTATCAGAGCTAGTGCTCCTGATATTTAGGTTTAACCACCTAGGAGTGATCTTGGATTGCTAATCTTCATTTGCATCTCATTTGCACTCATACTTGTTTGCTCTCATGGCTAGCCCTCCTATGTTTGACCATACTAGACTTGACTCTTGGAAAGTTAACATGACTAGATATTTAAAAACACTAGGTCATCTAGTTTATCAAGCCATCACCATAGAAGCCCTCCAAATACTAGTAAGCATAAGAAGGCCAATGCACTTGCACTTCAAACACTTAGAGCATCTTTTGATAATAATCTCTTACTTGTTTTTGATAGTTTTAACTCGGCTTTTGCAGTTTGGAGCGTCTTGACATCTCCGGAGCTTCCAAGGATCATCAACAATATGAGGAGATCTAGGAGAGATGTATCCGAAGAGCCTTGTTTCATGGCATATGGGAATGACTCCCATGAGGTACAATCGGACTCTCAAATACATGATAGCTCTAGCTCTTATTGTCATGGATGTTTTGAGGTTCAAAATTTAAATGTTGAACTTGCTTCTAAGCTTGAAAAATTCTTGAAAAAACATAACTCTTTGAAAGAAAAACATTTGATTTACAAAAAGAAATGAAGGATTTATGCTCTACTTTTGAAACCGTTTTGCAAGAGAAGGAAGAGATTACTAGTGAATGTGACTCACTAAGATCTCAACTAGACATTACTTTAAAAGAAATTGAAGTTTTAAAAGGCAAAAATGATTGTGATGATATTTTGGAGCACAATGAGATTTTATCCTCAAGATTGGATTGTGTTTTCAAAGAAAACCTTACTTTGAAAAATAAAATTGTTTCTATTACTAAAGAATTGAATTTGGTTTTGTCTAAAAATGAATCTTTGCAAAATGATATTGATTTGCATGTTTGTCATGCTAATGTAGCTTCTACTTCTTGCACTCCTATAGCATGTTCCACTTTGTCTTCTAGCATAGAAAATGATATAAATAATTTGAAAAAAAGTGTTGATTGTTTGGGCTCCACCTTGAGCCATTGTGCCATGAATCACACACGTTTGGAAACCTTGATTCGCAAGAAACAAGTTCCAACCTTGCATGCACACCCATCTAGGCATACACATGCTTCTCATGATCACCATCATCATATGTATGCTCACGTGTACACATGTACACATTGTGGTCGAAAAGGCCACCTTGCTAGATTTTGTTATGATCGCATTTATCATGAAAATTTAGCAACTAATTTTGTTTGGGTGAGAAAAGAAACTACCCCCGCGGACCCACTAGAAAATGGGTACCAAGATCCACCTCTTTGATGTTTGATGTAGGTGGAGGCTCTCGCATCACGTGAGAGATTTGGTGCCTTGAGGTGAATGCGTTCTAAGCTTAAAAGAGAATTATTTGGATGCTTCACACTCAATGGAACTTGGTGGAGAGGACCACCATTGGTTTGGAGAACTAGAGAAGAACCTTCATTACTTTTGGTATCATTCTCTAACTCCCACTTATTTACATGCTTTTTAGATCATTCATTTATAGCATGTTGTGTTTTGATGTTCATTATGATTATGCCTTGTTCATTAGACTTGAGATATACATGTTTAGTTACTTGAGCGCCCATGTTTCATATGGATCTTTATTTAGTGTTCACTTCTTGTTTAAGCTAACATGTATGCCCTAGATCTAATGCACATGCATATGCATAATGATCATATGATGTTCATGATTCCATGATTTTTGGATGTTTGTGATATATCTTGTGTGCATTTCATCATTGCACTTTATTCATTCTTTGTTCGATCAATTCTCATACAACAAGGTTGCATTGCGCACCTCTAACCCATTCAAGGAGAATCAGGAGGAAGGAGTTCAGAACCCTTCACGGGGTATACGGCTCTTAGTCTTGTTTTGAGAGATCGTTGCATCATACATCCATCTTAGTTTTAAAAGGTCATTAATACTTCCTATTTTTGATTAATATGATCATATTGATTTTTGACCCGTTTTATGCCTCATGATTTGATTACTTGCTTGAATGTTAGTTTTCATTAAGACTAAGATTTATGCTTGTACAACTAGTGAGCTACAAATAGACCTTTATATATTTGTGCTTGAACGCTCATTTGTAGTCATTTGATGTACTAGTATAGTCTATTTTGATGATTCATGCATTTGACTTGTATTCCTCATTTTTAATGTGTTTCTATGATCTTATGGTTGACTTCATGTATATGTCTATCTTGTCCAAATTATTGTTTATACATATACATCCTTGAGCCACGTGCCTTCATGCATATACTTTTGTGGACTCTTCATGTTTGGGATATGTATGTATACTTTAGTTTGTATATGACATACATATGCCTTGAAGTTTAAATCATTATGATGATTTCCATGTTTGATTGTGATTTCAATTGATATGATGATTTCAATAAATTACATGATTCACTATTATTTCAAGATTTGATAATTTCTCTATTAAGCTTGATTGTCCATTTTCATGTTGATATGTTTCTCACAACACTTGTACACTCACTCTGTTTATGTTTTTCTCATGACTTAGTTTTCATGAGTACAAGTTATGCTATATGGATTTTGAGTGTTTTAGTGCCATGTGGTTTACATGTGTCTTCATGAATTTTTTTTTTTTTGGATCTCATACTAGTTGATTCATATAACTAGTTATGATATTCTTCCTTGGTAGAGATTTTCAAACATACTACATTTTCAAACCTAATTTTGAAAACCCCTACCATCAATGGGCGGTTGGATGGGAGACCATGATCAAGTATGTTTCATCTTGTAAATCTTTTAAACTTAACCTGGTTGGGTGGTAGTTGATATGAGTCATATACTTGACCTCATTTTTATTTCAATTGGTATCATTGAATTCTTTCAATTGGTATCAATCTTGACATCTTTTTGTATACTCATATATGTTTTGTTTTATATATATGTATGCTTCACTTCATATAGTATCAATTTCAATTGGTAGCTATTTTTTTTTCATACATATATAGATGATTTATTTTGTGCTTATTATATCCCTATATCTTAAAGCACAAATTTTGGTTATGTTAAGCTTGAGTTTTTCAATTGGTATCCATATACAAGCTTTATCATTTTTAAGATTGCTAAGCTTGAATTTTTAAATGAATATCATGTTTCAATTGATTTAATTTTCAATTGGTATCTTATTTCAAGCATATGCATATTTTCTTTTGGTATTTCATAAAAGGGGAGAAAACTAGTATTTTATTTTTCAAATTGGTATTTTATCCTTCAATTGATATTTTTTTTGGTATTCCACTCCCTTGCTTTATGATAGAAAATAAAGATTTCAATTGGCAAAGAAATAATTTCAATTGGTATCTTGTGTTTTAAAGAATAATAGTTTCATTTGGTATCAAGATTTGTTTTTAAGGAAATTCAAAATTAGTATTGTTTAATTCCAAAATTGGTATCTAGTTTGTTTGTTTACAATTGGTAGGTTATTTGTTTACTTACTAATTGGTATCAAGATTTTCAATTTTTTTGTGTTTTTCAATTGGTATATGTTCTCGTTTTGATTTCAATTGATTTGTTGTTTTTCAATTGGTATCAATATACACTTCATTGCCACATTTTTTTTGTATCAATATACTCCCTTTATTAGTTCTTTGCTTTGAACAAAAAGGGGGAGAAAAATTTATTGTTTTTGCTTTTATTTTTTTTAACCCTTTTTAATGATTGACAAAAAGGGGGAGAAGAATTTGAGTTTTATATGCATATTGTGTTTGCATATGGTTTACATTTGACGTAAAGAAGCCTTGTTTATATGCATGTCTATGCATGTTTTATGTGCATGTTTTATGTTTCATTTAATTGGTATCAAGGGCATGTTTATATGTGTTTTAAGAACATTCATTGCATATCTTATATGTTTTATTGTTATGCATGAGTTAAGGGGGAGCTTCTTTGAAGCTTTACTTTAATCCATGCATATATAACTCCATGAGTTTTGTCATCATCAAAAAGGGGGAGATTGTTGGCCCAAAGGCCTTCCACTCTAGTTTTGATGATGATTAACTCATGTAATTATGTGTACTAATAATCTTGCAATGTTTAAGTTTCAGATATTTGACAAGATATTAGTTGGTGAAAGCTTCCACACATCTTTCACATGTTGATTCAAGAGCCCGCGCATCAAAAATCATACATTGCACTTGCCCGGTGAATCAAGAGTTTTTTGGATCAAGCCGACTGGAGATTGCGCTCTAGCTTGGAGATTGCGCTCTACAAGAAGACTTAGGTATCCATAGTTTTAGTTTGGGTTTAGATCCTAATTGTAAAGATTAGAATAGTATGATAAGCTCAAGTTCACAACACACACCTTTCATGTTTTGATTTTCGGTTTTAGGTTTAACCGATCTTGGTTTTCATGAATAGATTTTTTATCAAAACAAGTTTACATGGTTTATGTATATTAGATTTGTTCTATATACATGCATGCTTCAATTGTTTAGACAAACTTTGTTTGATAATCTATTCCATGTGTTTTATGTTTTGGTATTTACAACAAAACATATTTTTGGACTTAATGACAAAAATCATGATATATATATGTTTCTTTTATATTGAATTTCTATTCATATACAATATGCTTCAAAGTGTTTAAATATCATATTTTGTATCATGGATGAGTTTTAGACAATGTGTATTTTCTATTCAAAATACAAGGTTTTAGAAAATACGATTTTTGGTTTTTGGCAAAATTCCTATGACACAAAAATAGTCAAATATGTTTGAAATTTGTGTTAGGATTTTTAATACAAGTTTGTATTTCAATATAAAATGATAAAACTATTTTTGTGGAATTTTAGAGATTTTGTGGGATTTATTATAATATTTTTTTTCCCCAGATTTCAGACCTGTTTTTGTCTGCCAGGCTTGGCCGGTCGACTGGTACGGTCGACCGCACCAAAGAAGCCAGTCGACCGTTCCGGTCGACCGACGTGCACGGATACGTGCACGCTGGCTGACTCTGTAGCCGGTCGACCGAAGCGGTCGACCGACGGAGAGCTGTTGGCTCTCAGGAATTCTCGGTCGACCGAGGCGGTCGACCGGTAGCCACAACGGGTCAAAATTTGACCGTTGGGCGGTCGACCGTCCCGGTCGACCGGAAGGCTATTTCTGGCTGAATTTCTGTCAACGGCTATTTTCTGTAATTGCCTATAAATACCCCATTTGAGAGAGGTTTTCTCCAAGATTTTTTGTGCGAATTTTTCCCTACTCTCTGGTGTTTTCAAAGCAATCAAAAGAAGTTTTTGGATTTGAATTGAACAATCATTTTGGTGTTTTTGCTAGGGTTTGGAAAATCAAAGAAAGGGCTTTTGGGAAAAGATTTTGATTGAACTTCTCTATCTTGATTTCTTGATTTTTCCCAAGGATTTTCTTTGTGATTTCTGATTTCCATTCCTTTGGTTTTCTCCACACTTGAGCTAAAATCTACTATCTATATCTATAGGATATTTGTGTGGGAAAAGAAGATATAAGTTTGTGGTTGTTGCTTTAGACCACCAAGTTGTAACCCAATCTTTACTTACTTTGTGCTTTGGGTTGTATCCCTCAAGTTGTGAGGTGATCCTTGTATTGGTTTGTGATTGGGAGTTTTTGAGTTTGCCTCAAGGAGGAGGTTGTGATTGTTGGCTTGGAGTGGTGCCTCTAGGAGGAGGTTGTATTTGTAAAGAGAGGAGTTGGGTACTCCTTGTGAGAGTTCTTTGTGGACTAGCTAGTGGATTAGAAATCCTTCGTGTGTCGAAGGCGGGGATGTAGAGCTGGGTGCTCGAATCTCGAAACATATCTTGTTGTTTGCGCTTGATCCATTGACTCTCTCTATCTCTCTCTTTACTTTGTGCCTTGCCTTATTCATATTGTGCATTCATATTTGCTTGGCTTGGTTGTGTGTGAATCATTTGTTGATCACACTTAAGTGTAATTTGCATTAAGTTTTTAAATTTCGCATTTAGTTCATAGATTAGCATTGTCACCTATTCACCCCCCCTCTAGGTGACTTTTCAAAAAATAGTGTAACTTAACTTAGTTGTACCTATGTGTATTATAACTCTACCCATATATGTGTGTGTGCGCGCGCCCGCCCGCGTGTGCGCATGGTTTCTTGCGCATTGTCACTGCTTATATGTGCATGTAATGTGTCATGGATGTTGGGATTAAGTGAACACTAACTCAAATGAAAGCTTGAATTTTCTATAGTTATTATTTTAGTTTATATATTTAGTCTCACATGAGATAGGATATGAGAAAGAGAAAGAAAATGGTTCATATACCAATTATTTCTCATTCCACTTGTTATGAATAATATGTTATAAGACGAGTTCACCACACGCGCTCACGCATGCCGCGCTAGCATCAGAGGTAGCGCATGCCGCGACGCGTGCCCATGTGCGAGTGAGCCCGTGATTTTATTTTTATTTCATTTTTCCTTTTCTGCTTTGACTCATTCTCTTTGATTGATTCCTATTGATAAGTCTCACAAGACCTACATGTCGTGTAAGAATATCTCTCAATCACTTGCATGTGCTTGTTATTCTCTTTTTCTATTATAACTGCTGGGGGACTCTGAAGGCAATAAATAGAGCCTTTTACCTTCAGCAGCAAGACACACAACAATAATTATTCTCTCATCTCTCTTTATAATGTAGGAAGAGAAATAAGACAACAACCTAATTTTGAGCCTCAGCTGTCTACACCAATATCAGTTGTCGACCGTCCAATTTTGCTTTCGACAGACAGCTTTCGATAAAGATTTTCGAGAGGGAAGCCACTACAGTCCTATCGACAGGCCTATTCAGCTATCGACATGCCTGCTGCGTGACAGGGTTTCAGACTTTAGTTGGATTTTGTTTTGGGTTCAAAACAGAATCTGATTAGATTTCTATTTTCTTATTTTAAATTATAAATTTAGATTTCCTAGATAGGTTAGGACTTTTTTAATTCTTTTTGTTATCTTTTAGATATAGGTTACAGTTTCTTAGTAGGAGTAGTATTCTTTATAAACCTATATAAAGACCCTTGTACTCTTTATGTTTGACATCAAATTTTGATTAATAAACTTTGAGTGTTTCTCATATTTTGCTCGTGGATTCGAGTTGTTATCTGTTGCTCGTGGATTCGAGTGTCGTATTTGTGAATTTGAACACAATCCCTATCTGAAAGTTTTCAGGGTTTGTGGGCACTAGAACAAGATCTTAACGATGTTATTCATCTTTTCCGCTGTGCATCAATTGGTATCAGAGTTTTGGTAACTTTTCGATGATGGCAGAAGATGACGACAGATTGCAAGGCTTCCCACAAGGATGGGTACTGCAGAAAAAAGGGATAACACCATCAAATCTATCTTGGATCGTTTGGACCAAGAGATCAAAAGATTGTCTCTCAAGATTGATGATCGAAATCAGGTCGATGATACGTATTAAAGCGGAAATGATCATCAATTATATCAACCACCACCACATCATCCACCACCACATCATCCACCACCAAGGTATCATCTACAACATTCTCAATTTAATGAATTTTTCTACGAAGAGAAATTGCAAAGTCTCATCTATCACTATAATGATGATTATGAAGATGGAAGGATGTTTTATGATAGGCAGAAGAGGTTCATTAATCCTCATATTGTTGGCCCAAGGGTACAATCACCCAGTTTTAGAGTTTTGATGATTACAAAACATATATAGTCATTTGTACTAATCTTGTTTAAGTGTTTAAGATTGTTTCAGGGTTCTAAGGATTTAAGATGTTTTCTTCCCTAAAGGAAGGTGGTGTTCACTCAATACGGGATCAAGAATTCAAGTTATTCAACGATGCATTTGGATAAGCCCTTATTGAAGATCTTGTAGTCACCTAGAACCATTATAAGAATTAGTTTGTTAAAGATTAAGGATATGATAGTTGTGCTCAAGAAAACACACACACACAAATACACTTTTCAAAATACAAGTTTTTTGGTTAGTTGGTTTTTGTGCATGTTTTGATTAATATACATGTTCATAATTTTTTAAATTTTTATATCCAGTTTAAAACATGTATCTCATCTTCTATAACATGCTACATAACCCTCAAATCTTTTAAAAAAATATTTCAAAAATACTTCAAAAATCAAAAATCTGTTTTTATCTATTTCAGGCCTTTACGGTCGACCGGTCCGGTCGACCGGTTCTGTTTCAGGCCAGAACGGTCGACCGGTCGGTCGACGGGGCTTTTGGTTTTGGGCGTGCACGTCTGTGCACGTCTGTCGGTCGACCGCCCGGTCGACCGACATACCTTACGCTCGACCGACCGCTCGACCGACTGCATGACCCTTACTCTCGGGTTTTGCCGGTCGACCAGGCCGGTCGACCGACAGTTCATTATTATGTTTTAAAAATAGACTGCGATCGACCGGGTGATCGACCGAGCTAATGACTCTTTGCCAAATGGCTTGCCGGTCGACCGGCCGGTCGACCGACAGTTGTCCAGATTGCCCCAACGGCTATATTTTGGATCTGTTTTGTTTTCTAGTGTTTCCAACGGCTATTTTTGGTTTCCTAGTGGCTAGACTCACCCCTAATGACCTAGTATCATTTATGAATGGTATTTATCTATTCCTATAAATAGAGGTCATTGGTCTTTGGTTTTACACGAGAAAAATATTCAAGTTTCAAGTTTTTCAAAAGAGAAGAAAAGTTTACTTGCTTTCATTTTCAAAGTTTTTTCAATTGCAAAAGTTTTCAGTTGGTTTTTCAAGTCTCCTTAGTCTTTACTATAGAAATTTTCTCTCACTTTATCTCTTGAGCCAAAAATCATATTCCACTCTATAAGAGGTTGTAAAAGAGAGTTTGTGGTCTTTTGATCATCAAGTGATTATTGTACTTGTGGTTACACTACCTCTAAACTAGAGGAGTGTGATTGAGGAGTGGGTACTCCCGAGTGATTGTAATCTTTTGTGAAAATTATAGTGGATCGGAAATCCTTCTGGGTAAAGGCGGGGACGTAAAGCTGGGTGCTCGAACCTCGAAACAAATCTTGTTGTTTGCGATTGATTTACTTGTGCCTTTCTCTTTCTATTCATTCATTTTCATATTGTCGATCTATACTCTTACAACAAGATTACATTACGCACCTCAAACTTTTATTTGGAGGAATCACGAGGAAGAAGTTCAGAGCCCGTCACGGGTATTCGGCTTCTAATCTTGCTTTGAGTGATCGTTGCATCTTCTCATTTTCAAGTTGTGGATTATTTATTTATTGATTAGCACTACACTTATTCACCCCCCTCTAGGTGTAATTTCACATACTACTAGGAGAAGTAGATTTTTGAGCAATAATAGGAGAGATAGGTTTTCTAATTATATTCCTTCTGTTGATGGGAATCTTAATATTGAGTCAATCTTAATTTGGATCGATAAAATTGATGGGTTGTTTGACATTAAGTATATTCTCATGAAGGATCAACTCTAGCTTTGTGACCTACAAGCTTAAAGGAAGGGCAGCGACATGGTGAAATCAATTTCAAAATATATGTATTTACCAAGGCAAACCACCTATAAAAACTTAGAGGCGGATGAGAAGACTTTTATAAGCCCATAGTCTTGCTTTGGAGGAAGAAGAGATGGGGAATCGACCCCGACTTTTCATGAGGTCTCATTAGTCTAATAAGACAGCGAAACAATATTAGCAACCACTAGTTGAAGAACAATCAACCAAGAAGGATTCATCAAACTTTCAAGTGACTATCTCCAAGCACAATCTCTCAATGAAGTCATGAAGCTTATACCACCTATTCCTAGTCCGAAATAAGAGCCGTCAAAACTCATGTCCATATGCAATCAAGACGGTTCTTCATGGAACCAAAAAAATAAAGTAAAACCTTATTTTAAAAGAAGTCTCTATAACAGCTGAAATTCGCAAGGAGGTCGATAAATCACTGGATGAGTGCAAAAAAGATGGGCACGACAAGAATTTTAAAGTATTACCACCCGTGGAAGATATCTCGCATCCTGATACAATTATTCATCATGATTTCGAAGATTTTTCCTACGGAAGAAGAGTACCAAGGATGATAGTTCTAAATTCTTCGAGTGCATATCATTTACCATCAGCACGTGGGTACAATATATTCTGAAAGATATGCCAAATCTCATCTCCACTCGTACTTTGAAAGATTTTCTTCATCGAAGCAAACCAATGAATTATGCGAGCATGGTGCATATGTATGGCTGGATGATGGAGGAGCACTAACCAATTGGCATTAGTTATCAACCGATCTGAGATGATCATTACATTGAAGATTCAATGACGCAATATTACATTTAGCTTAACAAAGATTGTCGAGGTGAATCTAGATTTTGGGATCACATTTCCCCCAAACAGAGTTTGCGTACAATAATATGGTTCGCGGTTCAAAAGATGTACTTGAAGAGGTTCAATTGAAAATTGGGAAGACTAATAAGAAATATAAGGCAACAACTGATAAAAAAGATGAGAGAAATTCTTTGAGAAAGAAGACATGAAGATGGTATATTTAGGGAGAGAAAGAATCTCAATTGAAAGAGTCCCTGCCATGCAGCTATATCCAAATTAAAACTCAAGGATGAATTCTTTTGAAGAGAGAGGGACTGATATAGGATGAAAACCAAGGCAGGATGCCAATTTTGAGCCTCAGCTGTCGACAACCAACATCAACTATCGATAACCAAAATTTGCTATTGACAGACAGTCTTCGACGGAGATTTTCTGAGAGTGGAGGCAATACAATCCTGTCGACATACCTAGTCAACTGTCGATAGGCCTGTTGCGTGACCGAGTTCAGACTTTATTTAGAATTCTGTTTTGTTTTCAGTCAAAAATATATTCTAATTTGATTTCTCTTCCCTTATTTTAAATTATAAATTTAGATTACTTAGATATATTAGGACTCTTAAAATTCCTTTTGTTTTCTTTTAAAAATAATACTAGGAGTAGTACTTTTTGTAAGCCTATATAAACACCCTTGTACTTTTTATTTTTGACATCGAATTTTGATTAATAAACTTTTAGTTTTCCTCATATTTTACTCGTGGAATCAAATTGTTATCTCTTACTCGTGGATTTGAGTAAATCGCTCGTGGATTCGAGTGTTGTATTCATGGATTGAGCACGACCTCTACCTTCAGGGTTCGTGGGCGCTAGCTAGAACGTGATCTAATCGGCGTCGTTCGTCTTCCCCGCTCCACGTCACTTTAGCTTTTCTCTGACACATATACTGCAGCCGGGAAGTTATTCCCTCTCTTTAAATTTCTATTGATTTAGCAACAATTTTGTGTAAGACCAACACTGCAACCAAATTCCCATCAGTTGGGATATTTGGCGGATTCCAATTGAGAGAGACGCGGAAAAAATCTAGGGGCAGAACAAGTACCCGTCCAATCCTGTGGTCTCCCCATAACAACAATCTCTGCACTGTAGCTGCATTATTTCTCATCATTTGGGTTCACGGGAAAATTGCTTTTCTCAGTCATGATTGCCAAGGACCGGAGATGGTTTCCTAAATCAATGGAAGGTGGTTCGGATTTTAACTTAGAATCTTTTTATATTTCAACTAAAAAAATTTTAGTTGAGTTTTGTGAAACATAATTCTCTGTATGTATTTTAGATCAAAATGTTTTGTTGCATCTTTTTAACAAAAGTCTCATCCTACTTGCTATTAAACTTGGACTTTTATTTTTCAATCCAATTCTTTTGTCACCCCAAAAAAAAAAACCCAGAATTATAAATAAATTATCAATTATTCTATTTACTTTAATTTTATTATGATCTTTGTTGAACAATTAGAGAATTTTTTAGATAACTTCTAGGTTGAATTTTTTAGTCGTGCCAAGTTAATTCTTAATTTTCCCCAAAGGGCCTTGACTATATTAGATAAAAGTGATATTGACATGTAATAAAATAGTATACTAAACATGTAATTCTGAGCGAGGGAGAAAAGGAAAAAGTTATGATTAATTTTGTAAATATGAAAATGAACCGGAGCTTTCGAGTTGGAAACCTTACTTATTTAAAAAAAAACACTTTAAATAAAATTAAAGAAAAGTGTAAGCCATTCCTCCAAACACATTCAGCCAGACCAGCGAGTGAAGAATTTGTCAATAGCTTCCCAACATTTTCTTTTTCTTTTGATAATTTAGAGAAGAAGAAATTTCAATATATTATTCATAAATGGTTACATCAATATTATAGAAGTGAAGAATGAAATAAAGAAATTATATATGTCCACATACAATGTATCATATGTCTGTTAACACCCCTCAAACTCATACTGATGAAATGCCGAAAGTTTGAAAATACACTAGTCGGTCGTTTCTCGTCTAGGGCGGGAATGGTGAAGTCATCACTCGTCAATTATTTCTCGTTGATGGCGGGAATGATGAAGTCATTGCTGGTCGATCGTCTCTCATCAATGGAGGGAATGGTGAAGTTATTACTGATCGATCGCCTCTCGTCTACAGCGAGAATGGTGAAGTTGTTGCTGGAGAGATCTCGGAGGAGAAAGCTCCGTGCTGGAGGGTGAGGGCCGTGGCTATGGAGGCAAGGCCGAGAAGCGCTGGAGTAAGATGCCGTCAAGATCAACAATAGTAGAAGATGAAGAGAAAGCCCTGTTGTCCTAAGCACCTATCACTCTAGTTTTGATGATGATTAACTCATGTAGTTATAGTACTAATGATCTTATGTTTATTAAGTTTCAGATATTCAATCAAAATCTTAGTCGGTATATAGCTTCTTCAATAAAAGACTCGAAGTCAAAATTTGAAGCGATCACATGTTGATTCAAGAGATCGCACTTCAAAGTCGCATCAAGTACTCAAAGAGGAGTCTACCTCATGGATCAAGTCGAGATGGAGAAGAAGATTTTCGAGAGAAGATTTTTTAGGAAGACTTGAGTCTAAATTTGTAAGTTTAAAATTTTTATTTTAAGATAAAATATAAAGGATAGATTAGTTGTGAATTGCTCAAGCTCATACAGACACAAAATATTTCTATTATCTTTATGTTAAATAGTTTTAGCTTTTAGTTTAACCGTCTTGGTTTGAGTTTCAAGAATACATCTTTCAGTTTCATGAATATATTTCATCAAAACAAGTTTCCATTGGTTTGTATGTGTATTAGATTTCATCCATATACATTGGTACTTCATATATGTTTAAATAACTTATTTTGATGTATCTAGTTCATGAATTTAAGTTTTGTTTGTATCAAAACTTATTTTGATTTTTGTTGTCAAAAACAAGTATATATCCTTTACTGTGTATGTTAGATCCTATCTAAACACAATATGCTTCAAATGTGTTTCAATATTTTATTTTTTGTATTTATACAAGTTTAGAGAAAATTTGAATTTTCATTTAGAAGTTTGTTTTTGGAAAATACCAGTTTTGGTTTATGTTTTAAATTTTTATGTCGAAAAAAATAGTTCACATATATGTAATATGTATTAATTTTTGATCACACATATTTGTGCTACATTGTATTTATATGAACTTATTTTTTGAGAATTTTATGGAGATTTGTTGGTATTTAAAATGTATTTAAAAAAGATGTTCAAATTGGGTTTTTGGGTTGCTTGCAGTCGATCGACCAGTCGACCGAAGGCTGAGCCGGTCGACCAAACGTGCACACATGAACATTTCGAAGTGCGGTCGACCAACCGGTCGACCGACTGGCTCAACTCAACTTTCAGGTAAAGGCTGGTCGACCGGGAGGTCGATCGACAGAGAGTTGTGACTCTCTGTTTTTTTGGTGCTGTCGACCGGGCGGTCGACTGGCAACCTCAACGGTCATAAAAATGACCGTCGGCTGGTCAACTGGGCTGTTGACCGACAGGTCAACGGCTAGTTTTCTGCAACCTATATACATGGGTCTCTTGGCCAGTTTTTGTATAAGATTTTGATGAAGTTTTTGAGAGTCTATTTTCTCATCTTCAACAGAGTTTTCTCAGTAAGTTTTTGAGCTTAACTTCCATATCAAAATAGAGAGTTAATCAAGAGTGTTTTCTCTTGTGTTTTAAAAGCATTTTTTAAGATTTTTCACTTTCACATCTATTTAGCTTTTGTAGGAAGAGAGAGGAAGTCGACAACAATAAGGAGCCAAAGAAGAGGAATCAGCAGCAGCAGGGAAGCGGCAGCAGCACGGTCGACCGTTGTGCACCAACGTGCACAGGCTGTAGCGATCGACCGCCCGGTCGACCGCAGAAGAAGAACGGTCGACCGCCCGGTCGACCGACTGACATTGCCTAACTCTCAGTTAGGCACGGTCGACCGGCACGGTCTACCGGTGCTTGAGTCGGCGACCGACAGTCATATTCTGGCTGTTTTTTGGAAAGTACTGAATTGAAAATCAGCCCAATAAGGAAACTGATTCCTAGGGTTTCTTTGGGGTATATGAGAGAGGCAGAGCTCTCTTCATAAAAAAAAGTCTTGTAATGCTTGCAAAATTATATTGATTATCAAATCAATAAAAGAAATCTCTCTTCCTTACCCCGAGGACGTAGGCAAAATTGGCCGAATCTCGTTAAATTCTTGTGTTTTGTATTCTTCTCATTGTTTAATTGTTCTTTACTGTTGGTGGTACTTCTATATTGCATCTTGGCTCAAGGGTTTTCTCTACGCAGTTGTTGTATCTGCGCACAACAAGTGGTGTTAGAGCATCCCAGGTTTGTCGTGGGATCATCTGGTGATTCGAAGGGCATCTGTGGCTGGTTGGCGAAGATCGTGTGTCGATCTCAGAACAGCGCGTGAAGTGCTCAAGGAATCAATTGAGGAGTAGATATATTCAAAAACTCATCTAGGGTTTCGTGAGGAGGTAAAGATCTGATCTTTATCAAAGTTGTTTATCTAACTCTGTTGGTTTTTCGCATTGCATAGAGGATCTAGTCAAAGAGATGGCAGAAGAAAGTACATATGTGAGAACCATGAATCCTTATCCGAGGATTGATGTGGTGATATTCAATGGCACAAATAATTTTGGCATGTGGAGGTGCGAGGTGATGGATGCGTTGAATGCACCGAATCTCGAAGATACTCTACGTCTGGAGAAGAAGTGAAGCACAACCACTGAAGAAGAGTGGGATAAGATGAACTGATCAGTATGTGGCTTAATCAGATCATGTCTAATATAAGACATCAAATACCTTGTGTTACACGAAACATAAGCGAGGCAGTTGTGAGAGATCCTAAAAAGAAAGTATCTGACCAAGAATATTGAATCTAGACTACAGCTGAAGAGTAAGTTGTATGGGTTTCAGATGAAGAAAGGATGCTCCATGAATGAACATCTGAATCCCTATACGAAGCTTCTTACGAATTTGTTAATGTAGATGTCGAGGTAAATGAAGAAGACAAAGAGGTAATTCTCTTGAATTCTCTTCCTGCAGAGGAGTATGAGATTTTTAGTTTAACCTTCATAAATGGTAGACAGTTCCTTAACTATCATGAAGTGTTGTCTGCTTTGGTGAATTATGAGACGAGGAGAAAGGAAAGGCAGTCTTCTTAGGCAAGCACATCAGCAGAGGCGCTAGCAGTAAGAGGCAGGGGTTCACACAGGAAGGGCAAAGATGATTGAGGGAGATCGAAGTCCAGGCCAGGTTATCGAGAGCTGAAGAAGAACCAGTGTGCCTTCTGCAGAGAATTAGGACACTGGAAAGTTGACTGTCCAAAGGCCAAAGGGAAGAAGGAGTCTAAGACTGAGGCAAATCTTGCAAAGGTGGTTAGTACTCAAAGCAGTACCTCACAGGCAGGTGGATCAGACTCAGACTCGTCAGTTTTCCCATTCTCTGTCACTACTCCTATCGTTGGCTACCAGGAGATACTGAGTGGATTTTAGATACTGGTGCTACATACCATGTGTGCCCAAATAGGGATTAGTTTTCTAGCTTTGAGAAGCTGGAGGGATGTTCAGTCGTTATGGGCGATGATCATCCATGTATCATGGAAGGTATAGGAACAATCCAGATTAAGATATTTGATGGGATGATAAGAGAACTGAAGGAAGTGAGGTATGTATCTCAACTGAAGAGAAACCTAATCTCTGTTGGAGCTTTGGAGAAATTGGGTCTTGTGGTGTCAATAAAGGAAGGAGTCCTTAAGATGAACAAAGGCTCGATAGTGGCATTGAAGGCCATTCGCCGGAACAATCTTTACTACTTGAAGGGTAGTATGGTTACATGGCAAATGGCGGCTTCTACTGATTCAGATGAAGACTCAACCAGGCTATGGCACATGAGGTTGGGACACACAGGAGAAAGTCTTTGTAAGCTCTTGCAAGACAAGGAGTATTGAAAGGTGCCGGAACCTGCAAGTTGAAATTTTTGTGAACATTGTATCATCGGAAAGAAGACCAGGTGAAGTTCGGCACAACAACACATTGCACCAAGGGGATTTTGGATTGTGTTCACACTAACATTTGGGGACCTACCAAGACTGCATCAGTTGGAGAAAACCACTACTTTGTGTCATTTACTGATAATTATTCTAGGCGTTATTGGGTATATACCATGAGGCACAAAGGGAAAGTCCTAGAATTGTTTGTGAAGTGGAAGAAGAACTTGGAGAGAAGTACGGGAAGGAAAATTAAGGCCCTCTGTTCAGATAATGGAGGAGAATATAAGTCTGATCCTTTTCTTCAGCTATGTCTTGATGAGGGCATAGAGAGGGACTTCACAGTGAAGGAAACACCGCAACAGAACGGGTAGCAGAAAGGATGAACAGGACTTTGCTAGAGAAGGTCCATTGTATGTTGTCCAATGCCGGTTTATCGAAGAACTTTTGGGCTGAGGCTTCGGCATACGCTTGCTATCTTGTTAACAGGTTGCCGTCATCTGCGATAGGAGAGAAAACTTCTCTCGAGGTTTGGTCGAGAAAAACAGCTGCTGATTATGATTTGCTAAAGGTGTTTGGTTGTTCAGCCTATTATCATGTTAAAGATGATAAGTTAGACCCAAGAGTAAAGAACGGCTTGTTCGTCAGTTTCAAGAAGGGAATCAAAGGATTCCAGATCTGAGATCCTACGGATAGGAAGTTTCTTTTCAGCAGGGATGTCACATTTGATGAGGCTTCTATGTTGAAGCCTAAGGTCTCTAAGCAGGTGGAGACTAGCAAGACTAAAGATGTACGCAGCAGGTGGAGAATGATACAAATCCACTATCTCTAGAAAGTTCAGCATCTATGAGGATCATATCTAGGGTGACACAAGATAATGATCAAGCAGATGAAGTAGATGCTGATGATGAGAGGGACAAGAACAGGTCATGGGTGATGTTCCTGACTCTACTGCAGTTAGAAGACCAAGGAGAAACACACAGAAACCAGGTTGGCTCACTACAGATATGGTCATGGCTTATGCACTTTCGGTCGTTGAGGAGGCTATCCCGTCCACCTTCAGAGAAGCTAAAATCAGTTCAGAGTCGAAGATGTGGAAAGCAGCCATAGAAGAAGAGATGAAGTCTCTTTACAAGAAAGACACTTGGGAACTCACAAGGTTGCCTAAAGGGAAGAAGGCGATAGGCTGTAAATGGGTGTATGCAAAGAAGCAGGGATCTCTTAAAGAAGACATGGTGCGCTACAAGGCCAGATTGGTAGCAAAAGGCTATGCTCAAAGAGAAGGAATTGACTAAAATGAGGTATTTTCTCTTGTTGTAAAATATTCGTCAATTCGCATTTTATTGGCTCTGGTGGCACAGTACGAGTTGGACCTTGATCAACTCGATGTAAAGACCGCCTTTCTCCATGGCGATCTGAATAAAGAGATCTACATATCTCAGCTGACAGGGTTCAAGACTGCAGGAAAGAAGATCTAGTGTGTAAGCTGAAGAAGTCGCTGTACGGGTTAAAACGGTCTCCTAGACAGTGGTACAAGCGGTTCGACAGCTTCATCAGAGGAAAGAGGTACACACGTAGCCACAATGACCAATGTGTGTATTATAATAAGCTACCGACAGGAGAGTATATATATTTACTCTTGTATGTAGATGATATGCTTATTGCTTCAAAGTCTAGATCTGCAATTCATACACTGAAGAGGGACTTGTCTTCTGAGTTTGAGATGAAGGATCTTGGTGAAGCAAAGAAAGTGCTAGGCATAGAAATTACACGAGACCGAAGGGGTGGCAATGCGAGCTTGACATAGAAAGGATATATACAAAAGGTACTTCAAAGGTTCAACATCGGCAAGGATACGAAATATATAAGTACACCACTGGCTCCTCATTTCAAGTTATCTGTCACTATGTCTCCAAAGACTGTTGAAGAACGTGAGTACACGACTCACGTCCTATATGCTAGCGCAGTTGGTAGTCTTATGTATGCTATGGTGTGTACACGACCAGCTCTATCACAAGCTGTCTATATGGTCAGTAGGTATATGCATGATCCAGGACAAGGTCATTGGGAGGCAGTGAAGAGGATTCTGCGGTACATTAAAGCTACTATAGATGTTGGTCTAGTATTCGAGAAGGACTCCACAGGGAAACATGATTGTATCGGGTATGTTGATTCCGATTATGCTGGTGACCTTGACAAACGCCGGTCCACAACGGGGTATGTCTTTACATTATCTCAAGCACTGGTTAGTTGGTGCTCTATTCTACAGTCTACCATCACATTGTCTACTACAGAGGCCGAGTGTATGGCTATGACGGAGGCTATGAAGGAGGCAATTTGGCTTCAAGGCTTGCTTGATGACTTGGGGGTTGATCAGGATCTATTGAAGATCAACTATGACAGCATGAGTGCTATTTATTTACCCAAGAACTAGGTGAATCATGCACGGACGAAGCACATTGATGTCAAGTTCTATTTTGTTCGGGAGATTCTCGATGAGGGTGATATTAAGCTGCTGAAAATTCACACAACGGAGAATCCCGCAGACATGCTTACCAAGGTGGTGTCAGGAGTAAAGTTTGCATATTGTAAAGCTTTGCTCTATATCCTTCATATTGCATGAGCATGTTGAAGCTCCATTGGATGAACTGCGAATGGCTTGATCCCTTTAGCAGGGTACGTAGGCAACCACATTGGTGCAGCCACTTTCGAGTCGACAGATCCTATGTTTTTAGTTCAGCTCAGATTTGAGAAATCTTCACCGAGGTGGAGAATTGTAGGAAGAGAGAGGAAGTCGAGGAAGTCGACAACAACAAGGAGCCAAAGAAGAGGAATCAGCAGCAGTAGGGAATCAGCAGCAGCACGGTCGATCAGACCGGTCGACCGTTGTGCACCAACGTACACAGGCTGTAGCGGCCGACCGCCCGGTCGACCGCAGAAGGAGAACGGTCAACCGCCCGGTCGACCGACTGGCATTCCCTAACTCTCAGTAAGGCACGGTCGACCGGTACGGTCGACCGGTGCTTGAGCCGGTCGACCAACAGTCGTATTCGGGCTAATTTTTTGAAAAGTGCTGAATTAAAAATCAGCATAATAAGGAAACTGATTCCTAGGGTTTCTTTGGGGTATATGAGAGAGGCAGAGCTCTCTTCATAAAAAAAAAGGCTTGTAATGCTTGCAAAATTGTATTGATTATCAAATCAATAAAAGAAATCTCTCTTCCTTGCCCGAGGACGTAGGCGAAATTGGCCAAACCTCGTTAAATTCTTGTGTTTTGTGTTCTTCTCATTATTTAATTGTTCTTTGCTGTTGGTGGTACTTCTATATTGCATCTTGGCTCAAGGGTTTCCTTTACGTGGTTGTCGTATCTGCGCACAACAGTTTTCTCACATAAGCTTGAGCTATCCATTATTATATTCATCCTCTAGGATCCTTGTATGTGAGAGTGTTTGTTTGTGATCAAGAAGTGATCACAAAGTGTTTTATTTTGTATTAAGAAGGAGACGAGAGTTGCGTCCTCAGCGAACTTGCGGGTTCGCGTTGTGTGTTATTTTATGGGAACAAGTGAGGGAATTGAGGGTCTAAGAGTTCTTGAGGGACTCGTTGTAAGTGTTGCGGCATCGAGTAATCTTGTGGGATTGTATTTTGTGGAAATCTTTCATTGCAGTGAAAGCGGAGACGTAGAGCAAGTGATTCGAATCTCAAAATAATTCTCCCCTGTTTGCGATTGCTAATCTCTCTCTCAACTCACTTGTGTTTATATCTTGCATGCTTATATTATTCACATCTTTATATGTTTGATATTTACTTATGCTTAATTATCATATATGCTTGGTATTTTTTATCAGCTTGCATGCTCTTATTTCTTGCTTTTTCTTTACATGTTTGATATTGTGTTTATACTCACACTAGTATTGAACCAAGAGAGCTATAATAGCATCTCAACTCTTTGTCTAGAGGAATCTTAAGGAGAAGTTCAGAGCCCTTCGTCAGGAATTCGGCTTCACTCTTTAGTTATACATTGTGTGATAGTTTAGTTTGAATAATAAGTTTTTAATTCTGCATTATTTTGCATTTGATTAGTACATCACCTATTCACCCACCTCTAAGTGATTTTCAATTGATATCAAAACTTGGTACTCTTGATTTTGGTCTAACAACCCAGAGTTAAAGATCCTTGATATTTGTATACACACATGGATTTTATTGCACCTTCCATGTTTGATATTATTAACTTCAAAATTGAAAAGTTTAGACGTCTATGTATTTCAAAGCCCTAGGTATTCATGTTTATCTTATTACTACTAAAAAATTATATTTTTTAAATGACAAATATCTTGAGGCTAATGCAAAAGCCCTTCATGTTTTAAAGTCAACCCTAAATGATGAGTACTTATTTAGGATTTTTAACTTTGATTCAGATTTTATAGTATGGAACACTCTTATCTCCCTTAGTAAACAAATGTAATATTATAAGGAGTGACTCGGATGAAGGAAGTGCTACTTCTAACATGTGCTACATGGTCCAAGGGGATGACCCCCTTGAGGGAAATTCTGATTCTGAGCTTGCTGAAGATGCTGAGATACTATATGATGAGTTTATCCTATTTTGTCAAAAACTTCTTGAAAAATATGAGTTGCTGAAGAAAGAAAAAAATTTCTTTCAAAATAAATTTGAAATTATTTCAAAAGAAAATGAATCTTTGAAAAATCAAGTTGTTTTGATTTCTAAAGAAAAAGAGATTGTTTTAAATAAAAATGAGTTTTTGAAAAAGAAAATTATATTGAAGGTAAAAGAAAATATTTCTATCTTCAAAGTGAAAAAAGATTTGGTTTCTCTTGCTCATGTTTCTTATCCTAATATTAATAAGGATATTTGTATTTTGAAGAAGAATATTGATTGTTTGGACTCAACTTTGAGAAAATATACCTTTAATCATAGTAGATTTGAATCTATGTTTCGCAAGAAACATATTCTATATGTTCATGCACATACCCCGTACATCTAATGCACACCATGATCACACTCATTTGTATGCAAGAGTGTACACATGTACACATTGTGGCCACAAAGATCATCTTTTAAAATTTTACTTTGATAGATTAAATTTTTCAAATTTTACAAATAAAAATATTTGGGTTTCCAAATGTTACAACTCTCATGTACCCAAAAAGATATGAGCACCAAAATCTCCATCACTTATTTTTTATGTAGGTGTGGGCTCTCACAAAACGTGAGAGGATTAGTGCCTTGATAGTAGATGCAATCAGAGCTTGACGGACACATCATGGATGCATCGCTATCAAGAAATTTTGGTGGGAGGAACACCTTATTTTGAAGAAATAGATTGGCTACATCGTTATTAGTAACCATTTTATCCTTTATTTTTAAAAATATTTTAAATATTTATATACTAGTGTATTACCCTAAACTCAATCATATATTATTTTGTGCTTAATGTTCAGTTGATTGGTTGTGATCTATTCATGTCTTTTTAAAAACTTATGTTCGTGTTTTCAAGTGGATTTACATGCCTATCTTTTTGGTAGATTTATATTTTTATATGCTTTATATTAAAGCATATATTGATTTATTTGTTTATATCATATGTTCATATGTAAATCTTATTAAAACTTGTGTTATACATGTACAATTCTTGAGTAACACTTGTTCTTCACACTATACATATTTTATTTCTTTTGTGTACTCATTTTATATTTGATTGTACATTATATGCTCTAATTTTGATGATTCTTTAATGATTATATGATATATCATGTTTTAAGAAAAAGAATTTCATTTGAGTTTTTATTTTGAGCCTTATTGATTTACGAATATGTTATTCACATGATTCTTGTACACTCACATTTTAGTTTACTCATGACATTATTTTCATGAGCATGTATGTGCTATATAGGTCTTGAGTGATAATTTTTGTGTAATTAGCATTTTTCATGAGATATATGATTTGGTTTCATATTTGAAGGATTTTTAACTAGTTTTTAAAACTATTTTAAACTAGTTTTTTATTCTTCAACTTGCAGTATTTTCAACCTATGCTAAAATTATCTTAAAAAATTACTTTTGAAACTTCTACTCTAAGAGGGCGGTTGATTGGGTGACTATACTTTGTGTGTCTTAATTAGTATCTTTTTAAACATGTGCATGATAGGGTGGATGATATGAGTTATACACATGATTCCCATGTTATTTCAATTTTGTGTACTCAAATTTTTTTATATATATGCGTTAAATTTCAAGTGGTATTATCATTGACATACATACACATATATGATTGTTTATGCTTGTTTTACATTGACGATATATATTTTATGGCACAAATTGATTTCATGTTATGTTTGTTTTTAGTTCAAAATATTTTGCGTTTTTTCCAACAAGTTTATGTATTAGTTTTGTAATTATTTCAAAAGAATAAAAAAGTTCTTTAAACTTAAAATAATTTCATGTTTATCTATAAGAAAACATTTATGTTTATCTACTAGTGGTATCTACAAGTGGTATCTACTAGTATATTTTCTATTAGATTATCAAAAAAATTTCTTGTTTTGGTTTTAAGTCGTATCAAAATTTATTTTGTTGATTATAAGTGATATTAAAATTCTATAATTTTTTTTTCAAAATTTATTTTAACATGTATTGCTGCTTATATGTAAGGAAAGCTTAACATTTCCTCTATATATAGATTCATGATGAGTGTAGTATATAAAGAAGAGTCTGATCTCTTTTCTTTATGTGGTACATGTGTATAGGGGGCTTAACATATCTGTCTATACATTATATATAATGCTTATATGAGTTAGGGTTTATTCATCTCTTTCTTCATATAATGCATGTATGCAGGGGGAGTTCTTTAAAGTATTTCCTCTTCATGGATTTATATTGCATATACATTTTAACTGATCTCTTTACCCCTTTATTGATGAATTGACAAAAAAAGGAGAGAAATTTAGAGTTTATATATGCATGTGTATTTTTATTTATGCATATATGTTTATATTTGTTTAGTTTATGAGCTTCATTGAATATCTACATGTTTTATGCTATGCATGAGTTAAGGGGGAGCTTCTATGAAGCTTTTCTTTAATTCATGCATATATAACTTCATGAGTTTTGTTATCATCTAAATGGGGAGATTGTTGGCCCAAAGGCCCATCGCTCTAGTTTTGATGATGATTAACTCATGTAGTTATGTACTAATGATCTTGGGTTTATTAAGTTGCAGATATTCATTCAAGATCTTGGTTGGTATGTAGCTTCAACAAAAGATTTGAGGTCAAGTTTTGAAACTATCACATGTTGATTTAAGAGCTCGCCCTTCAAGATCGCATCAAGTACTCAAAGAGGAGTCTAGCTCATGGATCAAGTTTGGTTTAAGTCGAGATGGAGAAGAAAATTTTCAAGAGAAGATTTTCAAGAAGACTTGAGTCTAAATTTGTAAGTTTAAGATTTTTATTTTAGGATAAAATGTAAATGATAGATTAGTTGTGGATTACTCAAGCTCATACACACACAAAATATTTCTATTATCTTTCATGTTAAATAGTTTTAGCTTTTGGTTTAACCATTTTGGTTTTGAGTTTCAAGAATACATTTTTTGGTTTCATGAATATATTTCATCAAAACAAGTTTACATTGATTTGTATGTGTATTGAATCTCATTCATATATATATTGATGCTTCATACATGTTTAAATAACTTATTTTGATGTATAGTTCATGTCATTAAGTTTTGTTTGTATCAAAACTTATTTTGCTTTTTATTGTCAAAAACAAGTATATATCATTTACTATGTATATTGGATTCTATCCATACACACTATGATTCAAATGTGTTTCAATATCTTATTTTTGTATTTATACAAGTTTAGAGAAAAATTAGATTTTCATTTAGAAGTTGGTTTTTGAAAAATACCGTTTCAGTTTATGCTTTGAATTTCTATGTCGCAAAAATAGTTCACATGTATGTAATATGTGTTAATTTTGATCACACATATTCATGCTACATTATATTTACATGAACTTATTTTTATGAAATTTATGGAGATTTGTTGGCATTTAAAATGTATTTAAAAAGATGTTCAAATTGGGTTTTTGGGTTGCTTGTGGTCGACCAACCGGTCGACCTACGTTCACTCATGCACAGGCCCAAGTACGGTTGACAGATCGGTCGATCGATTGACTCAACCCAACTTTCAGGTAGAGGCCACCAACAGAGAGTTGTGACTCTATTTTTTGGGTGCAGTCGACCAGGCGGTCGACCGATAAGCCAAACGGTCATAAAAATGACCGTTGGCCGGTCGACTAGGCGGTCAACCGGCAGCTCAATTCTAACCCCAACGGTTAGATTTCTGCAGCCTATATAAATGGGTCTTTTGGCCAGTTTTTGTATAAGATTTTAGAGAAGTTTTTGAGAGCCTATTTTCTCATCTTTAACAGAGTTTTCTTAACAATTTTTTGAGCTTAACTTTCATATCAAAATAGAGAGTTTATCAAGAGTGTTTTTTCTTGTGTTTTCAAAGCATTTCTTGAGTTTTCACTTTCACATCTATCTAGTTTTTCTCACATAAGCTTGAGTTATCCATTGCTATATCCATCCTCTAGGATCTTCGCATGTGAGAGTGTTTGCTTGTGATCAAGAAGTGATCACAAAGTGTTTTATTTTGCATTGAGAAGGAGTTGGAGATTACGGCCTCAGCAAGCTTGCGGATTCGCGTTGTGCGTTGTTCCTGTGGGAGCAAGTGAGGGACTTGTGGGTCCAAAGTTCTTGAGGGAGCTCGTTGTGGGTCTTGCAGACTGAGTGATCTTGCGAGATTGTATTTAGTGGAAATCCTTCATTACAGTGAAGGCGGGGACGTAGAGCAAGTGGCTCAAACCTTGAAACGATTCTCTCATGTTTGTGATTGCTCATCTCTTTCTCTCAACTCACTTGTGTTATATCTTGCACGATTATATTGTTTACATCTTTATATGTTTTATATTTACTTGTGCTTAATTGTCATATATGCTTGGGATTGTTTAATATCTTGCATGCTCTTACTCCTTGCCTATTCTTTACATGCTTGATATTGTGTTTGTACTCACACTAGTATTGAATCAAGAGAGTTATAGAGCACATCAACTCTTAGTCTAGAGGAATCTTGAGGAGAAGTTCAGAGCCATTCACCGGGAATTCGGCTTCACTCTTTGGCTATACACTATGTGATAGTTTAGTTTGTATAATATGATTTTAATTTCACATTATTTTGGATTTGATTAGTGTAGGCTGTCCAAAAGTTACTGGAGGACAAGCCATTGAAAAGCTAAGTTTCAAGCTCTAGACGCGAGGGACTATCACCCGCGTCTGAGCATCAAGACGCGTTGGCTCGACACCCGCGTCTCAGCATCAAGGCGCGTTGGCTCGACACCCGCGTCTCAGCATCAAGGCGCGTTGGCTCGACACCCGCGTCTCAGCATCAAGACGCATTGGCTCTCCGCCCGCGTCTCAACATCAAGGTGCGTTGGCTCGACGCCCGCGTCTCAGCATCAAGACGCGTTGGCTCGACACCCGCGTCTCAGCATCAAGGCGCGTTGGCTCGACACCCGCGTCTCAGCATCAAGGCGCGTTGGCTCGACACCCGCGTCTCAGCATCAAGGCGCGTTGGCCTGACACCCGCGTCTCAGCCTCAAGACGCAAAGGTCTAAAACCCGCGTCTCAGATATAACCGCCTTGGTTAAGGGACCAATCACTGCCCACACGTAAGGAAAATTAGCCCCCATCGTGGCATGTCTTTAGCAGGCACGTGGGTTAGTTACCGCCCATGTAGCGGGGAAGTTGGCCCTCATTGTGGAGCGTTTTCAGGGGGGCACGTTCACCCCTAGGACCTCTATAAATAACCTCGTTTACTATGAGGTAAAAAAAAAAGGAGGAGATCGGAGAGAATCAGCAATCAGGCGAAGAGAGACAGAGAGAGAAGAAGCAGATCAACTCTTCAGCAAGTTCGCTGCGTACGAGCTAGCTTTCGCCTACCTTCTCTTTTAGAGTTTTGGTAGACAGAGCTGTGTCACTCTTTCTACCGGCCGAAGAGGAGATCCCTGAAGGACGGTCATCTGGTCAACGGAGAACAAGATTCACTCTCCACCGCCACACGAAGAACCCAGCCTTAAACAAAGGGGGAATTCAAGATTAAATATTCTCCCTCCCTTGTAACCGGAAGGAACAGTTTTTGTTGTAATCCTTTTCATTCGATTCAAGGAAAACTTTTACGGCAAATCACTGTCTCCCTCTTTCCCGGGTAGAACAAGAGATGGCGACTCCGCTGGGGACTACGTTTGTCACTGAGGAGCAAATAGTGGCGCAAGATGACGTCCACTATAAGGGGAAGATGGTCGAATCGCTCGTTGTCGAGTTCGACCAGGCAAAATACGAAGAGTTTCTCTCTTCCGGCTCCAAGAGCCCAAAGACCCGCGTCTGCCGCTGGGTCTCGACGGGGAATGGCCTCAAGGCCCAATCTGTGGCTTTCTCGAGCTCCCCTGCTGCCGACTGTGCCAAGCAAGGTACACGCGCCAACGCCTCTCAGAAGGCCCGCGTGGTCCCAGGCACATCTGCCTTTGCGACCAACCGCGTCGCACAGAACACCCGCGTCAGCGTCTCTCAGGAGACCCGCGTGGTCAAAATCCCTGGTGTCCAGCATCAGGATGTCGTTGGTCTCTCTCCACCTCCTCGACGCAATCGAAACGCTGAGCGTCGACAGAGGAGACGTGCGCGTCAGCTGCAAGTTGGAACCGTTGGTTGTCCAACTGAGGCTGGACGCGACGTACAATCTCGCGCCTTGCCCGCGCCGCGTCCAGTACGTGAAGTCCGCGTTTGGCGTCCCAAACGCGAGATTCCTTCAGTTAGGTCCTCTGAGGACCAACTCATCAAACGCCAAGGTGAGACCTCTGCGCCTCGTCAAGCGCAAGAGGCACGAGCCCATAGGCGTGGGGCCCAGCAGCCCATCCTCTCTCAAGTGTCTCTGCCCAGATGCACCAGGCAGCGACGCGAGACTCGCGTTTCATCTCAGCAGAGACGCCAGACGCACGTTACACAGCCGCGTCGCGAGAACCACGTCCCTGAAGCCTGCGTCCAGGCTGTGCAGCACATGGATGCCTCCCGTCTTCGACGTTGCGAGGCTGATCTTTTCAATCCCCCTACCATGGATTTGAGGGATTATCTGACGAGGAAAAGAAGTGCCAATCAGGCCACTTCGTCGTGTTGCTGCCAACGGCTCATCCATATGCTCACTGAGTGCCGTTGCAGATCAGGCGTACACCAGCAGTCTTTAGTCAGACAGCTGACCCTGATTCCTCCGTCAGCTAAAAGAAGACGCTCTCACAGAAGGAGAACCTTCTCTGACGTTGAGTACCCGGAGCTCACTGCGAATATGACAAGCAGGAGCAAGGGAAAACAACTTGCAGTCAGATCAGACGACTCTGAGTCTGACTCTGAACCGGAAGGAGTGTATCGACACACTCGCACCCAGACGGGGCCCATTCCCCCGATTAACTATAATGCCTTAGCCCATGGCATTAATGATTCTCACTCCACCGTAGCGGAATCAAGGGCTTCAAACTCTTCCGTCGAGAAGGAGACCTCCGCCTACATGACAGGCACTCCTGAGGAGACGACTAAACGTTTTGAGCAGATCCAGAAGGCACAAATGGATATGATTCTTGCTCAGCAGGAATCTATCAACTCCCTCAAGCAGGCGATTGCACAGCTGCTCGAAGACAAGAGGAGGTCCCCTCCTAAGAAGTCAAAGGGCAAAGGGAAAAGGGAGAAAGCTCATCTTCCGAACCTTCTGAGGAAACGCGGCGATCTACTTCCGGTTCGTCCAAGTCCTCGTCGCAAGGCGACCAAGGCCAAGGAAAGGCTCATGTTAAAAGAATGAGTCAACTGGAGCGACGCCTCGAGGCCCTTGCCAATCGCAAAGACCTCCAAGAAGTAGGAGTGGTCCGGCCCTACCCGGCTGAATGGGACTTGGTTCCGTACCCGCCCAAGTTCAAAGCTCCAACTCTTCAAGCCTTTGATGGGAAGGGGTCACCCAACCAGCACATCTACTACTTCAAATCCCAAACCGGGAATGTAGTAGATAATGACGCCATCCTGGCACGCCTGTTCATCGGCACCCTGAAAGGGTTGGCCTTTGAATGGTTTATGAAGCTCCCAGAAGGTTCTATCAAGAACTGGGACGATTTGGAGAAGCTCTTTTTAACACGCTTCTTCGAGGATGACTCCGAAGTCACAATGCCAACCCTTTTGGCCACCAAACAGCGAAAAGGGGAGTCCGTCAAATCTTTCGTGGAAAGATTTCGGAACATGGCACTCCGGTGTCCAAGCGGTATGACCCAGGCCACCCTGGTGGAAACATGCCGCCACAATCTCCAAACCTCACTCCTAGCTCAAATAGGAGTTGCTGAAAGCCGCACCTGGAAGCAATTAGTCCAACAAGGTGAACATGCTGAGGAGATTGTTGCCCGCGTCAGAGCGGAGGAAGGTAAGCCTAGGCCGGAAAGGTCGACAAGGCGTGCGCCGGATACATCCCTCCAAACAAAGCGGAAGGATAATTTGGCAACGGAGACCAAATCTCCCGCCAAACCTCAATCAGGCAAGGCGAGTGGCTCTTCAAGCTAGCCTCGCGCCAACAAGCAATATTCCTTCAAGGAGGAACATGTCGATTCGCTCTTTAAACTACTCAACAAGAGCAACCGACTGAAGCTCCCTGAAGCTCGACGCCCAGAGGAAGTCGGCAAGACCGACAATCCCAACTACTGCATGTATCACAGGATGTTGGAACACCCCACCAAAGCTGCTACGTCTTCAAGGACATCCTTCAGGCTCTGATTGACGCGGAGGTGTTAAAGCTCCGACCAGAGCAGAAGAAGGTGACGGCTAATGTGACGTCGGTTCTCCAGTTCGGGAGACAACCTCCAACGCCTGCGGGGGTAACTCCTATTCCAAAAGGAGAGCTGAGAGTGGTCAATACAGACCCTCACCAGCAGCATGAGAAAGGCCTGGTACCCGTCCCTACACCTCAAGGGGAAATCATGTGGGTCCACCCTGACCTTGTCAATGAGCAGCAATGGACTACTGTGACCAACAGAAAATCCAAAGGCAAGGCAAAAGCCTCATCCTGCAATGTAGTGGGTGCCTCCTCTCGAGAAGCGGAGACTGATATCCCTTCACTGTCCGATTCAGAGGAGGAAACGATAGTCTTGGCTGCAGAGCCCAACCAACCGATGGCGGGAACCCGTTCAGGACAGGCGTACTTGAAACAGTACGACGAGACGGCAGTAGCCCCTCCACAACCAACTGCGGAGCCAGTAAGGCCCTCCACAAAGCCACCTGTGGAGAAGCAGAAGGCGACTCGATTTTCTCGAGCCCTTCAAAAGGGCATCGTGGAAGGATCTACGGCACCTTACCGCTTTGATGTCCTGGCTCAGTTGGCCAACATTCCGGCATGCATTACCTTGTATGAACTTCTTAGACTATCAAAGTCGACCAGGGAAGCTCTACAAGAAGCTCTGGCTAATGCTGAGGTCTTTATGACCCAGGTGCCGAAGGAGGAAGATGTAGAGGATTGCCTCCACACCTCCCAGAAAGCCCCCTGCATCACCTTCACGGCAGATGATATGCAGGTGAAAGGGAAGCATGATCGACCCCTATACTTCACAGGGTATATTGGATCGTCCGAGGTGAACCGCATCCAGGTAGACCCAGGGTCCACGTTGAGCATCATGCCTCGCCGTGTCATGCAACATCTCGGCATTCCTACCCATCATTTGAGCCCCACCCAGACAACTATCTATGGGTTCAATGCCAACCAGACCCGTCCGATGGGGAAAATCAAGCTCAAGTGTCAGATTGGAAGTCTCAAGTCGGAAGTGACATGCTACATCATCGACGCTGACACTTCCTACAATCTATTGCTGGGACGACCGTGGATCCACCGCAACTCTATCGTTCCCTCCACTCTCCACCAAATCATGAAGTACATTGACGGGAGTGGAAATGTGCAGACGTTGATCGCCGAAAGGCATCCGTTCAAAGGGGTCGAAAATTATTTCACCGACTCCTTGCTATACCAAGATCCAGTGGAGACGGATGAAGCCCCACAACCAGAGGAGCCAGACTCTGGTAATGAGGCTGACACTGAGCCTGAGAAAGAAGAGTGCCTGTGGGAATTAGAACCACTTGTAACGGGCACTAATAAACCCGATGTCGATAATACCACCGATGATGTAGGCGGTTGGTATATTAATGAAGATTTAGATTTTGCGTATTTTTCTGCGTGTGCCTCTGATTTAATACCGTCAGATACTAGCACTGATATAGATGACGATCTCTGGTCGGCAATGGGTGCCTTAACATCATTGCATGTACCAGTGAAATCGTCCTTCGAGACATACCAAGACAATGGTAATGCGCAAGAATCTATATTTATGGTTCCAGCAAGACGGAAAGGCCAAAAACCAATTCTTTTTGGACGAATCTCGTCTGAACCAACGCCCCGCGAAGAATCGGAAGGCGAAGAAGAATCCCCTCAGTTCGGTCATTACGAACCAAAAGCACTCAAAATGATGAGATGCATGGGGTACGACCTGACCAACAAACCCGGGTTGAACTTTGGCAAAGGAAGGAGGACGTTGCTTCAATCCTTTGTGCCGAAAGGGAAAGCCCCCGATTATTATCATCGGACACGCCGGGGGTTGGGCTATGTATCAACTCCGGTCCCATCAGCCTCCGATTCTCAAGAATCGTCGAGCAACGATTACTCTTCAGACACATCATCTTGGGAGTCAGATGTCAGTGTCGGCAACATCTTCAAGGAACTTTCAGTGAACATGGTTTCGGCAAGCCACCTGGAAGATGGAAATGAAGAAATGATCCAATCCGATACAGATCCTTGGATCAAACATTTAAATGCTCTTTGGGATACCCGCTTTGAACAGCGCGAGCCACCCACAGAAGACAAGGTTGTTCAGATCAACCTAGGAGATGACGCTAACCCTAAGCCCATCTTCATAAGTGACGGCCTGTCACCTTCAGAGAAGAAAGATCTAATATCTCTTGTACAAGAGTATATAGACGTCTTCGCCTGGAATTACGAGGACATGCCTGGACTTGATCCTCATGTGGCTATGCACCGCCTCAACATCAATCCGGACGCAAAACCTGTCAAACAACAGCAGCGACGGTTCCGTCCAGAGATAATGGAGGCAATTCAATCAGAAGTCAGAAAACTTATTGATTATGGCTTCATCAGGGAAGAACAACATCCCGACTGGGTAGCCAACATTGTCCCAGTTGCCAAGAAGAACGGGAAGATCTGGATCTGCATCGACTTCCGTGATCTAAACGAGGCTTGTCCCAAAGACGAATTCCCATTGCCAATCACAGATGTCATGATTGACAATACTTGTGGATTCGAACGAATGTCCTTCATGGATGGATTCTCAGGATACAATCAAATCAAAATGTATCCTGATAACGAAAAGCATACTTCCTTCAGGACACCTCTAGGGGTATATTGCTACACCGTCATGCCCTTCGGACTGAAAAATGCAGGGGCAACATACCAAAGGGCCATGAACGCCATTTTCCATCAGCAAATACGCAAAACGGTGGAATGTTATGTTGATGACATCGCGGTAAAAAGCCGCACTAAAGGTGATCACATAGCGGACCTGAAGGTAGTCTTCGACATCATGCGGGCTCATCAATTGAAGATGAATCCCACAAAGTCCTTCCTGGGGGTGGCCAGTGGCAAATTTTTAGGATTTGTTGTAACATCCACCGGAATTCGCTTGGACCCAGAAAAGGTTCGCGCTATCCAAGAGATGCAACCTCCGAGAAATCTCAAAGAACTCAGAGGATTGCAAGGACGATTGGCGTACATCTGCAGGTTCATCTCAAACCTTTCCGGAAGTTGCCAACCCTTCGCTAAGCTGATGAAGAAGGGTGTCTCGTTTATTTAGGATGACGCTTGCCAACAAGCGTTCGAGGAAATCAAGCAATACCTCACCCAACCACCAGTCCTTGCAGCTCCAGTAGCCGGAAAGCCGTTTCTGGTGTACATCCGAGCAATGGATCACTCTTTGGGAGCTCTACTAGCTCAGAATGACGATCAGGGACGTGAGTAAGCAATCTACTATCTAAGTAGAACAATGATCGGAGCCGAACATCGGTAGAACCCGATCGAGAAGGAATGTTTGGCACTGGTGTTCGCTATCCAGAAAATGCGACACTATTTGGTAGGCCAAACTATAAACGTCATATCAAAAGTCAATCCCCTGAGGTTACTTATGACTAAACCTTCATCGCTAAATGGCCGACTGGCAAAATGGGCCATATTGCTCTCCCAATATGAGATGCGCTTTTTACCACAAAAGGCCATTAAGGGACAAGCAGTCGCGGATTTCCTAACTGAGCACCCAGATCCGAGGGCAGCCAAAGTCTACGAGGATCTCCCAGATGAAGTTGCTGAAGTCTGCCTGACTCAGACATCGTTCGAAAGTCAAGTATGGCAACTTTTCTTCGACGGTGCATCAAGAACAAGCCCGAAGGGACACTTAGTAGCAGGGGTAGGAGTAGTACTCGTATCCCCATAAAATTATGTGATTCCCCGAGCTGTCTCATTAACTGAGCCTTGTTCCAAAATGTGGCGGAGTACAACGCTCTTTTGATTGGGATGCAATTCGCCGATGAGATTGGCGTTAAAAATCTCGAGATATACGGCGACTCCAAGCTCATCGTCAGCCAAGTTCGTGGGGAGTACGAAGTCAGACATGAAGACTTAGTACCCTATTACAACGCGACTATCCGCATGGCCGAGGGGTTTACAAGCTCTACATCGACCATGTACCGCGCAGGCAAAATGCGCACGCAGATGCACTCGCATCCCTGGCTGCCTCCTTAGCTCTTCCAGCTGGAATAATGGAGAAGATATTCGTCTACAGCCACGACCTGTATTGCCCGAGAAATGCTCTCGAGGATTATCAGGAGTCAACGGGAGGTCGTCACCGCGAAGAAACACTTGAAGCATCAACCGGTCCAGAGCTTAAAGACTGGCGATTCCCCTATATCGACTACGTCTTATATGACATCCTGCCTGAAGACACCAAAGAGGCGGCTGCCATTCGAAGGAAAGCCCCCAAATTCTATTATAATGCGATTACGCGAACATTGTATCGTTGATCGCATGACGGAATCTTGCTCCGGTGCCTCTCACCAAAGGAGGCTCAAGAGGTATTGAAAGAAGCCCACGACGGCATGTGTGGAGCCCATCAACCTGGCCCAAAATTGGCACATCGACTCCAAAGATTGGGTTACTACTGGCCCAAGATGATTGCCGATGCCGTCACTTATGCCAAGAGATGTCACGCCTGCCAAGTGCACGGCGATTTCATCCATCAAGCACCAGGGTACCTCCACTCTACGGCCTCTACCTGACCATTTGAAATGTGGGGCATGGACGTGGTTGGTCCTATCAGCCCACCATCATCAAAAGGACATCGGTTCATTTTGGCAATAACTGATTATTTCTCCAAATGGGCCGAAGCCATCCCTTTGAAGGAGGTCAAATCGTCGAACGTGATCAAGTTCGTGAAACATCACGTTATTTACCGTTTTGGTGTACCTCGACGAATTGTCCACGACAATGGGCCCCAGTTCATTAGCCAGGCTTTCCAGAGATTCTGTGCCAAGTTCAGAATCCAGAGTGTGTCCTCAACGGCATACTATCCTACCGCTAACGGCCTCGCAGAAGCTTTCAACAAGACTATTGGCAAGCTTCTCAAAAGTTCGTCTCGAAAAGTCAACGAGACTGGGACGACAAGTTGGGTGAATGCTTATGGGCTTACCGCACAACTGTGCGAACCCCAACTAAAGCTACGCCATTTTCTTTGGTTTATGGGTGCGAAGCCGTGCTCCCATTAGAGATCCAAATTCCATCTCTGCGCGTCGCCTTGACAGCGGAGATGACAACACAGGAGAAGCATCGACAGCGACTCCAAGAACTGGAGGCCTTAGATGATAAGCGTCTGCAGGCCCAACAACAAATCGAGCTCTACCAAGCTCGTATTACCAGAGCCTTCAACAAGAAAGTTAAAGTGCGAACTTTCAAGAAAGGCGATCTCGTCTTAGCCGTCAGAAGACCCATGGTAATGACGCACAAGACAAAAGGAAAATTCCAACCCAAATGGGAAGGACCATTTGTAGTAGAGTCAGTCTACTCAAATGGGTCATATCGCCTCATAACCTCGAATGGCGATACACTCATGATGCCGATCAATGGCAGGTTCCTGAAGAAATACTATCCTTAAATGGTATTCTCCCGCTGATCAAGTTAAAAATACACCTCTGATCAAAACAAGAAGAGCTTCTTCATTAATATCCGACGCCCCCGACGGCTAAGGATAGAAGAAAATGTTGGTTTCCAAGTCCAACATAAGTCTTCGACAACTCATCATGCTGAGGGGAATAGCATGGCTATCCCAACTCAAACGGTAGTTGGTAAAGGCACCTCAAACCCGTTGACAGCTGAGGATTTGCTAAAAATCCTAAGGGACACGTTCCCATTTGATCCGACGCCCCCGACGGCTAAGGATAGAAGAAAATGTTGGCTTCTAAGTCCAATATAAGTCTTCGACAACTCATCATGCTGAGGGGAATAGCATGGCTAGCCCAACTCAAACGGTAGTTGGTAAAGGCACCTCAAATCCGTTGATAGCTGAGGGTTTGCTAAAAATCCTAAGTGGACTTGGCTCCACTCTTTCCTCCAAAATCCCCTACCAATTCTCATCCACAGAATGGTAGGTCTACAAAATACAACCATTACTAAGTTAACACTATACCTCTGGTAATGGAAACTTTTCAATATTCCTTGTCGAGTACAAATTTTGCTTGTCAACTCTACACGGAGTATCAAATTTTCAAATTCGCCAAGTTAACACTACACCTCTGGCACTTTAAAATTTTCACTTGTCAATTCTCACCAATAGAAGGACAGGTCCTCAAATTACTCTTATCATGAGTCAATCTTTGTCAAGTTAATATCACACCTCTGACAAATCACTGTTAAAGTTTAACACCACACCTCTAAACAGTAATCAAGTTTCTTCCAGGTTTAATATTACACCTCTGACAGTCACTTTTCTTCAGACTTTCACACCGAAGCTGAAATGGATGATGCTAAGTTAACACCACACCTCTAACATCCAAGTCATTGCTAAGTTCAATAATACACCTATGGCCATGACTTTCCCTCGGACTTCCTTATGCAAGCCGAGATGACCAATGCTAAGTTCAACATTACACCTCTAGCATTACCCTCACTGTCAAGTTAAACATTACACCTATGACAGCGACACTTTTGAGTTAAGTTAATATCACACCTCTGACTCATATCCTTGTCAAGTTAACATTACACTTCTAACAAGACCACTTTCAACCCGTCAAGTTAATATCACACCTCTGACGGTAACAAAATTTCCTAGATTCCCCACGAGTCTAGTCCCACTTGTTATTCTATTCAACAGAATAACAAGTCTACCTAAAAACATTGTTAGGTTAATACTACACCATCAACAGTGTTTCCATCAAATCCCCAGTTGAGCTCGATCAAGTTAATCCCAAACACTTGATAAAAGTTCACCCTCCCTGGGGGTACCAATTCTACTTGTCACTTTCTCTTATAAAGTGGCAGGTCCATCAAAAAATTTCATCTCTGTCAAGTTAATATTACACCTCTGACAGTACCGTGAGAGTTCCTGAAATAGGATCTTTCTCCACACAGTTTGACTTATTAAAATTACCATCATAATTTTGACAAAGTCAATGACTCTTTGCTTCTATGCGTCTAATTAAAGACAAAAAGTTCAAGACAATGAAAGAGGCAAAAAGAGAAGTGTCACTTTTATTTATGAAAGTGATACAAAAACGCTCTCTTATACAATAAGATTGAGTGTTACAGTCAAAACGCTCTCTTACAATAAGATGGAGTGTTACAATTAAGGAGTACAAAGAAGTCCCTCTCCCTCTCAGAGGTTGCACTCACTCCTTGAGGCTGCATCTGATTCCAAGTGCGCGATGTTTTGTGGCTACAATAGAAGCTGGTTACACCACGATGCATGATGTAAACATCGAAAGAGCCCTAGCTGACTAAGCTAAGAGCAATGGTGTTCTTGAGGTCCGGTGGAAGCAGAAAGTCCGGCAACCCTTCGTTCATGAACATCTCTTTCCTCAGCAGACCATCCAGCAGACATGAGAAGTCCTCAATGTTACTTCTGGGGTGGGAGAGGAAGAGGATCCTATCTCCCGCCGTGTCCACCGTAACCTCCTCGCCGCCATACTTACCCTGACCATCTCTTGCCAGCAGGCATGATTGGTGCAGTGGATCTGAAGAGACCTTAGCGAGAGTCGATTCCTCGTCAGGGACATAATATATTCCCTTGTGGACGATGAGGACCATAATATATTCCCTTGTGGACGAACATCGAACAAGTTCGCCGTCCGATATATTCTCCCACGGACTTGGCGAACATGAAGAAGAATGACCAAGCCTACCTGCAAAAAAGCAAACAGGGAATCAGACAATTCAGAGCCTAGTACACTTCAACAGAAGAAAACTAAGTCACAGACGCGGCTATTGTCAAGGACTACAGACGCGGGAATGATCCGCGCAGCAAGCCACAGCCCTGCGATAATAAAAACAGACGCGAGCGAGACTATAATAAAAACAGACGCGAGCGAGACTGTGATACACACAGAATGCAAACGCGACTTAACTCCACATCCGCGTCTAAGATACAAGGCGCGCAGAAAATCAGACGCCGAAAACTGCCATCTCTCTGTTGGAGGAACAGGAGTTGCAAGATTCGGGTCTGAAAGTTTCAGCCCAATTTGGAATTCATCCAAGTCAGTGGCCTTAAAACGCGAGCTTCATGAGTAAAGCCGCGGTCAAGTCCCAAAGATTTCTGTACTCGCGTCCAAGGAAGTTTAAGTCGGCGGCGCAAATTCCAGAAGGAATGCACCAACCACGACTTCACCAGAAGGTTCAGATGATATCTCTTTAAGGGGTATACTGAAATTCAAACTTGGTTGGATCTAAAATGTCATGGTAAGTGGGCATGGCATACCCGCAGAAGCCTCTGCTAAAAGTTGAACTATCTGCGTTGAGACGCGGACGTAAAAAGTGCTCAAAGAGACGCTTCCTGCCATTGAAATCATTTGACAGTAGTAATCCATTAAAGAGACCAAACAGAAGCATGAAAGCTCTGGGTCACCTTCATCCACAGAGGCACCTTCATCCATGGAGGCAAACCCCTGATAGGGTCCTTGAAGGGAGAAGGCAGAGTTCCTCAGAGTACTCGTTCTCAAACAGAGCACGGTCTGAGCAGCCGCTGTTAAAGAGAGGGGGTGAGTCCTATTTATAGGCAACTCCTGATAACGGTCATTAATGGTTCATTAATTAAAACCGCCGGCATTAATGACCGTACGACCGTCAAAACCCAATGGGAGGCTGACGCGTGGAACGTCGCTTCGGGAAGCATCGCAAGCGCTGATCTCAAACCGTCAGCGCCGGTTTTGCATTAAAGGGCATTAACGCCCAAGCCCAATGAAAACCGACGCGTGGACAACTGCTTCGGGAAATAACGGATGACCCGGTTTCCCAATCGTCAGCGAAGACTTGACGGTCAAAGATCTCTGAAAATCTTTAAGTCAGGCTGCATTAAACACAGATGGGAAAGTCGCGTCCAAGAATCTGCGTCACCTTTCTCAAATTGGAAGGCGTTCACCTGCGTTTTAAAGGAGCGTCCACGTGACTCAAAGTCGCGTCCCTTCAGCAAACGGGGCCCTTTCTAAGGGAAAGCACTTAGTCCATTCTGAGATTAGTGGAAAATACACAAGGCTGCGTCCCTCGCATCCGCTCAAGTCGCGTCTTCATTGACAGGACAAATTCGCGTTACTCAAAGCCGCGTTTGTCCCCACGGATTGACGCTGCGTCTCATCAAAAGGACTTAGTGAAGTCTAAGTTCCTATGGAATGATGACCGCGTCTCACCCTGTGATTGACGCTGCGTCTCATCAAAAGGGACTTAGTTCTATCTGAGTTCTTATGAACTGATGACCGCGTTACCCTGTGATTGACGCCGTGTCTCATCAAAAGGACTTAGTTCTATCTAAGCTCCTATGGACGGATGACCGCGTCTCACTCTATGGATCAATGCCGCGTCTCTCTACAAAGTCCGCGTCCGACCCAGCGGGCCCAACATCGCGTCTGCCTCATGAAAGATCGGGCGCGTTTCCATTGCCAAAGGACGCACCCTACAGAAATCGCGTCTTTAAAGCAGTACCATCTCGGCTTTTCGAAAGGAACCTGCGTTCGGCCTCCTGCTTCTGCAAAATCAGTTCAACAGTATACTGACGCAAGCAGACGACCAACCACTCCTGGCTTAAAGCACACCCGTGACAGACTAAAAGCAATCGGGGAGGTTTAGACTGTGCATCTAGACACTCAACATGATCAACTCTGGTGGCTTCAAAGAGTTCAAACAGTACACTCACGAAGACCAACTCCAGATAAGATCGAACCGGAGCATCAACAGTCCAGCCATGAAGGTGAATTCAGGTAGAGTCCAAAGTATTTCGAAATCCGTTCCAGTTAACTGCGGAATATCGAAAACTTTGGAGGGGGTTCTGTAGGCTGTCCAAAAGTTACTGGAGGACAAGCCATTGAAAAGCTAAGTTTCAAGCTCTAGACGCGAGGGACTATCACCCGCGTCTCAGCATCAAGGCGCGTTGGCTCGACACCCGCGTCTCAGCATCAAGGCGCGTTGGCTCGACACCCGCGTCTCAGCATCAAGGCGCGTTGGCTCGACACCCGCGTCTCACCATCAAGGCGCGTTGGCTCTCCACCCGCGTCTCAACATCAAGGTGCGTTGGCTCGACGCCCGCGTCTCAGCATCAAGGCGCGTTGGCTCGACACCCGCGTCTCAGCATCAAGGCGCGTTGGCTCGACACCCGCGTCTCAGCATCAAGGCGCGTTGGCCTGACACCCGCGTCTCAGCCTCAAGACGCAAAGGTCTAAAACCCGCGTCTCAGATATAACCGCCTTGGTTAAGGGACCAATCACTGCCCACACGTAAGGGAAATCAGCCCCCATCGTGGCATGTCTTTAGCAGGCACGTGGGTTAGTTACCGCCCATGTAGCGGGGAAGTTGGCCCTCATTGTGGAGCGTTTTCAGGGGGGCACGTTCACCCCTAGGACCTCTATAAATAGCCTCGTTTACTATGAGGTAAAAAAAAAAGGAGGAGATCGGAGAGAATCAGCAATCAGGCGAAGAGAGATAGAGAGAGAAGAAGCAGATCAACTCTTCAGCAAGTTCGCTGCGTACGAGTTAGCTTTCGCCTACCTTCTCTTTTAGAGTTTTGGTAGACAGAGCTGTGTCACTCTTTCTACCGGCCGAAGAGGAGATCCCTGAAGGACGGTCATCTGGTCAACGGAGAACAAGATTCACTCTCCACCGCCACACGAAGAACCCAGCCTTAAACAAAGGGGGAATTCAAGATTCAATATTCCCCCTCCCTTGTAACCGGAAGGAACAGTTTTTGTTGTAATCCTTTTCATTCGATTCAAGAAAAACTTTTACGGCAAATCACTGTCTCCCTCTTTCCCGGGTAGAACAATTAGCACATCACCTCTTCACCATCTCCCTGGTGATTTTCGGGCCCGACGCTAAGCACAGCTATATGATCATGGCCCAGTGCAGACTCTTTGATAGCGTAGAACGACGATTAGCAGGGAATTTTGAGAGGCTCTGATACCATGATAATTTGGAGAAGAAGAAATTTCAGTATATTATTCATAAATAGTTATATCAATATATATAGAAGTGGAGAATGAAATAAGCAAAGTATATATGTCTAGATACAATGTATCAAATATTTATATACATGTTTAGATACAATATATTACATGTATCACATGTTAACATTTTTCTTTTAATAAATATATAAATATCTTTGTAACAAATATATATATGTATGGTTAGAACTGAGGATCACTAGGAAGCAAACCATGAATCTTCCCAGTGACTGACATCAGAGAATGAAATGTCTGCACGTGATGAAATTCAAACTTGAGACTGTGAGAAGCTTGCGGCTCATGCCTTGGTACCAAGGGGAGACACGCGGGGGCTCTTCTGACAAGTATATAATTTAAGATTTATCACCGACTGATATGAGCAATGAAGGAGTCAAACTCTGCCTGACTCTTCCCACACTCTCTGATCACCTCTCCCACCTCCATTGCTCTCCTCGAAACCTCCTTCTTTTCACCCACCATCACCCTCAAGATCGCATCCCTTATCTCCGCCGCTGCCAGAACCTCGTTCCTCCTCTTCCAGTCCCGCACGATGATCCCCGCTCGGAGCACCTCCGTCACCAGCAACGCGTTCCTCGGTTGGTCGGAGTGAATTGGCCACGCCAGCATCGGCACGCCCATGCTGAGGCTCTCCATGCACGAGTTCCACCCGCAGTGGCTCAGGAACACCGCCGTCGTCCCGTGCGCGAGTATCTCCAGCTGCGGCACCCACCCACTCACCATCATTCCCATCTCTTCAGCGATCATGTTCACCCCGTCGTCTTCTTCTTCTACACCATTGCTTGCTGCTGCAGTGGCGTAAATGTCGCCTCGATCGGCATCGCGAACGACCCAGATGAACCGCTGCCCGGTCCACTCCAGCCCCTTGCCGAGCTCGATGATTTGGTCATTTGACAGGGTTGACGTGGTGCCGAACGCGACGTAGACAACTGATTTCTCCGGTTGCTTGTCGAGCCAATCCAAGCATTTGTGCTGCCGACGCTCGTCGAGGCTGATCGGGTTGAGGGGGCCGAGAGCAAACACCTTCTGGTCCTTCCAGCTGGGCTCCAACTGCAGATGTTCGACGAAAGTGCCCTCTATAGCGCGGCACGTGTTGAGTATCCGGCCGTGGTCGATCCCCATCATTTTATACTGTGCCCTCAGGAATTCCATGAATTCGTCGGAGAAGCAGTCTTGAAAGGTGAGTTCCGAGTCGTCGAGCGGATGCTGCCGAGACTGGAGGTGGAAGAAGAGGGTGGTGAAGGCCGAGACGCTGTGAAAGACGTAGGACTCGGAGTTGGGGAGCGGAGAGGTCAGGCCTGCGGCGAAGGACATGGGGGCGTCGTGGATGAGGACGACTCGGCGGGAGGAGGAGGAGAGGGAGCGGAGGAGAGAGGAGAGGGGGGAGCTTAGGTGGAGGGCGGCGTCGAAGGCCGGCTGGAGGTGGCTGGGGAACTTGACCGGGGAGTTAGGGTTTGGGGAGGGGTGGAGTAGGGAGGTAGAGGGAAGTCGTGGAAGTGGAGGTTGGGGTGGTGGCCGGGTCCGGACGGGGGGCGCGGTCGCGGGCCTGGCGGTTGTGGACGGTGGAGCCGACGTAGTGGACGGGGATGTCGCCACGGACAGCGAGGCGGCGGCCCAGGTGGAGTAGCTGGTTGAGGTGACCCTGAGCAGGCAAGGAGAGGATTACTACTGATATTGGTTTGAGTTCAGTTGTAGGATCCATGAGGAGTTAAGAGTGGAGTTATGTTGATACTAATCACTCTGTGCTGCAATATACCATACATATATATATAGGCTTAGACATGCACTTTGAGAGTTCATCAGATTTTGACTGAGTATGTTAACTTGTCTTATGACATTTAACCAATTAGATATTAATTGTCTGAGGACAATGAGTGCCTGAATCTATTTATTTTAAAATATTTTTGATATATCACATTTCATGTATTTCATTTAAGAATCTTAAACCATATAGAAAGTTGTTCTTTAAATACTGCATCTATTTATTATTTTTGTTTGTCAGAAATCAATTAGTTGTTCCTATATCAACTTCATGTGTTTCATTTAAGAATCTTAATAAGACTGTTAAACGTACCTATTGATATATTCTAAATTAGTAACTAAAAGCAATTTACTTATTTTTATTTGTAAAATAACAGTTAGTTGTCCCTATTAGTCATAACATAAACCATTTGACAACTGGACGTTACATCCCCAAACTCTTGTGACACTCTAGATTAGATGTGACCTTTTGTCATTACTTTGAGTCAAAGAAGATTAGATGTCTCACAATGCAAAACAATAATGCCCGACAAACCTACTTGATAAGACCCAACTCACACTATTTTAGTATATCTATAATCTATTACAATTTTAGAAACAAACGTAACTTGACACACACACACACACACACACACACCACTAATTGTCCAAGTCTAGCTTCCCATTCGTTAATAATGAGGATCGAATTTGGAACATCCCACTTAAAAAAAAATTGTGTTCCCAGTAGGCTTACCTATTTTCACTTATATATATATATATATATATATATAAACTTAGGCTAAGCTTTTCCTCAAATAAAAAAGCTTAGGCTAAGCTTGAATTTTTCTAATAAGAAAAAGATCATACTTCTAGAATGCTATAGATTTAGACAATGGAGAATTTTGACGATCAATCTGTTAGCACTTTTCAAATATAGATTGATTGTAAAAACTTAAGAGCGGAAGGAATAGATCGTACCTTCAGCCATAGTAATCAAATTCAAATTCTTGTTATAATAAAATAAATAATATCAGAATTTTTGAGATTCGTTGGCTAATCTATCCAAAACTTTATATCCATGACAAAATGGAATCTTACAGACTTTTATAGACTAGAGACACTTATCCCTTAAGAATAGTTTTCACACTTCATTCCTCTTCTCATCAAAAAGGACATATAACTAAGAGTAAAATGGGTAATTGTAACTCTACTTAATGTGTCCCACATTTTCGGAAAAATAACTGTTAATGGGTTTTCATTTAAATTTCTAATGGGCCATAAAAGCTGAAAAATAGTTATTTTATTTATCAAATAAAATAAAATCCAACATTCTCCTACTTGGCCCATAGAATACTTAACATGTATTAAATTAAAAAGTTAATACATGAATTTTTCCCCAAATATCCTTAAACTCAAGCAAAAGAGTTTAAATCACATGAATCATGGCGGCAAGTCCTCTACGATCAAGTATTACCTTTCATGTATTACAATGTAACTTTCTCATTTGAATGAGAACAACATGAAGGTAATATCTTTATGAATGAGCTTCCAAATGCTCATTCAGAGTCTATTTAATATTGTCCTTCTCTCAACTTTATGTATACAAACAGTAAATGAGAAGACAAACTTGAATTAACTAGAGTTTTCATATCGATCAAAAGCTAGAAACATAAAAAGTATCTCAATTACAAAATAGAACTTAGCCCCGTATACTCAACATGGTCCCTGTAAGTCTAAGGTGGCAATGTAAGATATTTCCTGATTCGATTCATACCCTATTTCCTAACCTATATCATAACACACGTGTAATTTATGTTAGTCAACATATTAGGCGTGTCTAATAGGTGCACTAAATTGTAAAGGTCGGTGGGACCTAGTACTACTTTCTAATTAGGGTTAGGGGCATTATGGGAAGGCCACTAATCAAAGGATTATATATAGAGAGGAAGTCCCTCTCTGCAGCCACGCATTATTCTCTACCCATAGGAGGCTAGGTTTAGCAGAGAGAAGGCTCTCCATCTCGTTCCTACAACGAAGATACAGATCCGGGTATAGTTCATCATCCTTCGAAAAGGTATGTTATTTAAAGCCCCATCTCAAGATCTATTATACATGATATTGATATCTATGCATAGAGATAATTGATCCTGTTTTATTCATGTTAAATTCTAACAAGTGGTATCAGAGCCTTGATATGCTATTTATGTTTTGAGATCAAATCATGTATAATTTTTTTTTATTTATTTAAGAAGAGTTACGGAGAAACTCTAAATCCACATATAAAATTCCTTGCATGAGTTACTTGCAGACTAATTTTTGGAAATCTTAGAAATCACTAAATAAAATATGAAAAATCCTTCTCTTTATTCTGGATTCTGAATGAATTTTACAATTGTTATGCTTACTGCACTTTTGATCCTCTATGAGTTTAGATGCAAATTGATATATCACATTGAATACAGTGGCAGTGATATTGTTGGCCAAATAAATTGGATTGAGATTTTTAAATTAACGGATTGATAGTATTCAAGTCGTGTTTGGCAACAAAACAGTTGCTCCTATCTGAAAGTTTTTTTTTTATATCTAAAGGTTATCTTGTGAGTATTGTACCAAAACTGGTAGCGCTTGAACAAAGGGTTATATTAATGATGAAAATTATTTACTAATTAAAGGTTCAAAGAGTTAAGGCGAATCCTTAATTTCTTAACAATCTGTGATGCTAAAGTGTTTCTCTAGAGAAATCATGAAACAATTTTAACTAAGCAACGATGAAGCCCTTTGTTTGTTTGCTTGATTTTATTTAAAGATATTTATTCATAACCACAGAGCTGGATAATATTCATATTGATGAAAGTAAAGATCAAGACTACATCCCCACTCATCAGCCCAATACCAAATTATTCCGTTTGGCATTATTAATTTCTATTCACCAATCAGTATTTGAGAATTTTGTTGCTTGGGTAGACTCAGATCTAATATTTTGGTTATTGACATCTGAGTATTATAAAAAATAATAATAAAATAATAAAATAAAATAAAAAATATATATATGGATCATTTCTCACATTAAATTTATTGGGCTTTATTCAGTTTATTAAACCCGACCCACTAAGAAAATTCATAACTTAACCATTGCGGGTCGGGTCTGATTCAGACTCGATAAGCACTGCAGACCCGTTATATCAATAGAAACTTCAATTAGCCGTTACGGGCTCATCCGACCTCACTTTTGGGCATGTAAATAGCCATTTCGAAGCTCTTGACGAGCACTACAGAATTAAAGGAACAAAACATGACAAAAATAGTAGTTAGTTGATATAAAAAAGGCATTGAAGTGTTTATTTGCCATGGTTATGTGTACCCTTACATGCTTCCGCTTCATCAATATTTATATTATTTCTTATTTATTCTAGCATGATGAATATCGATGTTTACTACAGTAAATAATACATAGATAAAGGTATATACATGTTCAGGTTAAAGAATTTATAAAGAGCTTATTTAATTGCGTATGTAGTTCATGCGGACAATAACCGGCTCAAAGAAAGACTATTGTTTGGCCGAATTATGTACGGCTTCGGATACTTGATGTGGATAATATAAGTGGGAGAAGCTTGGTGTGTGGTAATCGGCCCAAAGGAAGGTTGTCACACTATAGGCACATATTGCATTACCCTCATCAACTAGTTCGATGGCGGAACAAGAATCCAGATGAGTAAATTTGTGTGGCCCATGCGTGTGGCAATCGGCCCAAAGGAAGGTTGTCATTATGGCTGGGTCATTACATATATTATATGGTCAATATAGATTACTTAAACTTTGGGACCAATCCTATAAAGTGATAGTCGGCTCAAAGGAAGGCTGTTCTCTTACATAGGACCTAGACTTTAGGGTATCTATATTGGGCCAGTACTGTGTTGGCATATAGAGACACAACTTGTTCTAAAAGTTTGGCCGGCAGCTCTATCGGTTAAACTGGTTGCATTTTCTGAAATTTATTTTTTTATGGCTATTACAGTAGAGTTTTGTTAAATATAATGTTCATGTTAAATTGATGAGAAATTGTACACTTATGTAGTCTAAATTGAATGGTACAAACTTTAAGGAGTGGTAAGACCGCGTAATAGATCGTTCTTGAATTCATGTACCAGAGTACACCTTAGAGATTGATGGATCTCTACTATCACTAATAAAAGTTCAGTAAAGTTTATGATTTTCACTAAAATTTTATTGGTGAGAGCAAATATTATCACATTCTATAAAGTACAGTATCTCCAATGGGGTTTATGTGAGATAAGATTAACGGTCATTTGAGTAAAATCTAATATGACTAGGTAGATCTACCCAAAGGTAGACCATTCAGTAACATAATTTGTTTACTCTTATTTTGGAGCTCTCTAATTGTGACCATTAAGATTGACAGTGGTGCTAGACTACTTAAAATTATATATATTACCCAAAGGTAATTATAGAATTTTAAGGTAACTTAGTAGGGCAAGATAGACTACACGTGTCGATAAAATTAGGATAACCCTAAACCCAAAGGATAGAAAGTGTCTGTAATTGAACCGAACGTGGTTAGTCTAGTCTTGAGCATGATTCTATCATCAACTGGGTACAATCATAATTAGTCATTGCCAAAGGTAAGATTAAATTGTTGATTGTCGGACCCGCAGAGTGAAAAGACATGAACCCTGAACACAGTGCCACTCTGCCTCGACCATCCTAAACCCGGATAGTGTCGTGACAGTAAATAATTAATGCATATATATTCACAAAATTTTATTATGTGCCAGTGAATATAATTTTATCATCAACTGGGTGTAATCATAATTAGTCATTGCCCAAAAGCAAGATTAAATTGTTGATTGTTGGACCCGCAGAGTGGAAAGTCATGAACCCTGAACATAGTGCCACTCTGCCTCGACCATCCTAACCCCGGATAGTGTCGTGATAGTAAATAATTAATTCATATATATTCACATAATTTTATTATACGCCAGTAAATATGATTTTATCATCAACTGGGTGCAATCATAATTAGTCATTGCCCAAAGGCAAGATTAAATTGTTGATTGTCGGACCCGCAGAGTGAAAAGACATGAACCCTAAACACAGTGCCACTCTGCCTCGACCATCCTAACTCCGGATAGTGTCATGACAGTAAATAATTAATGCATATATTTCATATAATTTTATTATGTGCCAGTAAATATAAATTTACCTTAGAATTTATTTCCGCTGCAGTTATGGATCCCAACGTAATCCATAAGCACTTGACTAGAATAAAGACCTTGACATACTCAAATTATTCATCATGAAATATAAAAATCCAGATAGCATTGTGTTATCTTGATTATAATTTTATGATAACTGAAGACAAGCCTATTATTCACCCAGCGACTACTAATGCTTAAAAGTCAACAACTCAGGTATCTATTGACAAATGGTTTAAGAGCATTTAGATGAATATTCTAATTATTAAGTCTTCTATTTATTCTATTATGTTTGGTGAAATTCCTGAAAAGGAGAATGTTAAAATTTGCTTATAGTCATCAAGCATCAGTTTGAAGAATTTGTCAAGGGTAAGTATTATAATGGAGTTCATAGAAACTTTCAGACAAGTTTTAAATTCTTGTCATGTTTTAAATTTGAAAGAAGAGTCAGAAAAGAGTACATATCCATTTCAGCTTATCTTACTGATATTTGTAGATTTTTCTCACCCTTCTCGGGGAAGTCATAAATATTTTATTATATTCATTAATAATTTCTTTCATTATGCACATGTCTTTCTCCTCCACAAGAAATCTGATTACTTCAAAGTTTTTAAAACTTTTCACTTAGGAGTTGAGCTACAATTGAATCAAAAGATGAAAGTTGTAAGGTCTGATTGAGGGAAGAATATTATGGCTAGATCGATCAGGATGATCAAAACTCTGGACCTTTCTATAGTTTTCTGAAAGATTAAGAAATTGTTACTCAAAACCAACATGCCTGAATTTTTATTATCTTATGTTGTAGTATAAATGATATTGTTCTTGGATCTATCATTGTATTTTGATCCTATAAGAGCTCCTTAGTTTAGGAGAGGGAGTACTCTCTACAGTGTTGGACTATGTATTGATTGATTAGGTCACTTTTGACTTATACAGTTGATTTGATTAGATACAACATGGTGATATTTTGGTCTTGTAACTGGATAGCTGAGTGAGATTATGCGTTGCTCATTGAATGATTATGTATTGCTCATTGAATGATTTCATTTCTGCACTCAAACTTTAAGGTTGCAGCATAAAGGAGTTTCATTTTGTATTAGCTTCTTTTGTCAATCTGATGCGCTTTAATTGACATAGTGCATATGATCACACTAGAGAATATTACAGACCCACTTACCAAAAGACTCTTAGTGACCACCTTTCAGGGACATTATGCATGCATGGAGGCACTATAGTCATCGTGATTATTGTTTTTCTGAGTGGGAGTATATCTGTGATTGTCCTTTTTAGTGGGAGTTTTATGTCAAATTTTCAATAATGTCATTTGTGTTCTTAGTACATTCTATATTTTAGTTACATGGGAGTTTTCTCAGACAGTTATTATGATGGCATGCAGTTATTATATGGTATTTTATTTCAGCTGATATTATTAAATGCGCATTTATAATGTTAAAGTTAAAGTTGTACAGTTGCACATGTTAAAGTATAAAGTGCCTTTGGAGAAGACTACTGAGGATTCTCAAGATCGTTTAAGCTGGACGTGGGTAGGCTCCACGACTTTAAGCCTTCATCTCAATATGAGTGATGGTATTCGTATGACGGTCGTCTAAGTATTGAGATGACGTGTGTCTGGTAAGCACACGTTGCAGGACACTTATGAAAATGTATTATACACTCTACATGTACATTTGCCATTTACGTACTAAACTCTACCAATAAAGTATCTCTCAAAAGCTGTTAGGGTAATTAGCCCGAAAGTCTACGATATAAATTAGGCAAAAGCATAAAGCTTGACCGAAATTTGTCCGTGAACCGTGCTAGTTATCCTCTTAGTCGTAGAGTGCCAGTAGTTTGAGTACATCATGACTAACGATAAATTTCACGTGTGAGTTTTTTTCAAAAATCAAAGGATGGTCATCCACTTTTAAAAATTAAAATTATGATATGGGATATAAAAGTTTTCAAAATAAATATTTTTCAAAATTTTAGTTGGGTATGTCTCGAGTGGGAGATTGTAAGATATTTTCTGATTCGATTCATACCCTATTTCCTATCCCATATCATAACACATGTGCAATTTATGTTAGTCAACATATTAGGTGTGTCTAATAGGTGCACTAAATTGTAAAGGTCGGTGGGACCTAGTACTACTCTCTAATTAGGGCTAGGGGCATTATGGGAAGGCCACTAATCAAAGGATTATATATAGAAAGGAAGTCCCTATCTGCAGCCACGCATTATTCTCCACCCATAGGAGGCTAGGTTTAGTAGAGAGAAGGCTCTCCATCTCGTTTCCTACAGCGAAGATCCAGATCCGGGTATAGTTCATCATCCTTCGAAAAGGTATATTATTTAAAGCCCCATCTCAAGATCTATTTTACATGATATTGATATCTATGCATAGAGACAATTGATCCTGTTTTATTCATGTTAAATTCTAACAGGCAATCCTTTTGTTAAAGGATCCACAATCATCAATCTAGTATAATATGATCAATAGCCACCTTGCTTGGTTTCACATGTTCTTGAAGTTCTAAGTATTTTATGTCGATGTGTCTACTGCGACTTCCACTTTTATTATTCTTGGTCAAAAACACTGCAGCGGAGTTATCACAGTAATTTTCAATGGCTTAGAGATTGAGTCAACAATCTGAAGCCCTAAAATAAAACTCCTTAACCAAATAGCCTGTGATGTCGCTTCAAAGCAGGATACAAACTTTGTTTCTGTGGTTGAAGTAGCAACTAATGATTGCTTTACACTTCTCCAAGATATAGCCCCTTCAGCTAATAAGAAGACATATCCTGATGTACACTTTCTAGAGTCGGGGCATCCAACAAAGTCAGAATCAGAATATCCAACCACTTTCAAATGGTCAGATCACCAGCATGTAAGCTTGTAGTCTATAGTCCCTTTCAGGTATCATATAACTTTCTTTGCAGCTTTTCAGTATTTCAAATCTGGATTACTTTGATATCTACCCAACATTCCTACTGCATAAGCAATGTCAGGTCTTGTACAGACCTAAGCAAACATTAAACTCCCAATTGTAGAAGCATAAAGAATATTCTTCATCTTTTCTCTTTCCAACTCATTACTTGGGCATTGGTTTAAGCTAAATTTATCACCTTTAATAATCAGTGCTAGACCAAGTGAATAATTCTTTATACGAAATCTCTCAAGAATTTTATTGATATAGATTTCTTGAGATAGTCTTAATAATCCTTGAGATCTGTTTCTTTCAATTTTTATGCCAATAACATAAGAGGATTCACACATATCTTTCATGTCAAATTATTGTGAGAGAAATCGCTTCATTTCATGAAGCAAGCCCAAATCACTTGAAGCAAGCAAAATATCATCCACATACAGAGCTAAGAAAATTATTTTACTTCCACTGACTTTATGGTACATACACTGATTCATAATATTCTCTATGAAACCAAATGAAAAATAACATTATGAAACTTTAAGTACCATTGGCGAAAGGCCTGTTTTAGCCCATATATGGATTTCTTAAGCTTGCAAATCTTGCGATCATTCTCATTTGAGATGAACCCTTCTGATTGTTTTATGTAAACTTCTTTCTCTAGATCTCTATTGAGAAAGGTCATTTTCACATCCATTTGATGTAGCTCTATATCAAAATGAGCCACTAATGCCATGATTATTCTAAATGAATCCTTCTTTGAAATAGGAGAGAATGTTTCATAATAATCTTTTCCTTCTTATTGAGTGAATCCTTTGACTACAAGTCTCGCTTTATATCTTTCAACATTGCCCGAGGAGTCTCTTTTAGTTTTCAAGACCCATTTGCAACCAATGGCTTTTGCTCCTTTAGGCAATTCAACAAGATCCAAGACTTGATTATTAGCCATTGAATCTATCTCATCATGGCTTTGTACCATAATGTGAATTTAGTTTCACTTATGACCAGTAAAAACGTAATACAGTCATCTTCAACACTAATATCAATGTCAGAGTATTGCAGGTACACAGTGTAATCAGAAGAAATTGCAGGTTTTCTTGTCCTATTAGATCTTCTTAATGTTACATCAACACTATCTTGTTGAGGAGGTTGACTAACTAGATATATAGGAATATCCTCATGATGGTGTGGTTCTTCAATAATTGATTGTTCTTGGATTGTAAAATCCTAATGACTATCTTGAAAAATAATCAGTCTATCTGAAGATGCAGAAGTGAGTTCAAAAATATGATTTTCCTCAAATACTAAGTTTCGTGGTTGATCACTCTCACTAATCACATCATTCTCTAGAAACTTTTTATTCTGAGATTCCATAATTCTGGTTGCACGAGAAGGACAATAAAGTTTGTATCCCTTAGACTTTTCTGCACAGCCAATGAAATATCCACTGATTATTCTTTGATCTAACTTCTTCTCTTGTGAATTATAAACCATAATTTTAGCTGGATAATCCTATACATGTACATGCCTTAACTTGGTTTCCAATCTTTCCATAACTCAAAAGGCATTTTTGAAAATTGCCTTAGTTGGAACCCTATTTAGTACATTTGTCGCAGTTTTTTGGGCTTTACTCCGCAAGGATAATGGGAGGTTAGTGTTACTAATCATACTTCTCACCATATCTTTAAGGTCCGATTTCGTCTTATAGCCACACCATTTTGTGATGGTGAGCCTGTCATTGTATATTGAGCAACAATATCATGTTCCTGTGGAAACCTTACAAATGGACCCGATCGTTGTCCTTTTTTAGTGTACCTACCACAATATTCTCCACTTCTATCTGGCCTCACAATCTTAATTTATTTACCCAATTGTTTCTTTACCTCTACTTTCTAGATTTTAAAAGCATCTAGTGCTTCATTCTTGTCATAAAGCAGAAAAAAATACATATATCATGAGTAGTTATAAAAGTGAGGAAATATCTCTGACCATTCAAGCATATTTTATAGGGACTACTAATGTCAGTGTGCACGATCTCTAATATATCAGATTTCCTCCTGGCACTTTTTTTGATGTTGCTGGTCTGCTTTACTTTTATACAGTCCACATAAGTATCAAAATCAGTAAAATCAAGAGCCTCAAGGACTTCATCATTTACCAATCTTTTAATTCTTTCTATAGAGATATGATCTAATCTCTTGTGTCACAATATGAAAGATATCATTTATAATACTACACTTAATACCAACATTACCACGCATAGTCGTAAGGCTATAATAAAGGGAAGGATTTAAATAAAATCTGAATAACCCACCATCTAAAAAACCATCACCACCAACGACATTATCTTTCAACAAATAAAGGGAAGTACTAATGAAATTAAAACTGAAACCTTAGAGTACAAGACTTGAAACTGGAATAAGGCTTCTAAAAAAAGATGGAACATAAAAGGTTCTTTCAAGGTCTAATACAAAGCCAGATCTAAGAGCACGTCCGCAGGTACCAACTGCTTTCACATGTGAACCTATCTGATTTTCTAAATAGATAGAGCGTCCACTTTTCATTGATTTCTTTTGGTTTAAGAAGCCATGCATAATATTGGTAATATGAACTGTAGCACCAGAATCAATTCACTAAGTGTTATGAGAAATATGAATCATGTTAGATTCGTAACACACTAAAGAGATGAGAATACCTATTTTTTCAAGCCAAGCCTTAAATTTAGGACAACTCTTCTTCATGTGTCCTTTCTTCTTGTAAAAGAAGCACTTGATGACGCCCTTATTGACCTGATTAAGGGGTGCCTTTGCCTTTCTTGGCTAGTTTCTTTTCTTGAGTCGTCAAATGAGGACTTTTAATCGTTTCTAGATTCAGTCTTCCTTCCTCTTGAACGCAAATAGCCAAAAGTTCATTTATTGACCACTTTTCCTTATGTGCATCATAGAAAATCTTGAAAGATACATATTCAGATGGAAATGAGTTAAGGATGAAATGAATCAGAAATGACTCAGACATCTCAATCTCCAATAATCTAAGTTGAGCAGTAATATCCCTCATTTTCATTATATGATCACGCACTCCTTTGGTACCATTAAACTTCATGAAACACATTTTTGCCATTAAGGTGCCAGTTAATTCATTGTCAGAAGTCCCATACTATTCTTCAATAGCTTTGAGATATTTTTTCACTTTAGCACAATCAGGAATCGAACCACGAATACTTTTTCTAGTATGAGACTTAATAAACATTAAACTTAAACGATTAGATCACTCCTAACGTTCATATGATTTTTTCTCAATTTGGGTGCTTGATTTCGTAGGAATTGGTGGCTCATCCACGTGAAGTGCTAAATTAAGGTCTATACACCCTAATGTGAGGAATGAGTGGAGAAAGCTGGTCCATATGCCCGATCCGGCGTAATTCTCTTTGTTTCATGTAGCCTACCCCAAATTCTTGGGACAAATGGCTTAGTTATTGTTATTGTTGTATATATAAGATAGGATTATAGTATTGTGAGACTAGATGGAAAAGAAATACCGATGAGCAGTCATTTTAAATACTTAGATTCTATTATCTAAAAGGATATGGAGATCAATAGTGATGTCAACCATAGGATCCAAGCCAGCTGGTTGAAATGGAGGAGCATAACAGGAGTTTTATGTGATCGTAATATTCCATTATGGTTGAAAGAAAAGTTTTATCGGACTGCTAGCTTTGTTATATAGCACAGAATGTTGGGCTATAAAGAGATATCATATCCAAAAGATGAGTGTAGCAGAGATGCGCATGCTTTGTTAGATGTGCGGTAATACGAGGAAAGATAAGATGAGAAATGAGGATATTCATACTAAAATAGGTGTAACCTCTATAGAAGAGAAGATGAGAGAACAACTTACGATGGTTTGATCATGTGCGATGTGGACCTACAAATGCGTCAGTCCGGCGAGTAGAGCGTATCAAATAAGGACAGGTTAAAAGAGTGCAGGTGAGACCGAAGAAACATAGATGGAGGTAATACGACAAGATATAGAGGCTAAAGGTCTTAATGAAGGCATATTGCTCGATAGGAATAAGTGGAGAAAGCTGATCCGTGTGCCCGATACAACTTAATTCTTTATTAGTTCATGTAGCCTACCCCAAATACTTGGGACAAATGACTTAGTTGTTGTTGTTGTTTGCACCCTAATGTGAGGAGAATTTTCTCCTTCCAATCAGCATAGTTATCACCTTTAAGGAAAGGTATACAAGATGAATTAAAATTTGGAACAGATACAAATTGAACTACAAATAAATAACAAAGCTTACTAAACATGCAATAAAGTAAAAATGAAAAATTTACTCATGTAAATTAATCCAAACAGCAAAAAATAACACACATAATCTTTCCTGTGCGCATAGATTATGACATGCAATTTTTGTTTTCACTTAACATCATTATAATCAAGAATGCTGTAGTAATTACTTAATTAAGTAAATGTTACTTTATATGACATCAAAATTGACTAAAGGTAATATCAATCATGTATAAGTAGTAATTCCAAATACTACTTACAAAGAAGAACTTAAACCATACATATTATTTATAACATTCAAAAATTCAATTTATCTCAAGTAGATAAACATAAAAATTAAATAGAAAATTTATCTCAAATAGATAAATATGTTACTTTTGGATCTCATTATAAACAGCCCCTAAATTGTAATATTATAGTTTCTGAACTGATTCTATAAATTCTGAATTATATAAAAGATCCTGAAATAATTTGAACTAATACTAGAAATACTAAATTTCTGTAGAACTGTAGAAAAGTCCCTGAATTCGGATTTTATTTTCAGGACAATCATTGAATATAAATTGCATTTGCATAAAGTTACTGAAATATTAACAGTAAGCTCAGAATCTAAATAGAATTAAGTTTCTGGTGTAATTCTATTTTATCAAGGATTCTAATATAAAAGAGAATCAAAATTCTAACATACTAATGATTAAATTTATCTTTATTCTCCAATAATTAATGAGATAAAATCCAACAAGCATACTATTAGAATATGTTATCCAATAAAGAGACAATAAATAATATTTTGCATTGCAAAAAATTTTCAATAACAACATATAATAACTCCAAACACATGTAATCTGCACAGAACAATAAGCACGAAGAAATAGAATTTTATCTTTCTATTTTATCATATTTTATCTCTATTTTGTCTTATCATGTATGTTTAAAATAGAGATAAATTCAACCATGAAAGATAGAAATTCAAATCCTTTCAATTAAAAAAGAGATACGAATCAAATAAATCAAAACTCTTGTTAACATTTAAATAATCACAAGATTAAATTATCTTTCACAAGATAAGAAAGATTGAACTGATTGCTAAACTAGAGATATTGCTTGATACCAAATGTTAGCAATTTTCAAAAATAGATTGATTGTATAAAAACTTAAGAGCGGAAAGAATAGATTGTACCTCCAGCCATAACAATCAAATTCAAATTCTTATTGTAATAAAATAGAAAACACCAGAATTTTTGAGATTCGTTGGTTTGTCTATCTAAAACTTTATATCAATGAAAAGATGAAATCTGAGAGACATTTTTAGACTAGAGATTATCTTCCCATAAAAAAGGACACATAAAAAGAAGTAAAATGGGTAGTTGTAACTCCACTTAATGTGTCCCATATTTAAGAAAAAATAACTGTTAATGGATTTTCATTAAATTTCTAATGGGCCATAAAACCGAAAAATGGTTATTTTATTTATCAAATAAAATAAAATCCAACATAATTCTCATACACGTTAATGGCATGACTTGTAAAGTTACCTAGTTAAAATATGAAACACAATTACACGCATATCTAATCAGAGAACTTAAAATTTGTATTAGCAAATAAAATTCTTAAAATTCTTTAGATTTTAATAAATTTCCGTATTTTCTTCCATAAAATCACATATTTTTGTTGTTTTATCAACCATCCAAACGCATTTTTATCAATTTTAATGCAAATATAAAAGAGCATATCCCCTCGTTTTTCCATAAAAAGGATACATTAGACATTAAAAATTATTTTAATCTTTTAGTATATTTGAAATCCACATTACTTTTTATAAAATTATCAAAATCCATGCAAATAAAAGTATATTCAAAATTTTAATGAATCTAACCAAATATTTTCTAGGTTTAGTTATCAACCCGACTATAGTTAGTTTTATGCGCATGACATCTGCTTAAAACATTTCTCAAGAATAAATAAATATTAAATTACTAATAGTTGCATGTGCAAGTATCGGTCACTTGATATTTGGCTTGCGAGCAATCTTTTTCTACCGTACTATATGTATTTTATATTATGTGATTCTATTTGGTTACTAATAAAATAAATTTTTAATTTTCTTTTTCCTTTTTAGAGCAGAATATACTGAAGTTTTCCGCATTTAGTGCTAATGCTACTTTCAGACCAAAGAACATGGGATGCTAAAATACACCACGTGCTTGAAAACATTTATACGATCGTTTGTTTTAACTTCTTTAATGATTAAGTATTATTTATAAAATATATAGTATGTAATATTTTATTCTTTATATATCTCACCTTTTTTGAGATGAGTTTTGATATCGGTTAGAATACAATTCCTAGATGCCTGGAAAGCTGGCTCGGCTCATGTGTGTGAGTCACACACATATTATAAGAGGGCTAATTCTTTATTGACACGTGTATAAGATGGTGAGTTTTAGGATTACAAGGCTTTAAAAGTCTTTGAACCCCTCCTTACATCCTATCCACGTGTCAATACGAATTGGCCCGTTTATAATATGTGTGTGTGGCTCACACATATAAACTGAAGCTTTGGAAAGAAGCCTATCACCTCTTGTATTTTGATGGAGGCTCTTAAACACCACTTCTCACAATATTGTGCAACATCTTGTTCGAGTTTTGCAACTTAAAACATATTTTGTGAAGAAAATTAATCTCACATTGGATAAACCAAAAGAGATTGAGTGGTATAAATATCAACTCTTCTATAGTCTATTGTTATGAGTGTTGGGTCATGAGTCACCTTGCCACACGCGCACACATGCGTCGAACCGAACCGCCGGGTTCGGGTTCGGGACGCGCGTGCCCATGACCTGCGAACACGAATGCAACTCTCTTCAGTTGGCATGATCTGCCACATTTGGATCTTATTTTTTATTTATTTTCTCTCAACATCGAAGTACAACTTTGGAGAGTGTAGTTCGGGAGTTCGACATCGGAGAGCACGACCTCGGAGAATATGGACTCGGGAGTTCAACCTCGGAGTGACGTTCAGAGCGGTTCTGGGTGTACTCGGGGAGTGGCCCCCGAGATGTGGCATCCCGAGCTGGCCTCGGAGCGGCGTCTTGACATTGGGAAGCATGTGATATCGGGGTAGTCTCGGAGTGATTAGTTGGTCAGAATGGCACATTGCGAGCTTATTTTAAACGTGGTCAAACATAGAGCAAACGTAGCGGATTTCCAACGGATTAATAGGATCTAAAGCTAATAAAGTAGATCAAAATTTGACAACATTCTAAAAATGGTTATTTTACAGAACCTATAAATTCACCTTCTTCAAAGTGTAGCAAACAAAACAATTGAGATGCTTCTCTATACCTCTCTCTTCTTTATTTGTTTTAGAGTTTTTGTTCTCTGCTAATTCCCTGAAAGGAAGAATTCGCAAAGCGTTCTTGAAGTCTGTGCCGATAAGAAGGAGGTAGCCTAACCGAGGGTCGTTGTATCTCCAGAATCATTGCTGCGAAGCCCTGCATGAGAGGGGGCAATTTGATTCTTAGGACAGTGCCCAACATGCCTTGATCATCGGGCTAAACTCTTTTCCCTTTGTTTTATTTACTTCAATTTTGATTTTTAATCTGATATTTTTTTGATTAAGTAGCTTCGATCAATAAATTTTCAAACAATCTAAGAATCAAATTTGTGTTGTTTTGTGCTTGAATTAAATCATGAATTTTAGCCATTTCAATATCATGATGCGTCATCTATTCTTGCTAATGCTGTCACTCATGTTTTCAAAGAAAATCATGTTGTCAAAGATTTTGATCAAGTGTGTTATGATAATTATATTTACTCAATTATATGCTACGATAAGCATAATGTTATTCTAAAAAGTATCTTCATGTCTGTGCTGTCAAGTTTTTATAAAATAATTGTTCATGCTATCAATCTTATACTGTTAATTTTAAGCATGTTGTTGTGCCCTGACAACAACCAGTAGATGAACCCTAGATCTCCAAAGTACAGCAGAACAGTACCACAACTAGCACAAACAAAACAATCCAGAGAAAGAATACGGAAAAACAAGATTAACGAGGTTCGGCCTTGATGCCTACGTCCTCGGGGCAATGAAAGAGAGTTTCTATTGATTTTTAATAATCAATTACAATGGATGCAGCACCTCTAAGTATCAAGAGAGTTACAACTTCCCTTGGTACATCAATACCCTAGAAATCCCGCTTTTATACAACAGATTTCTAATTCAGCAAAAAAACAGCCCGCAACTCGACTGTCGGTCGACCGGTCGGTCGACCGACCCTATACACCGGTCGACCGGGCCGGTCGATCGTTCCCAACCGAGAGTTGGGTCACTTTAGTCGGTCGACCGGGCGGTCGACCGAGATGATGCCTTGTGCATGTTGTGCACGTCGGTCGACCGGATCGGTCGACCGAACTCCTGCTGCTTCTGCTGCTGATCTGCTTTTGCTGCTGTCCTTCTGTCGTCGACTTCCTCGACGATCCTTGTCGACTTCCTCGACTACATCTCGACTTCCTCGACTACATCCTCTCTCTTTCCAACAATTCTCCACCAAGGTAAAGATTCTTCCAAATCTGAGCCGAACTGTCCATCGACTCGAAAGCGGCTGCACCAATGTGGTTGCCTACGTACCCTGCCTAAGGGATCAAGCCATCCGTAGTTTATCCAAATGAGCTTCAACAAGCTCAAGCTACCTGAAGGACATGGAGCAAAGCCTTGCAATGTGCAAACTTGACTCCTGACACCATCTTAGTAAGCATGTCGGCGGGATTCTTCGATGTGTGAATCTTTAGCAGTTCGATATCACCCTCCTTTAGAATCTCCTGAACAAAATGATACCTGACGTCGATGTGCTTCATCCGTGCATGATAGACCTTGTTCTTGGCTAAGTAAATAGCGCTCATTCTGTCACAGTTAATCTTCAGCAGATCCTGTTCCACTCCCAAGTCATCAAGCAGGCCTTGAAGCCAGATTGCCTCCTTCATAGCCTCCGTCACGGCCATGTACTCGGCCTCTGTGGTAGACAACGCGACGGTAGACTGCAGTGTGGAGCGCCAACTCACCGTGCTTGAGAGAATGTGAAGACATACCCTATTGTAGACCGGCACTTGTCAAGGTCACCTGCATAGTCGGAATCAACATATCCTATGCAATCTTGCTTCCCCGTGGAGTCTTTCTCATATACCAAACCTACATCAATAGTTCCTTTGATGTATCTCAAGATCCATTTCACAGCCTCCCAATGACCCTGTCCTGGATCATGCATATATCTGCTGACCATGGAGACAGCTTGTGGTAGATCTGGTCTCGTACACACTATAGCGTACATAAGACTGCCAACTGCGTTAGCATATGGAACGTGAAAATCACCTAGAGGGGGGGTGAATAGGTGATGATGCTAATCAAAGAGCAATTTAAAATTATGATGCAAATGTAATGCAACAATCTCCCAAAACAAGACTAAGAGCCGAATTCCCTATTAAGGGCTCTGAACTCCTTCCTCCGGCTTCCTCGTAAAATGAGTTAGAGGTGCGCAATGCAACCTTGTTGTATGGGATAATGATTGACAATATGAATGAAAATGAATATGGCAATGACAATCTCAAGCAATAAGTAATGACAAGAAAAAGTAAACCAATCGCAAACACAAAGATATGTTATCGAGGTTCGAGCACCCAGCTCTACTCCCCGCCTTCCCCAGAAGGATTCTAGCTACTTCCACTATCACAAAGATCACAAATACAATGGAGTACCCAACTCCACAATCTCAAGTATAAGGAATTTCTGAGTAGTCAAAAGACCACAAACTCTCTCTTTCAATTGTCTCTTCCCTTACAAAAGGTCCTTAGAGAACAATGAGTAGGAATGAAGCTCTTGTGTGTAAAGAGAAAAGAAAATGAAATCAGAGAATTCTTGAAAACACTTCAGAAAATGAGAGAGAATTTCAGCACAAAAACCAAGAAACCAAGCTCTTTTGAATGCCTTAAACTTTTGAATTTTTCTTGTAATGATTAGGTAAACCAATCTCTCCCCAAACACCCCTATTTATAGGAGAGGGCTAGGGTTAGAAGATAAAACATTTTTAAGCCTAATCAGAATGTATTAAACCCAAAACAAGTCATTTAAACTCACTTAAGTGAGAAAAAGACAAAAATAAATAGCTCAGAAAAAAATGCCCGTTACTGTTCAAACGGCTCTGTCGGTCGCCGCAAGTTCAAAAATGTGACCGTTGCAGGCCAGCGGTCGACCGCCCGGTCGACCCAATCTAACCGAGAGCAAAGTTGCTTACAGTCGGTCGACCGATACAACGTGCACACAGATACGTGCACAGCCAGAGCCACGGTCGACTGGGACGGTCGACCGGCCAACCTGTCATAGGTCCGGTCGACCGTTCGGTCGACTGGCTCAGGTCAAAAATCAGGATTTGAAGAGAAAATAAAAGGGGATTTTGATTTTGATAAAAATAGTTTTGAACATAGATTTGTATAAAACACAAATATATATCTGTAGGCCAAATCTTGTAAATAAAATGTTTTTGTATAAATTATAAGAAAACATTTTGGAATAAACATGTGCGCAAAAACGTGTGTGATAGAGCTTCAAACCTATCCACTATTCTTTAACAAACTATAAAACTAAAAATACAATGATTAAATACTCTTTGAGCAATCTTCAAGTCTTTGAGCCATCCAATGCTTTGCTTGTGCCTTCTCTTCTATGATCCTTCCTTGATTGTGCAATTTGCCTTCCTTGCTATGTGAAACTTAAAAGTTCTTGCAAAAGCTAAGCCAATGGTCTCCAAACATGGTACAAAACCTGAAACTTATCTTGAACAAATTCATTAGTACCAAATAGCTCTTATTTGGTTTGTCATCATCAAAACACAAAACAAGAGAGTGTAACCTCTTGGGCCAACAATCTCCCCCTTTTTGATGATGACAAAACAAATAGGCTATAGACAAAAATATGGGGGAGGAGAAGACTCCCCCTCAAAATATGCTATAAAAAAAAACACAAGAATTTATTAAAAACACAAAAACATACTCTTGATGCCAATTGAAACCAAATTGAAACAATACCAATAAAACACAAAATACAAGAGTTCTCAAAGTCACAAAACATAAGACTCATAACAAAAACTCATAAAACCAAAACATATAAATTCATATGGAACCAAGACCAAATGAACTTATTTTTTGTCCCATGTAAAATTATTCTCCCCCTTTTTGTCATACATCAAAAAGGGTTATGAAAAACATGTCTATTCAATAACACAAACATTAAGTTCTCCACAAATAAACGAAAATCTAGCAAAATCAAGTGGTTTAGTGAAATATCGGCTAGTTGTAAATCCGTGGAAACATAATCAATATCTATATCTCCTTTCTCAAAATGATTTCTAAGAAAGTGATATCTAATCTCAATGTGCTTGGTCTTACTATGTTGATTTGCATTCTTAGTCATGTGTATAGTACTAGTATTATCACAAAATATTTTTATATGATCAAAATGCAAATCAAAATCAAGGAGAGTATGTTTCATCCAAAGGACTTGTGCACAACAAGCCCCTGCGGCAACATACTCCGCCTCGACGGTTGAGAGTGCTACGGAATTTTGTTTCCTAGAGGACCATGAAACAAGACAATTACCAAGAAATTGACATGTCCCACTAGTACTCTTTCTATCTACTCTACAACCCGCAAGTCGGCATCCAAATAACTCGTCATTGAGAAATCTCCGGTTTTCGGATACCATAGACCCATCCCAATAGTGCCCTTAATATAACGAATAATGCGTTTTACCGCAATAAGATGGGACTCTTTAGGACACGATTGAAATCTAGCACAAAGACACACACTAAACATGATATCCGGCCTACTTGCCGTTAAATATAAAAGACTTCCTATCATGCTTCTATATAATTTAATATCAACATTTTACCTTGGTCATCTTTATCAAGCTTGGTTGTAGTTGCCATGGGAGTGTTGCAAGTCTTTGAGCCTTCAAGTCCAAACTTCTTTACAAGTTCCTTTGCGTACTTGGCTTGACTTATGAACGTCCCGTTTTGCAATTGCTTGATTTGGAGTCCAAGGAAGAAATTGAGCTCACCCATTGAAGACATTTCAAACTCAAGTTGCATTACCTTTTCAAAATCCTTGCACAAAAGCTCATTAGTAGAACCAAAAATTATATCATCAACATAAATTTGCACAATTAATATATCATTATCAACATGCTTAGTGAATAGAGTGGTGTCTACTTTGCCTTTAATAAAATCATTTGAAATGAGAAAACTAGAAAGCCTTTCATACCAAGCTCTTGGAGCTTGTTTCAATCCATACAAAGCTTTATCAAGTTTAAAACAAAGTCGGGATGAACATGATCAATGAAACCGGGAGGTTGAGAAACATAAACTTCTTCATTAATAAAACCATTCAAAAATGCACTTTTCACATCCATTTGAAAAAGTTTAAAATTTTTGAAAGATGCAAAAGCTAGTGTCATCCGTATGGCTTCAAGCCGTGCTACGGGTGCAAATGTCTCCTCAAAGTCAATTCCTTCAACTTGAGTGTAACCTTGGGCCACTAACCTAGCTTTATTCCTAATGACATTTCCGGACTCATCCATCTTGTTTCTAAAGATCCACTTAGTACCAATTGTTGGTCTATCGTGGGGCTTAGGAACAAGGTGCCAAACTTGGTTGCGCTCAAATTGATTGAGTTCCTCTTGCATGGCAAGCAACCAATATGGGTCCGTCTCGGCTTCGAGAATGCCTTTGGGTTCAAAATGAGAAATGAAAGCAAAGTTACCACATAGGTCATGGAGTTTGGAGCGCGTTGTGACTCCTTTAGATGCATCACCCAAGATGAGCTCCTTAGGATGATTTGTAGCGTATCTCCAAGCTTTAGGAAGCGGTTGAGAGCTTTCCTCTTTATCCTCTTGAACATCACCAATAGATTCTTGCTTTTCTTCTTGAGCGGGTGAGTCCTTCAAGGATAGTCTCTCCATGTCTTCACCTAATGGTTCAATTCTACAACATTCTCAACAACCACATTAGATTCTTCAAATTTAACATGCATGGATTCTTCAATGGTACGAGAAGATCTAATGAATACTCTATAAGCTTTATTAGTTGTAGAATATCCAACAAAAATTGCTTCATAAGCCTTAGCATCAAATTTACCCAAATTCTCTTTAGTATTTAAAACAAAACACTTGTATCCAAAAACTTTGAAATAAGCAACATTAGGTTTTCTAGAGTGATACATTTCAAAAGATGTTTTGGAAGAATTTTTACACAAATAAATACGGTTAGATATATAGCATGCGGTGTTTACGGCCTCGGCCCATAAATATTGAGGGAGGTCGTATTCACTTATCATTGTCCTAGCCATCTCTTGAAGTGTTCTATTTTTCCTTTCTACAACTCCATTTTATTGTGGAGTTCTAGGACAAGACATTTCATGCTTAATTCCCTTTTCATCACAATAAGTCATGAAGAGTTGGTTTACAAACTCACCACCTCTATCACTCCTTATTTTCAAAATCAGAAAACCTTTTTCTTTTTCAACCCTTTTCCGAAAAATCTTAAAATGAGAAAAGGTTTGATCTTTGTGTTCCAAAAAGAAAACCCAAGTGAAACGGGAAAAATCATCAACCAAAACATATGCATATCTACTACCATTTAAACTCTTAGTTTTAGTAGGTCCAAAAAGATCCATATGAATTAATTCTAAAGGCCTAGTTGACATGATATCCTTGATTGGTTTGAAGGAAGACTTGGTTTGTTTCCCAAGTTGGCACGCACCACAAATGCGGTCTTTCTCAAACTTCAAGCAAGGAATACCCTTCACCAATTCCTTTAAATTAATCCTAGAAAGATGTTCAAAAGAAGCATGTCCTAATCTTCTATGCCAAAGCCAAGAATTTTCATCAAAAGCATTCAAGCATTTAGTAGAGCACTCAATATTAAGCATGTCAATGATATAAACATTATCATCACGAAAACCGGTGAGAATACAATCATTTGTTTTAATATCAAAAATCTTGCAAGAACAATCATCAAAAACAACCTTAAGTCCACGATCACAAAATTGACTAATGCTAAGCAAATTATGTTTCAAACCTTCAACTAAAACAACATTCTCAATAATAGGAGATGCACCAATTTGAATGTTACCTATACCGATGATAGTCCCTTTGGAGTCATCCCCGAAGGTGACGGAGCCACCTTCCATGTACCTTGATAGGGTTGTAAAGTTGTTGATATCCCACGTCATGTGTCTTGAACAACCACTATCAAGGTACCACCGCTCCCTACGTCTTGGAGCCTTGGTGTGTACCTACATCAAACAATTTAGGACTTGATTTTGGTACCCACATTTTCTTGGGTCCTTGAGGGTTAGAGCCATGAACCCAAACAAGATTATTGGATCTATTTAATTGATCATAACAAAACTTAGCTAAATGTCCATTTTTACCACAATATGTGCATCTATATACTCTACCATATTTAAAAGCATAATGGGTGTGTGATTTGTGAGCATGAGCTTTGTGAGCATGAGCATGAGAAGTGTTAGGTGTAGTGTGAGCATGAGAAATCTTAGCATGTGATGTGTGCTTTTTAAAAAATTTTTCCTCAAGTTTCTTAGTGTTAAAAGCACAATCTTTCAAAACCTTTTCAAAATTAACCATTTTGGTTTTTAAAGAAGAAATTTCTTTTTCATCAACAATAGGAAATTTAGCCTTACAAGAAACCTTGTAGGCACTAAATTCATTTTGAATAGAAATGAGGTTGGAAGAAATATCATCTTTTTCTTTGGAAACCATAGCAAGTTGATTTTTAAGAAAAGCAACTTCTTTTTGCAATTTAAAGCATTCAATTTTCTTGTTATCATAAGTTTCAGAAAGTTCAACAAAAGCATGTACAAGAACTTCCTTACTTAACTCATCATCTTCATCATCAAGGGGTTGAGGGGTTACCTTTGGTGTGTTTGCCATGAAACACATATTTGCTACATCCGCCTCTTCCTCGGACTCGCTTTCCGAATCCCAAGTTGCCTTATACGCTTTCTTTTCTTCCGATTTCTTTGGCTTGAAGGAGGAGGTCATCTTCTTCTTGAACTCCGGGCAATCCGCCATGATGTGTCCGGGCTTTCGGCAATTGTAGCATATAATCTTCCTCTCCTCTTTGCCTTCAAATTTTCTCCGAAAGTTGAGCTTGTTCCTCCGGTACATCCTTTTGACATTTCGCACAAGGAGGGAGAGCTCCTCATCTTCTTCTTCATCTTCTTCATCGTCTTCAAGAGTGGATGAAGACTTGAAAGCTAAGGACTTTTTCTTTGATGGAGCGGCCTCTTCTCTTGCTTTCTTCTCCATCTCATGGGTCTTTAGGTTCCCAATGAGACTAATGATATCCATCTCATCTTTGTCGTTCAATTCCTTCAAGGTGGTGGCCTTTATCTCCCAGATGGAGGAAGAGCCCGAATCACTTTGCGCACCTTTTGATCGTTGGAGATGACGTCACCTAAGGAAGAAAGACCATTGGTGATTTTAGTGAATCTAGTAATCATACAATCAATAGATTCATCATCAAGCATTTTAAATGATTCATATTGAGACCTCAAGAGATCTATCTTAGCTCTCTTGACTTGTGAAGTCTCTTCATGTGTGACCAATAAGTGTTGCCAAATCTCATAGGCGGATTGGCAATGAATTACCCGTGTAAGGTCATCCTCATTCAAGGCGGTTAAAAGGGAGTTTTGGGCCTTGGAGTTAGCCTCATATTCTCTAAAGTTGAAGTCGGTCCATGTGCTCTCATCACTATCGGGTGCTACATAGGGTTTGGTCAAGGACTTAGCCACTAAACTACCTAATGATTGCAAAAAGATAGTCATCCTAACCTTCCAAATAGGGAAGTTGAGTCCATCAAATTTAGGTGGGGATTTAATGTTATCGGCCATGTTTACTAGTGATGAATGAATGAAATGAGAAGTGTTGATTAGCAAATTTTAAGGATCTCTCTATGGATGTTAAGCCAAAACCTAGAGTCCAAGCTCTGATACCAATTGAAAATCACCTAGAGGGGGGTGAATAGGTGATGATGCTAATCAAAGAGCAATTTAAAAATTATGATGCAAATGTAATGCAACAATCTCCAAAACAAGACTAAGAGCCGAATTCCCTATTAAGGGCTCTGAACTCCTTCCTCCGGCTTCCTCGTAAAATGAGTTAGAGGTGCGCAATGCAACCTTGTTGTATGGGATAATGATTGACAATATGAATGAAAATGAATATGGCAATGACAATCTCAAGCAATAAGTAATGACAAGGAAAAGTAAACCAATCGTAAACACAAAGATATGTTATCGAGGTTCGAGCACCCAGCTCTACTCCCCGCCTTCCCAGAAGGATTCTAGCTACTTCCACTATCACAAAGATCAAAATACAATGGAGTACCCAACTCCACAATCTCAAGTACAAGGAATTTCTGAGTAGTCAAAAGACCACAAACTCTCTCTTTCAATTGTCTCTTCCCTTACAAAGGGTCCTTAGAGAACAATGAGTAGGAATGAAGCTCTTGTGTGTAAAGAGAAAAGAAAATGAAATCAGAGAATTCTTGAAAACACTTCAGAAAATGAGAGAGAATTTCAGCACAAAACCAAGAAACCAAGCTCTTTTGAATGCCTTAAACTTTTGAATTTTTCTTGTAATGATTAGGTAAACCAATCTCTCCCCAAACACCCCTATTTATAGGAGAGGGCTAGGGTTAGAAGATAAAACATTTTTAAGGCTAATCAGAATGTATTAAACCCAAAACAAGTCATTTAAACTCACTTAAGTGAGAAAAAGACAAAAATAAATAGCTCAGAAAAAAATGCCCGTTACTGTTCAAACGGCTCTGTCGGTCGACCGGTCGGTCGACCGCAAGTTCAAAAATGTGACCGTTGCAGGCCAACGGTCGACCGCCCGGTCGACCCAATCTAACCGAGAGCAAAGTTGCTTACAGTCGGTCGATCGGTCGGTCGACCGATACAACGTGCACACAGATACGTGCACAGCCAGAGCCACGGTCGACTGGGCGGTCGACCGCCAACCTGTCATAGGTCCGGTCGACCGTTCGGTCGACTGGCTCAGGTCAAAAATCAGGATTTTGAAGAGAAAATAAAAGGGGATTTTGATTTTGATAAAAATAGTTTTGAACATAGATTTGTATAAAACACAAATATATATCTGTAGGCCAAATCTTGTAAATAAAATGTTTTTGTATAAATTATAAGAAAACATTTTGGAATAAACATGTGCGCAAAAACGTGTGTGATAGAGCTTCAAACCTATCCACTATTCTTTAACAAACTATAAACTAAAATACAATGATTAAATACTCTTTGAGCAATCTTCAAGTCTTTGAGCCATCCAATGCTTTGCTTGTGCCTTCTCTTCTATGATCCTTCCTTGATTGTGCAATTTGCCTTCCTTGCTATGTGAAACTTAGAAGTTCTTGCAAAAGCTAAGCCAATGGTCTCCAAACATGGTACAAAACCTGAAACTTATCTTGAACAAATTCATTAGTACCAAATAGCTCTTATTTGGTTTGTCATCATCAAAACACAAAACAAGAGAGTGTAACCTCTTGGGCCAACAGAACGTGAGTCATATACTCACGTTCTTGAACACTCTTCGGAGACATCTTAGCAGATAACTTGAAATGAGATGCCATAGGTGTACTTATAGACTTCGTATCCTTGCCGATATTGAACCGCTGTAGTACCTTCTGCAAATACCCTTCTGAGTCAAGCTTACCCTGCCATTCCTTCTGTCTCTAGTGATTTCCATGCCTAACACTTTCCTGGCTTCACCAAGGTCCTTCATCTCAAACTCTGAAGATAGATCCCTCTTCAGTGCATCAATGGCAGATCTCGATCTCGAAGCAATCAGCATATCATCTGCATACAGAAGTAGATAGATATACTCCCCTGTCGGTAGCTTATTGTAGTACATACATGGGTCATAGCGGCTGCGTGTGTACTTCTTCCCTCTTATGAAGCTGTCGAACTGCTTGTACCACTGCCTTGGAGACTGCTTCAGTCCATACAGCGACTTCTTCAGCTTACATACCATTTCTTCTTTCCCTGCAGTCTTGAACCCTTTGGCTGAGTCATGTAGATCTCTTCCTCTAGATCGCCATGGAGAAAGGCGGTCTTCACATCGAGTTAATCAAGATCTAACTCATACTGTGCCACCAAAGCCAATAGAATACGAATTGACGAATGTTTAACAACAGGAGAGAATACCTCATTGTAGTCAATTCCTTCCCTCTGAGCATAGCCTTTAGTTACCAACCGGGCCTTGTAGCGCACCGAATCTTCTTGGAGAGATCCCTGCTTCTTAGCATACACCCCACTTACAGCCTATAGCCTTCTTCCCTTTGGGCAACCTGGTGAGTTCCCAAGTGTCGTTCTTGCAGAGAGACTTCATCTCTTCATTCATGGCTTCTTTCCACATCTTCGATTCCGAACTGATCTCACCTTCTTTGAAGGTGGACGGGATAGCCTCCTCAACGAACGGAAGTGCATACGCTACGACCATGTCTGTAGTGAGCCAACCTGGTCTCCTAGTAGTTCTTCTTAGTCTTTCAACTGTAGTAGAGTCAGGAACATTATCCATGACCTGTTCTTGCCCTCTTCAACTTCAGCATCTTCTTCAACTGCTTGATCACTACCCTGTGTCACCCTGAGTATCATCCTCACCGATGCTGAATCCTCTAGAGATGGTGGATTTGCATCAATCTCCACCTGCTGCGATATCTCCTTGGTCTTACTAGTCTCCACTTGCTGAGAGACCTTAGGCTTCATCATAGAAGCCTCATCAAAAGTGACATCCCTACTGAGAAGAAACTTGTTGTCCGTTGGATCCCAGATTTTGAACCCTTTGATTCCTCGCTTGAAACCGACGAACACACCTTTCTTTGCTCTTGGGTCTAATTTATCATCTTTGACATGATAATAGGCTAGACATCTGAACACACGTAGCAAATCATAGTCAGCAGCTGTTTTTCCTGACCAAGCCTCGAGAGGAGTCTTCCCCCCTATCGCAGACGATAGCAACCTATTCACAAGGTAGCATGCATACGCCAAAGTCTCAGCCCAAAACTTCTTTGATAAACTGGCATTGGACAACATACACCGGACCCTCTCTAACGAAGTCCTGTTCATCCTCTCTGCTACCCCATTCTGTTGCGGTGTCTCTCGTACCGTGAAGTGTCTCTCTATGCCCTCATCAAGGCATAGCTGAAGGAAAGGATCGGATTTGTATTCTCCTCCATTGTCAGAATGGAGGACCTTGATTTTCCTTCCAGTGCTTCTCTCCAAGTTCGTCTTCCACTTCACGAACAGTTCTAGGACTTCTCCTTTGTGTCGCATGGTATATACCCAGCAGCGCCTAGAATAGTCATCAATAAATGACACAAAGTAATGATTACCTCCAATCGATGCAGTCTTGGTAGGTCCCCAGACATCCGTGTGAACATAGACAAGAATCCCCTCGGTGTAATGTGTTGCTGTGCCGAACTTCACCTTGGTCTTCTTGTCGATGATACAGTGTTCACAGAATTCCATCTTGCAGGTTTCGGCACCCTTCAATAACCCCTGCCTCGCAAGAGTTTGCAATGACTTCTCTCCTGCATGTCCCAGCCTCATGTGCCACAACCTGGTTGAATCTGCCTCTGAACTGGTAGAAGCCGCAACTTGCCCTGTCACCGTACTACCCTTCAAGTAGTATAGGTTGTTGATTAGTTTCTAATTTTGCATAATTTTCATCACATTCTCATATTTATTTCATGTAAAATTTACTAATAAAACCTTACTTACTTGATCCTAGGTCCATGGTGTGCAAATGAAGAAGAAGACCTAAATCACCATTTAATTGGTGATTAAGAGCCTACCAAGTAGCCATTGACTTTAGAGTGAAGATTTTGTCAGTCTAGGGCATCAAATCGAAAATCCAGGAGCTCAGGTGGACAGAAGACAGACTGGGCAGCGCATTGCCCAAAACTGGGCGCGCGCCGCCTAGCCTGGGGCCGCGAAAACGCTGTGGCCGCATTTTCGCGGCCATTTGAGCGCGTGCGCGCTTGCGTTTTGGGCCACGTGCTGTTCACGTGGCCCCCTTTGCCCTGGTGTCTTTAAAAACCCCCCAAGGGTCTTCAGTTGGAGCAGATCCAGAGTTAGAGCAAGTTTTTACAATCTTGTTTTTAGGTTTGTAGTTGTTGTTATTGTTCTTCTACTTTTAAGTTTTAGCCATTAGAGTGAAAGAGAGAGAGTGTGTAAAGTGTTGTATTTGAAGGGTGATAAGATAATATAAGTACTACTTCTCTTCCTTCTTTCCATTTACTTGTCTTTTGCCATTTACTTTTACTTCTTTGTTGTAGTGTAACTTCTTTCTTCTTCACCTCTTTTCTTTTACTTTGTTTTAGTGTAACTTCCTCTCTTTAACTTTTCTTTTCTTTTGTTTTCTTGTAGTGTAACTCCCTCTCTCCCACTTCTTTTCCTTTGTTGTTTCTTTTACTTTTATGGCTAACTAACTTTTCATTAGCATGGCTAACTAACTACTAACCCACTAATTCTAACACTTGATTGATAACCCAAATGAGTCAATAGTGTCAAACAAGTCTTGTGCAAATAAGAGCTATGGCATCTTAAGACGAGGGTTCTAACTCTAATTTACCTACAAGTATTTACTTTCTTATACTTCATGCTTAATGAGTTTTGATGATTTATGAGTTGTGTACTTTACTTGTTATTGTAAGTTAGAGACTTTTCGTTTTAACTTTGCCGATACAATAGTGCACTCGAGTCTTCCTTTATTCTCGCCTTCTATCAGATCTTGATAAGGGAATGTTCGAGTTTTTGTCGTGTAAGGCTAAATTTTAGGATGAACTTTCACTCGATTTCCACGTAAATAGTTTCAATGCAAAAGGGTTGTGTTCGCCTATGATCCATCGTGAGGCTATCTTCCAAAAGTTAGAAATTAGTGGAAGCACTTAGTAGAAAGTTAGCCATGCATTTTTACAACTAAGAAAAAAAAATCACTTTTACAAATCACCAAAATATTTTCCAACAATTCTTCAAAAACAACTTGTTTTCACTTTTCAATTCTTTATTTTGACACAAAGAACCTTCTTTCTTCTTGAACTTTGAAGCCGTATCAAGCTTCCATTGCTCTCCCTCCTTGTGGATACGAGCCGTATAGCCACTTCGCTATTACGGAAGAATCGCAAAAGCAGTAACAAACCCACACTTCCTTCTCTTATTTTAGTACTTGCTTTTTGCCGATCAAATTTTGGCGCCGTTGCCGGGAGGGAACGACTTTATTGTTCACTACTAAAGATTGTTCTTTTTGTGGTAGGAGAAGTACCAAGGAACTCACTATCGCGGGAAGCAAAAGAGGTTGCCAAGGACATTGCGCAAAGACTCATTTGCCCTCGGAAAAATTCGTGTAAAAGCGAGTTTTTCCGATTGAAGTACTAACAAACCGTTTGCAGGGTTGCCGAAAGCCGCTAAAAAAAAAAATTGCTTTCTAAATTTTTAGTTTCCTTGGATGCTTCACCTTATGCATGTGTAATAAATTCAACAGAAATCCACTTGTTGCTTAATTGAAATTTGGACTAGACCTTTGCATATAGGGCACGTGTCTATTTCAATTCATTTCAATTTTTGTTGAGAGTGCTGGAGACAAGGTACGTGTGCATCCATATAGAATAGGACTAACATTTTGAAGTGATTTACCGCTTTGAGTGTTACCTTATTGTGAATAAACTGTACACCTGCACAATTGACATTAAGGGCAAAACTCAAATAAACAAGATAAGGTGGGGATTTCATCACCCTTGCTTAGCCCAAAAATCATCTCCAAGTGCACTCACATTTTCTCAAGCCTTAACTAAAAAATCAATAGACGTTGGCCCTAGGGACATCTCAGACTCACTAAGAGATTAACCGAGGTTGAAAATTGTAAGAACTATACTCCTGCAAAATCAGTGTCTAAGGAAAGTGGATTGAGAGGTAAAGCCTCGAAAGCTCCGTGGTTTGGCGTAATTAGGCCAGTGGCTCTGCCCGGATACCTCTTCAAAGTCAATGGGCAAAGACTGAAGTCCTTCTTGACCATTGAGCCCATGACTCCGGATGATAGTGTGCTGACTCTTTTTTGCCCCGTCATACACCTAACCAAAAAAAAAAAAAAAAACTTGTTTATATGCTTATCCCTTCTACATTTTTTTTAAGCCTATTCGCACTTTGGCCGGCCCGAGTTCACGAAGACGGTGACATCATTTCTTCCCCCTATTTATTGCATTCGCATTTCCATATGCATTCATTGAGGATAATGCATTAGATAGGTGTGGGGGGGGTGCTAACACTTTTCTTTCTTTTTCTTTTTATTCTTCTTTCTTCTTTCCAAAAAAAAAAAACTAGATTGAAAAGAAATTTCATACTCTTTGTAAACATACCAAAGATTGTAAGAATTACGGGAACCTTATTAAGGAATCTTTATTTTTGCCTATGTAAACAAGAAAGAATTGTTTGACTAAAAAGATAGGAGGGATAAGGAAAATAACTCATACCTTTTATTTAGCCTTAGTAGATATGCATAATTCACACACACATGCTTGGGATTTAGAGACACAACTCTGAAAAAAAAAGCTGGATAATTGTGCCTCAAGAAGCATGATTACTCATGCAAAATTTTTTTTTTTTTATATATAAATCTTGATTTCGTGGCCTACTCCACTTGCATATTTGACCTGAAGGGTGTTTTTCCACCTGGTGCCCTAAAACCATCTGGTTTGGGAGTCATCGTTTTGATATGCGTTATATAAGTGAAGTAGAAAGCCTAATGGAACCAAGAATAATAAGTAAATATTAATAAAATTAAAGATATTCAAAGTTGAGTTGAAAAATCCTAAGCACATCACACTTACACAGTATGCATATCTATCTAAAGCAAATAAAAGAATGAGTTAGAAGTACAAGATCCTTTCTAAATTTAAAGAAAAACCATAGTTTCTTCTTTTATGAAGGCTAAAATATAAGAGGGCTTATGAGGGTTAAACCTAATTCTTACATCATTCGGTCATTTTTACTTAGATGATTGAAAGTTCTTTTTCATGAATTTTTTTTAAACAACTAACTTCTTTTCTTTACTTACTGGATTTTGTGGTGCAATCCGCTGAAAACCCTTAGGAGACAACACTCCTCCTCTAGGGGAAACCTAGAGGTTTAACGGCTTGTTGCACATGCTCAATGCAATCGCGTCACCTGCGAAAGTGGTGTAATATTGTTCTCATTTTTGTTTTGCTCGGGATGAGCAAAAAGATAAGTGTGGGGGTGTGATTAGTCTCTAATTTTGCATAATTTTCATCACATTCTCATATTTATTTCATATAAAATTTTGCTAATAAAACCTTACTTGCTTGATCCTAGGTCTATGGTGTGCAAATGAAGAAGAAGACCTAAATCACCATTTAATTGGTGATTAAGAGCCTACCAAGTAGCCATTGACTTTAGAGTGAAGATTTTGTCAGTTAGGACATCAAATTGAAAATCCAGGAGCTCAGGTGGACAGAAGACAGACTGGGCAGCGCACTACCCAAAACTGGGCGCGCGCCGCCCAGCCTGGGCCGCGAAAACGCGGCCTTAGCCGCGTTTCCGCGGCCATTTAGGCGCGCGCGCTTGCGTTTTGGGCCACGTGCTGTTCACGTGGTCCCCTTTGCCCTGGTGTCTATAAAAACCCCCAGGGGTCTTCAGTTGGAGCAGATCCAGAGTTAGAGTAAGTTTTTGCAATCTTGTTTTTAGGTTTGTAGTTGTTGTTTTTATTGTTCTTCTACTTTTAAGTTTTTAGCCATTAGAGTGAAAGAGAGAGAGTGTGTAAAGTGTTGTATTTGAAGGGTGACAAGATATACAAGTACTACTTCCCTTCCTTCTTTCTATTTACTTGTCTTTGCCATTTACTTTTACTTCTTTGTTATAGTGTAACTTCTTTCTTCTTCACCTCTTTTCTTTTACTTTATTTTAGTGTAACTTCCTCTCTTTAACTTTTCTTTTCTTTTGTTTTCTTGTAGTGTAACTCCCTCTCTCCACGTCTTTCCTTTGTTGTTTCTTTTACTTTTATGGCTAACTAACTTTTTATTAGCATGGCTAACTAACTACTAACCCACTAATTTCTAATACTTGATTGATAACCCAAATGAGTCAATAGTGTCAAACAAGTCTTGTGCAAACAAGAGCTATGACATCTTAAGATAAGGGTTCTAACTCTAATTTACCTACAAGTATTTACTTTCTTATACTTCATGCTTAATGAGTTTTGATGATTTATGAGTTGTGTACTTTACTTGTTATTGTAAGTTAGAGACTTTTCCTTTTAACTTCGCCGATACCAATAGTGCACTCGAGTCTTCCCTTATTCTCGCCTTCGATCGGATCTTGATAAGGGAATGTCCGAGTTTTTGCCGTGTAAGGCTAAGTTTTAGGATGAACTTTCACTCGATTTCCACGTGAATAGTTCCAATGCAAAAGGGTTGTGTTCGCCTATGATCCATCGTGAGGCTATCTTCCAAAGTTAGAAATTAGTGGGAGCACTTAGTAGAAAGTTAGCCATGCATTTTTACAACTAAGAAAAAAATCACTTTTACAAATTACCAAAACATTTTCCAACAATTTTTCAAACAACTTGTTTTCACTTTTCAATTCTTTATTTGGACACAAAGAACCTTCTTTCTTCTTGAACTTTGAAGCCGCATCAAGCTTCCATCGCTCTCCCTCCTTGTGGATACGACCCGTATAGCCACTTCGCTACTACGGAAGAATCGCAAAAGCAGTAACATCAACCCACACTTCCTTCTCTT
>JAVJIF010007223.1:0-187405 GCA_038442645.1 Agave tequilana
AACAAAATGAAAGGTAATGAAGAAGTTTATGAAATTTTTCACAAAATTTGTGAGTGATGAGTTCTCTCTCAAATATCTCTTTTGTGTGTGAAGTCTTAGAGAAAATTGGTGGTATGAAACCCTAACTAGCCTATCATCTTTCCTATCTCCTCTCTTCTTTCAAACCCTAGTTCTTATCCTCGATCTTAAAATCTTATTCTAAATCTTAGTTATATTTCTCCAATTCCCAATTCAAAACCCTAATAAAAATTCAGAAAAAAATATATATTGCTATCTGTAAACGGAGATGATAGTAACAAGATCCGCAATGAACAATAAATATGTTAAGCAAATCAGACTCAATAAGCAAGTAAGTTGATTTTCAGGCCATATCTCATCTGTTTGGTCATGCAGGGTTCGAAATGTAAGATTCGTGGAAGCAACCTCTACACATTTACAATCAACACAAGGGTATTGAGGTCCCACCTGATCCTCAGTAGGCATGTTTTTTTTATCCAAATCGATTATTTCAAATCTGATATTTTAATCTATGAGTTTCTATCGATTTAATTGTTGTCCACAAACATGAGATTGTGTGTATCTACTTACATTTGAATTCACCAGCTTTAATATTGATAGTAAAATCTTTTCCTACATATTTATTATCTTTAATTGATTTACGATTAAAATTAGAGTAGTCTATGCATATTATTTTGTTTAACTCATATCTGTATTATTTGTTTTAATCATTTTCTACCAATGATCGTTTCATGTTGGTGAAGCGTGATTGAGTGTTTTATTGTTGATTTTCATACACATGCATGTTCCACATCAAACAATTTACAGAATATTATATATATATATTATATAGAGAGAGAGAGAGACTTGCGTCCTTCCAAAAGAATTTGAGCCCGAACCCTTCCAACTCAGATACAACCCTCCGACATTCGAAAATAAAATCCACTCCATTGAAGTTGATCTATAATATTTCAAGTATCTATAAACTAAAAATCAAGTGTTTTGAATACTTTTTTGTCCATCCATTAAGCAGTGCAAAATGGACGGCCGAAAATAGTGAGTTGGTTAGATCTATGTCTTTAGACATACAAATTCTCGACCCAGCCATTTGATTATGATCTAAACATTTAAAAACCCCTACAAATCAATTTTTGTTAGGTTTCAAATGTTCTACACTGTTAAACTAATCAACTCACTATTTAGGATGTCCGTTTTTTTCCTACTTGATGCAAGGATAAAAAGTATTCAAAACACTTGATTTTTCATTTATAGATACTTGAAATAATATAGATCAACTTCAATACAGTAGATATTGTATTTGAATCGGATGTTGATATATGAGTTGAAAAGGTTCAACCTCAAATCCTTTTGGAAGAATACAAGTATGAGTGTGCGCGCGCGCACTAGATGAAAGGACAAGTGTGATTGTAGATAAAACCCCAATACAAGCTTAAAATACAATTGGAAGGATAATCATTTGATATGAGAGTTGTGCTTTACAGAGGGATAATATGTATATGCATGGAGGAATATGCTCAATAAAATAAATAGAATATGAGCATGAATAAGTTTGAGTTGCCAATAGTGATAGAAGGTATAAGGACTAAGGACACAAGCCATCAATTGACTCGAAATATCAAGATTTTCTGCAACATAAATTGATTGAGTCTACTGAAAAATCAACAAATAATTATCTCTCTTTGTTTTAACTGAAACAATTTCAGAGCTACTCTATGTAACTCCGTTCTAGGAAAGGTACATGGTTTTTAGTCACATTGACAAATTTGCCCGAGTTTATTTGGCTATTAGTGTTTTGCCATTCATTTAAGATAGGGTAAAATTGGATAAAACAGTATAAAATTTCAGTCTTCACTGTTGAAATTTCGGCAGCACTTATTCAGTTATTTGTGCCCCGAGCCCGAGCCCTCTCTCTCTCTCTCTCTCTGCCTTTTCTCACCCCGACCAACCTTGCCAGGGCCATGTAGTTCGCTGGTGAAATTGGAGGATCTTGATGTCAATCTCCCTCCCTCTCTCCCTCTCTCCTCTCCTCTCCCTCGATCTCAAGCTCGCGGCTGCTTCGCCCCATCTCTCTCTCTATCTCATGATCTCGAGTCCGTCGTCTTCTCTCCGCCGTCGATGTCGACACTGATCGACCTCTGTTCCCTTTGCTCCGTCCCTCTCCTCCGATCTCCGACGATGCCAGGGTCGGCTCTCAGCATAGAGATGGGGGGAGAGAGAGTGAGTAAAACCCTAACCCTAACTTTAGCTAGAAATTTGAAACCCCCCCTCCTCTGTCTTAATTTTTCCTTCTAATTGTTGTTTACTTTTTTATTTGTAAAATTAGTTGATTTAGAATTGCTCTTTTCCTTACTTTACCAATCCTAAGGATAAAAGAGCAAGGGGTGTTTTTTTTTTTTTTTTTTTTTGTTTTGTATTTTGATTAGATTCAAGGACTGATCCGTGAAGTTTCTGAAGAAGTGATCTCCAGGTTTGCTCTTTCTTTTTTGCTCTATTTTACATTTTATTTTTTGGAAATGTGGGATTTAATATTTTTTGTGTGTTGATTTTGTGTTCGCTCATTTTGACAATGTAGATTGCTGACTATGCATCGCACGCTGTTGTTGCTGTTCCAGTAGGTGTCTGTGTGGATATATTTGCTGTCACAAATGTATACACAGATCTGGCCTCACTGAAATTTCTGAGCATTTAGACTGGTGGTTCTTTGTTTTTAAATGCAAATATAGATGATTCAACACTTCCTCAGAGCATGCAAGTTTAAAGAGAAATTTATGTGCGCCTTTCTGATTCTCTCATGTAATGAAAGTCCCACAGCTTACAATTTTTTGCCTGCAATCATTACTGAAATTCCATTATCCATGCATGCAATTTAGTTTTTCTTAAGCATGTTTATAGCAAAAATGAATAATGATTATGCAATGTTACCATAACATTCTTTTATTTTAAGTTGGATCTTATTCTAATTTCTCTTTGTAGGCATCGGATGTTGAGTCGTCCATATGTTTTTAGATGTATATTGAGATTAAGAACGTCATCTGAGTAACTGATCATGATTCTGTAGCTTTAATCCTAAACTCTTGATTGCTACTGACATCCCCCCCCCCCCCCCCCAACACCTCAACTTATGGTAGTATGGTCACTTTTTCTCCAATCTGCAGTATGAGAATGTCCAGCATATCATTTGCTGTGATTCTTTTGCCACATATGGTTATGACTTTGAGTTTGCTAATGCTTCTGGTTTTTCCAGGTATATATTTCTTATCCATCAGGGAAAGATATAGGCAACGGCTAATTTAAAAAAAAAAAAAATTCGTGTGCATTGCCACATCTTATTCATTAGATTGTTGTCCATTGCATTGCAAACTATTGAAGAAGATAACCTTAAAAAGTTCATAGCCAAAATATGTTTCAGTGGAAACTATTTACTTTTTATAATTTTAAAAAATGCTACGAGTATTTTATTTTCTTTACATGCTGGAAAGGACATTACTTATTTTGACCTTCTTGATTGCATGAATGAGAACTTATGAGAAGGTAAGCTGGCCCAACCAAGGTTCTATTCAAAAATTTGAGAATATATAAGTGAACTATCAAAAGATTTGACTTGAAAAAATTCATATGAGAACCTAGCTGTTAGTTCTTAAACCCCCGCATGACGCGAGGCCTCCTTTCTAGTATAAACTAAAGAAATAGCATTGTCAACTAAAAGACTACGAGCATCCAAAATGATGCACTGAAATAAAATAAGAAAGCCTACCTGCAATGCCCAGCATTTAAGATATCACACATTGACCAAAAGTCAGGTCTTTCATTTTCTTCCTCGTCCTTCTGATCCATATTCATCGGTGCCCAGAAGTAAATCACATCCTTCAGATTTTTCTTGTGCCATTCTTTCCAAAACTTCTTCAGCTGAAATAGACAGCGAGACCTGTTGAGCACACCCAATTAAGCAACCACTTCAGTAGGAAACCACTTCAGCAAAGTTAAATAACCAATAGGACAAAGGTCGATTTTTCAGAACTATGAGATTCTCAAAATCGATCTACCATACATGAACGAATTCATGAATATCACATGAAATATATTCATTTGATATTTAAACACTACAGAAGGATAGAAATGACAACCATGAAATATGCTCAGAAAGTTGCACTGTTATATTTTATTACAATTTCTATTCAAGCCAAATCCATATGCTAAAAACAGGGTGGTCCAAGCATACATAAAATCTGTAAACCAAAAATCAAATTATTTGAGATCTACTTGAGCATTAATGTAGGAATTAGGATACACCCCCCTCCCCCACCCCAGTTCAACATGTCCATGTGTACCCATCAATGTCTACCACTAGTTTGCAAAAATTGCGTTACTTTCTAAAAGACTCCGTATAAAGAAATGTATCATTAATTAACAACGTCAAGCAATCTGATCCAATAATAAACAAAATCAGAAGCTACCATTACTCAGACTCAGAAATTAACCACTGATAAAGTAATCATTGCCACACAAGTAGTTAACATCCATCAAAATCCAATTTCTCCTAGTCGATACCAGGGGAAGAGAGAAACTTACTAGAGTCGTAACTTATTGAGATATAAAACAATGTTCCAGACATCACAATGTGCTGTATAACAATACTTAAGAATTGCATCAAATAGCACTTTTATGATAGTTTGTCAGGTGCTCTCTCTCTCTCTCTCTCTCTCTCTCTCTCTCACACACACACACACACACACCAGGCCCATACAAGTTCAAGGAAATTATATAATTGAGCAAAGCAGTACAAGGTATTCACTTTATGCAGCTATATTAGTTAAATGATTCTACTGTCCAACAAACCCAGACAAAATTATGTCATGTGTTTGTGTCATGCAATGAGGAGACCCTGCAAATTATACAGTCCATCTAGAATTGCTTGTAGTAAAAGTTGTCCCACGGAAAATAATTTCTAGATGGGATTTATTCCGACATTTAAAGTAGAGAAAACTTTTCTTAGTGGCAGTAACACAAATTTCTAGTGCATGGAAATCATCTTATGAAAATGACTCAAGTTGTGCCTTGTTCCCATTTGAGAACATCAAAAACATCCTGATGTTGATGCTTAATGCAAACATAAATATTGCTTCGCCCCCTCGAACATCATAGAGAAACTGCCTAGACATTAAACTCATAAACGTGCTGTGCATTGGGTAAGTTACAAGGGTAATAATACATGAAAGTCTAAATTTGAGAAATCTTTTTAGTGTATGACTGATTGTATTCTTGTATCCATAAGGTTGTGCAGCAGTGTCTACAGGAGATTGCAACTCTAACTGTAACATGGTGAGACTATTTTGGAAGTTTTGGCAAGACATGACACAATTAAAGAGAAATATCCCTGCTGTCTTTTAAGATAGACATATTGATGCAATAAGCTAAGCTACAATTTTTGGGAATAAGCAATAAGCTAGTTATTGCTTAGCAAGTTCTAGAGTAGATTACGATTCTTACCTTCCATCCAGCAGCATGCCATGACTGGAAACCGATCCAAGGCATATTGTGAATTCTGTCCACTTTATTCGCAATTGAAAACATGGCACCAAACTCACAAAGAAGATCTCTATAATATGTATTGTTCAGGATTGGAAGACAACCAACTGCATCAACATCGTCTGATCTTGGTCTTTGAGCTCTTTTGGACTGAAGAAAATAAAATGTTCAAATGGACAACTTTAATTAAGGCGCTTCGAAGCTTCTCGTTCTAAAATAACAAAAAGATAGCCAGAATATTCCAAGATATTGAGTATATAATGTAATTCACAGCTATCTGTAGCTTATCAGGAACATTAAAAAAATTTATAGTGTCATATCAATTGGAACATATTAGAGGAAGAAAGTTGGTATAATTGGTCGAAGAAATTAGGTCCATCTATTGATCCCAAGCAACATGTTTTCAAGAGGTCTCTTTTAAATGGCACACATGTGCATGAATTCTCGTGCACAACCACACGAGATTCATTTACATGTGTGCACAAGAAATGCACATGCACAGTCACGATAAGTATGTGTGCGCACATAAACTATAACCCTGATGATAATCACATGATTAGATATGTTGTAGTTGGTGCAAAGAACCAACCAAACAGACTATAGTGAGGTCATGATCATATTCATTTCGTGTTATATCTGTCACTATTGGTCTATATTGTGTGATTGGTCGCATATCATGCTCCTTCCGAACCCGATATCTATAAATTTTTATAGTATTTTTCAGCATGTTCATTACTCATCATAAACCCATGGTGATCAACAAGAGTGATTGTTAGTGAAACTCACTGTCTGAGCAGTTTCCACACCTCCAATTGTTCAATTCATGCTGCTTTTGACAGCATGTGATCAGCATTGGTCTATAATGCTTGATTAGTCATATCATTCCTAACTCTTATTTCCACATAAGTCATAACATGGTAGTAGTAAGAGAAATATAACAGATGCAGCTACAATACTGGATTACTTTGCTATAAAGCCTAGAATGGTGCCTATAAACGGCACTTTTGTCGGCTCTCCAACAATCAGAGGTCACTGTGATTCTGCTGAATCTTGAGATCCGTGAGGCTATCAACATAAAATGTTAGGAATTGTTTTTTTTTTTTTTTTTAACTTCATGCCTGTCATCCTTTTCATTTTCATTTTTATCAAGTGAATACTGAAAGTCAATAGAAGCAACCAGTGTGTTCTAATTGGAGCAAGGTTATCCTTGGAAACTACACAGCCTAGATCTGACTCAATAATAATCTCTCAAAATTTATTTAGATACGTAAGATAATAATACATTATGGACATGAATACAAAAATACAAGAAGGCTACAAAGCATTTAACCATAATCATGTCTCATCAATAAGTCACCGAGACTTGACTTCCTCTAATAGACTTCCTTCTTAAATGCAGTTCTTAATACTAACTGACGCGAGAGATAAGAAAGTGAGGACAATAAGTGCTACATCACTTTGGATCAAAAGATCATGAAAGTTTGATAATTAAATGAACATTTATTTAGGAGCCAATACTCTTTGATGACCGAACATTTTTAAAAAAAAGAAAGAAAGAAACATATATCACCATGGGAAAAACAAATAGTCAAATGAACAAGTAATAAGGAAATAAGAAATAAGTAGCATACATAAATGAGTTATGGAACTTACTGTGAAGCAATATACATACATAAATAGATATATACATATAGGCATACATACATACATATCTAATGTACGTGCCTGTGTCTGTTGTGTGTGTGTGTGTGTTTATATACATCTATAGCTGTATATGTACTTGTATATGTAAATCTATATGTGTGTATGCGAAGAACAGCTTCAGTTAAAGTGCATGGATTTCATAGGAACATACAAGGCTTATCCCACGGTATAAAGAACCATGTTGTAAAATGGCCATGCTCCTTGTCCATTATAAATCTCATAGATGCATAATTGCAGTCCAATCTTTTCTAATTCAGCCTCATCACGTTCATTATGTTCAAATTTTGTGTTTTTGTCAGCTTTTCGTGCATTATTGTACACAACATCCCATTCTCCCAAGTTTCTGGGCGTCCTCTCTGCAATCTTCATCAATAGAAAAGTTTCAGTCAAATTTATATTGATTAGTCAATTACATTTTAATTTCTAAAGCAAGAAAAAAAAAGCTTACTTCTTCCCTTTCTCGTCTGTCAGAATCTTCCAGAATTTCCATTTCTGCAAGAATATCCCAATCTAACTTGGTAGGGAAGTCCTCTGCAGAAGATTCATTGGCTACCTCGGTGGTAGTCTGAACTTGAAGTTTACCAGTTGCCTGCTCCTCAAGAAAATCAACAATGTTGTGCCTTCGCATGGTGCGATGGTATTGGTTGTGTTGGGCAGAAGTACTGGTTTGTACAATTTCTTCTCAAGTAAGTCCCATGCCCAGGTGTCTTGCTTAATATGAGAAATGGAAAGGGGGAGTATCACATCTGAAGAAACTGGAGTACATTTTCAAGAAGTTTTGCATAATCAGCAATACAGTCCGATGCTAACATGCTCTTGGAGAGCAATTTCCCAGAAGAAGCAACTGAATGAGCTAAATTAGACAGCCTCCTGTCTTCTATCAGAAGTGAGAAAGCTTTCACCAATGTGCCCAGATCATGTGGTTGAAAAGTTATTCCATGGACTTGATCCACAATCTGTAGAGGGAACAACCATGATAAGGAAAAAGATTAAAAAAAAAAAGATGATGTCTACACAGAGAGGAAGTTGGGATCACGAGTTGATTCAGCAGGGAGGCTCACATATTTTGTCACAATATCCAAATTGGGAACAATAATGGGAATTTCGAATGACATGGCTCGCACTAATAGTGGCGAAAAACTCTGTTCCTCCTGAAAGGAGCCATAGAGAACTAAATCAGACATCAGAAGCACTCTGTTCACATCACCATCCACTCCATAGTGCTTTACACTATCAACTGGAAATCCCATATGAGAAGCAAGTTCCTGCACACACAGTAAAACAAATGAATTGAGACCGAAATTAATAAAATGCTTCAAATAAGAAAACAAGTTAATGTGTAGCATCTCAGAAATTACTGACTCATATTAAACAAAAATGAAATGGAAAAGGATATTTATTCTAAAAGAATGAGAATATATTCATAAAGGAAGAAATATAATACAAAAAATTGTGAAATTACCTCACAACAGAAGATAATGGGAAGGAAAAAAAAGCTAATGACGAACATAGACTAACGGAAATGTTGGAGATGAAAACCACATAACAATTTGAAGGGATACATCAGAAAATGGATAGCATAATGTTTCTGTCAAAAGTCAAAACACTAAGGAAGATACACGATCATGATAGAATGAAACAAGTTAACTATTAGTATCTCCCATTATAACACAACTTGCATTTTCCTATGAACCTGAGCAAAATACGGAAAAATAAGCTAAAGTTGTAAAAGGTTTTTGCAAGGCTTTGCAAGAAAAAGAAGAAGACTTCAACACTGATAAAGTGTAATGGAGATTCAGATTTAACTATCTCAACCTGTTCAGCCACACAGAAATTGCAATATCGTATTTTTCAAACTGAAATACATGCCAAAAGAGCATCACAAAAACAATCAAAATTGACCATCCCAGCCAAAAGAAACTAATTAGGTTGCTCAAACTTCATCACGATAAAGTAGTTTCCACTTTCAGCATTGCACTAATAACATCAGCTGAGGATAAAGAGAAATGTTTTTTTTTCCCTATACTCCTAAGAAGCAGAATTTCTGTTCAACAACTTTAGGAGAATAACTCCTTGATCTCTCGGCATAACCTAGAGAGAAGATTGGTCTATGATGAACCGAGGTTATGATGAACTTATTGACGAAGTTTCTTCAGCCTCCTTATTTCCTGAGCAAATCACCACTAAAACAAGAAGTGAGGCATTTAAAGTATTCCTCAGTTTCTTCTGACTTTCATACTTCTATAGTGGCCCCACAAATTTGGCAAAGAATGGGAAAATTTCCGTTATCAAATACGAACATTAAGTGTCCACGTAGAAGAGTCACAATGGCTTGAAAGGAAGGAGAGGTATAGGATCTGCCGGTGGCAACTGCATAAGAACACAAATTCTATCCACACTCCTCTGAAGAAGTCTATCATTGTGAGTTGGCTGCCTTAGAAAGCACAGAAAGTAATCGTGCTCTTCAGCAATACAAAAATGATGCAGTGGAAGGACAAACAAAATCGAGCAAAAACCTTTGATCGCAATTACAAAACAAACCTCTTTTAAGAGTCAACAGTACTCTTTCAGAGTAACCAATCACATGAAGAAAGCAATAAAGAAGAGCACAAGAAACAGCAAGGCTTTACGTGGTTCCTCCAAAAGAAGTTTACAAATCTGGGGAGAGACTTGAGAGAGTTTTACTATAATCAGAGATTATAGAGACATCAGTCACTTTTACCTAGGGTGCCAATTGGGTTGGGTCGGATAGTATTCGAGTCTGTCTATAAATGCTTGACCCATACCTCACCCGAATAATGAACCGGTAAAGTCATGTCATGTGAGATCTGACCCATAGCCAAGCAGATTTTTCGGGTTGATGCAACGCTGCAACCCTACCTGACTGACCTGATTAATAATTGGGTCTTGTATGCATCAGTTCCGGTTCAAGTTGGCAGGGTGGGTCCAGGTCAGTTCCGGTTTGAGTTGGCATGGAAAGTGGGTCCAGATAAGCTTTTCCCTATGTAAAAAAATATATAGTGTTTTCAGGATGTGTACTTGGGTCGATAAAAGTTTGAATTTACCACTGACCACTACCCCCTTTTGGCTCTTTTAAGTCAAACATATAACACTAATCTTTTACTTACCATAGTCGGGTAATTCAGGTCAACAGAGTTAACCCTAAGACCAACTTAATAATGGGGTATTTTTGGTCGGTCATATACGGATCATACCCATAATGTTTGACCCATGCCTGTTTACAGCAGGTTTGCTTTGGGTCAGGTTTCATGGTCAGTCTTGATGGGTTTCTCTCAATTTCCATTGCTAAGATCATTGTATATAGATGTATTAATGTCCAAAGTAATCATTGCAATGCTTCAAAAAAGAACCCATAAAAAAGGACCCCACTTATATAATAAATTAATAATAGGAAATCCTTTTGCATACGCACAAAAGATGGAAAACCAATGTAGGACTCTTACATGTTGAACATTATCTAATGTGTGTCCCTTTATGGGTTCTTGACGGGTGCCCAAGCGTTCCCCTATCTCCATTTGCAAGGCTTTTTTTACCATGTTAGTCCTCAAAGAGAGTGGCTTCAGGACGATTGATACCAGGTCATTGAAAAAATAAAACAAAACTCTTTTGGAGCTTTCTGTGTTAACCCCATGCTGACCCCATCAGAGTACAAAGGGCTGGATGGTTATTGAAACAGTGAAAGTTCGTAGTTCATACTGTCCAAAAACTAAAGTACATCCAGATACGAACTACAGCTTGTTAGATGACTGAATTCCAGGTCTCGGAGTCCTTTGCATTAAATTAATATGGGCAGGAATAAGTAACAAATAGCACTTTACTGTAGAACTCTTCCAGAATAAATGAAAACTAAACGAACTTCACGCATAAAAAGTAAGCACAACAAGTGCATAAATAGATAAACAATGTTTTTGAGGAAAAAAACAAGCCAATTAGATGTGACAATGTTTATACAGTTCAGATCAAAATATAACCCGGGTAAAGATCAAATAAGAAAATAATAATATATAAAACAATTTGCTCATTATTCTTTTCAATTAGATTCTATAAGAACTAGTGCTTTGACAAAAAGAACAATGAGATTACAATGACACAGAGTTTTAGCCATAGTTAAATAGTGATAACCAGCGTAATATATTATGCAATCAGTACCTGAAGAGAAGAGCCATGGCCATTTGTGGGGTCCCCACACAGAAAAACAAACTTAAATGTTCCTCCCAGCACTTCCATTCTAGTTAGCTTCTTAATTTCAGGTATCAAGGCATTCATGATAGCTGCATATTCCCATGGTAGTTCATCATAGAAAAAATAGCTCCCAATCACTAACATTATTAGATCACCATCATCAAATCCATTATCCTTCCTTAGTTGGCTCCGAGAATGAGATGTAGCATAACTCTCAGCTTCCCAGACATTGACTGGAGATCCAGGGATCACATAGAAGTTTCCAGTATCAAGTAAACTATACATCATCTGACAGGGAAAAAAATAGAGAACAAAAAAAACAAAAAAAAGGGTGTAAGCCTGTGATAAAGCAATTGAAGAGCAGCTACTATTATTGCAACAATAGTAAATTAAAAGACAGGGAACCTACTGGATGGGAGAAATCAGGAAATACTACAACGTTTGCCCTACTAAGACAGCTTCTCCACATAGTAATAAGATCTTCCCGACCCGAGGATTCATAAGAAGGAAGGCGCCTCCCAAGGTTGTCTTCTTGAATAAGCCATACAAGTGGTATAGAATCAAAAGGATGTTCCATAAAGCTGCACCAGGATGTACTATCACTCACTAATACGACTAAGTAGTTGATGAATAAATGTTCCAAAAAGCATACTATGTTAGGACTGCAGCCATTGAAGATGCTCAAGTAATAGATCAAAACACACATTATTAAGCAATAGGTAACATGAGTGCATATAAATTTTCACAGTAATGTAAGATGTTTATTTGCGTATAAAAAAACATTTACTGGAATTTAGCTGATATTATATCATTGGATTGCTTGTTACTGCGAGGCAAAGTTTCGAAATTTCGGCCGAAATTCCGACACGCAACGCTGACCCAATTTCGAATGTCGAAATTGGTTGAATTTCACCGACATTTCGGCAAATTTCTGTATTGTCGGCCGATTGCGTGTCGGCCGACACTGAAATGTTAAAAAAAAAAATTGTGGGTCGGTTGTTTCATAACCTGACCCGACCCAACCCTAATCCCTCTCTAATTAAAACCCTAGCCTCTCAAGTTCTCCCCCTTTCTCTCCCGATCTCTCTAATTTCTCTTTCGTCACCAGTTAAAAGAATAAGAAGCAGCAGTAGCTCATCATTGGTCCAATCGTCATCGTTGGTCCAGTCGTCGTCGGCCCAGCCTCACCGTCAAGTTGAAAGAAGAAGAAAAAGAATACCAAGTATTGTCGTCGAAGGTCCTCTCTCTCTCTCTCACTGCTCTCCCTCCATCTCTCCCTCTCTGCGCTATCTCTCCCTCTAACTCTCGATCTCTCTCCCCCTCCATCTTTCCCTCGCTGCTCTCTCTCATTGCTCTCTCTCTCTCTCTCGATCTCTCACGCTCTCTCTCCCTCTCTGCTCTCAAACTCTCTGCTCGCAGAGAAAGCAGAGAGCAGAGAGGGAGAGGGTAGAGCAGTGAGAGAGATCGAGAGAGAGTTGTGAGAGAGAGAGCAGAGAGGGAGAGATGGGGGTTGAGAGAGAGAGCAGTAAGACAGATCAATGTTCTAAAAAATGTTTTAATCGGTCGATTAAACATTTTCATCCAGGGAATGCTAAGTGTTTGCTGAAAGCACCCTGTCCATGCAAACGTTTGTGCTGCGTTTAAATGGTTTTTTCGCCCGATAAGTTTAATGGGTTGATTGCTTTTGGGTTGAAATCGAAACCCGACCCGTTTCACCCTTACAATATAAAGTCAGATTTTAGGGCATTTTTACCCTCAATCAGCCCTCGACTCTCTTGCCGCTGCTTCGTTCTCTCGATGGCGTTCGACAGCAACTGTGACAACCAACGAACTTTCTCCCCGACTCTCTTTCCCTCCGAGCAACGCAGGTAATTTTTTTCAATTTTTGATTCTTTTTCTCTTCAATTTCTTTTTTAATTTAATTTCTTTTTTTTATTCAGTTAAAATTCGACTGAATTGAAATCGATGAACTGACGAACTCTCACTCTCTCTCACTGACGAACTCTCTCCGATCGACTCTCTCTCCCGATCGACGCTGGTATTTTTTTAATTTTTTATTCTTTTTATCTTCAATTTCTTTTAATTGAATTGAATTTTTTCTTTATTTAGTTGAAATCCGACTAAAATTGAAATCGGAGAACTTTCTCTCACGACTATCTCTGCCCCCCGATAGTCTCAGGTAATTTTTTTTCATTTTTTGATTCTTTTTATTTTCAATTTCTTTAAATTGAAGTGAATTCGATTTTGATTTTGTTTTTGCTTAAAATTTTGACTGTCTCTCTTTCACTGTTTTTTTTTCTTTTCAATTTTTATTCTCTCAACTACTCTCTCTGCCCCCGCATGATGTTATCCTTGTCTCTTTTGTTGGATTTGTGCATCTGCATGTTGGATTTGCCCAATTTTTATTCATGTTGGATTTGCCAGACTGGGGAGTGATTCAATGAAAATTTTGGATTTTGATTACAATGTACATATGAGAATTATGCAGACTGTAGAGGTTAGGCATAGGTTCTGTACAACGAGATCGTCCACTTCATGCATGTATAATTGCACCACTTCACACTTCTCACATTTATAAATTTGCATTTGTTTACATTTTAACTATTATAATATTATTATATTAAAATATTATAAACATGAAATTTGTTGTTTAATCGTCATTTAAACCATTTAAGTGTTATGCGCTCTCAGGCTACACGAGTACTGGAAATGCTTTTTAGAATATGAGAGAGATCAAGAGACAGCAGAGAGTTAGAGAGCACAGAGGGGAAAATGGAGGGAGAGAGAGCAGTGAGCAGTGAGTAAGAGAGAGCACTTTTATACAAATTTTGATTAACAATTTGGCAATATTATGTATTGTGAAAATTTATGAAAGATAATGTATTGTTAAAATTTATTTTGAAAATTTATGCAACATAATGTATTGTGAAAATTTTAAAACATTTGATTAACAGTCCGGCTGCTCCAAACTATGATCTAAGCAATTGTTAATTTTGATTTTTGAGTTTGTGGATATTAAAATAAAATATTTTAATTTAAGTGGTTTTCTTTTGATTTGCTTGAATAAAGATTAAAAAATAAGATACAATAATATTTCACTCTATTTATAAGATGCAACACATAAATAAAGATTGAAAAATACAACTAGCAATTATTGTTATTTGCTTGGCTTCATCAAAAACATTGTTATTTGCTTGGCTTCATCAAAAACTTTGTTATTTGCTTGGCTTCATTAACATGATAATATCCAAGTGCACCAATTGTAACTTGTACCAATACTTGAGTAAAAAGATTAGAAAAGTTAATTTTAGAAATGTAAAGTAAGAAAAATACTTAAAGAAATAAATAAATAAATAAGATATACAAAAGAAAAGTATACACCATCTACCCACCATAATTTAGAAATAATTTAAAAAGGTTTGCAGTAATCATGTTTTATGATTTTGTTCATTTCTTGTTGTATTTGGTGTCCTTTTTGAAGATAAGAAGTGCAAATCATCTAGTGAAGCATCCACTATCATCAGGGTCTAAATTGAAAGATTCATATTGGGACCATGCGATTAGTATTGGTACTAATACACAACAATTGTGTTGCAAATCTTGCAATCAATTTATGTTAGGGGGAGTAAGTTGTTTGAAACATCTTGCAGGTCGGCAAGGTAATTGTGCACCATGTTTGAAAGTCTCTGATATGTGAAGGTAAAGGTTCTTGAACTGTTGAAGGAAGCCAATGCAAAAAAAGCACGCTAAGACGGACGATTTTCAAGCTCTAATTGACGACGTGCGCATTGGGAAGGATGAATATTATTATGAGGATCCAAATGATTGTTCATCTCAAAGGACCAAATTCAGATCCGTCTCCATCGAGGCAAAAGGACCGATGGATAAATTTACTCAACGAACTCCAGAAGAGTAGACGACGGGATTCGCTAAAACTAAGCAAACTAGCATGGACTCCAAGCAAAGAAAGAAAAGAAGAGAAGGCAGCATTAGATACATTGGGAAATGATTTTATGAAGCCGGGATACCGTTCAATACCACTATTTTTCCCTTGTTCCAGCAGATGTTGATAGTTATTGAAAGATTTGGTGAAATGTTAAGAGGCCCCCTCACCTTATGAGTTCAGCGAGACTGTTCTTGAAAGAGAGATGGAGGAGACACAAAGAAGTCCCAAACCGTTAAAAGAGAGTTGTATTGTTAGTGGATGCACGCTAATGACCGAGGCTTGATCGGATTGAAAGAATAATAGCTTGATGAACATTGTTGCCCACTATCCAGCAAGAACAGCATTCTTGCGCATTTAGAGGATGCCTCGGCAAATAAGCACGATGCAAACTATATCTTTCAATTTATTGATAAAGCAATTAGAGATATAGGGCCAGATAATTTGTTCAAATTATGACGGACAATGCATCAAACAACATGGGGGCCACAAATATTATGCAATTAAGAGGCCTAATATTTTTTGGGTGTCTTGTGTTGCACAAACGATGAATTTAATGTTATGAGACAGTGCCAAGGTCAAACTCATTCGTAGTGTTATCGTGAACGGGAAGTCCGTGTCAAATTTCATTTATAACCACACGATCATTCTTAGTTTGATGAGAGATATCGCCAAGAGAGATCTTCTAAGGTATGGGGCTACTAGGTTTGTCATTGCATTCCTCTCCTTAAATTCTATGAGGGAGAAAAGGAAAAGTTAAAGAAATGTTTACATGTGAAAGATAATTGTAATATCCTCTTTCTGAAAAGAATGTGGAAAGAAGGTATAATTTATAAATTTTCTAGTTCTTAAATAATAATTAGAAATTACTTTATCTTGACTGTTGACAATTTGTATTCGTAGGTTGTTGATATTGTTGGTTCTAATAGATTTTGGGACAATGTAGATCTTGCTTTTAAATTCTTTTCATCGCTAGTGAAAGTTCTTCGACGAGTTGATGGTGATAAGTCATCCATAAGATTTCTTTATAATGACTTAAAAAGAGCAAAGGAAGAAATCCAAAAAATGTCGACTCAAAAGAGGAGAAATGTATTCCTATATGGAATATCATTGATAAAAGATGGGAAGATATGTTTAAATGGCATTTACATAAAGTGGGACACTACTTGAAACCATACACTTAGAAGACGGAGATTGAAAATGTCCGCACCTTTGTGGATGGGCTTTTTGAGATCATGCATAGGTTCTACCCAGAAAAGCATCTCTCGACAAGATAACTAACCAGTTGGCTTGTATCAATATCAGAAAGGCTCTTTTGGAAGAAATTGGGCAAAGAAAGAGCAGAAAATCCTAACCTTAATTCAGGTATATTGCTTGATAAATTTGTTATAAACTTTAGTAGAAAAATTATAAACCTTAATTTGTTGATTTCTTCAATAACTTTCGATTAATTAGCTAATTGGTGGATGATACATAGGACTGATGCTCTCGAGTTAAGAGAAATGACAATGAGGGTCTTGAATTTATAACAAGCTCGTCCGGGTGTGAGAGAAATTGGAGCATCTTTCAGACGGTATAAAAATATAATCTTTTTGACTAATAGTATTTCTTTTTGAATTCTAAATCGTGTGCATTTTTTAATTTGTTGAATGGTTCTCTTTTCTTCATTAAAAAAAAGGATAGACCAAGTCAAAAAAAATTGCATAACTTAGTCTTCGTCAAGTTTAATGCAAAAATCAAGAGCAAAACATCCTCAATTAATAGAGATGTTTTGGATGCTATTGATGGTGAGAAAAGAGTCACCGATTGGTTGGTGCATCCAAAAACAAATTGCCGCTCCGCTTCAAAAATCGACGATAAGATTTTTCCGGAGAAGAATTAACTTAGAGACAAGTTGGAAATCCACGGGAGCTATTATAGAGAAGAAAAAGTCCAAACACAAAGTTGAGAAGTTTTAATAGAAAAGCAAAAGGGGGGGGACCATCAACAAATGAACGTGAAGAAGACACGAAATAATCGGGTTCGGAGTCATCATCCGAGGATGAGAGCAAGGTGGAGCTCAAGATAACAAGTAATGATGTGATCGATTCAGAAGACTCGAAACCAGAGTTTTCGGAGGATTGAGAAGGAGATTTTGCATGAGTCACCTTATGAATTAATTACTTTTGAACTTGATTTTGAAATGTATTTAAAAACTATATTTGGATTATTGCTTTGTGTAACTGTATTGTTTGAACTTTAAACTATTGGATTATATTTGATCTTTCTTTGACTTATTACTTTCTATTGTCTATCTTTGTTGAAAGTATTGTTTCTCATTGTTTATTTAAATAGTTTTAATCTTTTCTGTATATTAAAACTAGAGACTTATGTACTGTGAGGTGTGTCAAAGATGAGAACCAGAAAGTTTTACTTCGAGATGAAGAAATCAAAGAAAGATGGAGAACCTTGAGCATAAGGACACTTCTTAACCAACAGAGTTCTAAGAACCAAGACAAAATACAGTAAACTTGTAGAGGAAAACTTAAGGAGGTAAAAACATAATTATGACAGATAAAAGACCGATTATGATAGATAAAAGACCTTTGAGTTCAAGCAGACTGTTTATTCTCTTTTTTGACGCTTTGGTTACATCTATGCAATACTTCATCATATGCATTTAATATCAGGACACATCTTATCCAACAAAGTTCTCAGAACCTCAGACAATCTTAATACAGTAAAATTTTCGAGCAAAACTTAAGAAGGTAAAAGCATAATTATAATAGATAAAAAGACCTTACAGTTCAAGAAATTCTTTGTTCTCCTTTTGATGCTTTGGTTACATCTATGCAACAGTTCATCATTTGCATTAATATCGCTTATCAGCTCAAAATATATGTGACTTATAAGTTGGTCTCGATATGCATTTATTATATTCGGTACTTGTAATGTATCAACTTATTGGCTTATCCTAAACTCCCAATAGAAAAATGGGAACAAGTATTTTACATTCAATTACTAAGTTTAAGTACTGATTGTATCTCCAGTAGCCATAAGCACTGAGCATTTGCTTCATGATCACAAGGTAATAAAGAGAATTCAGAAAGGGAGGTAGAAAGAATATATTGAGAATAGGAAGTATCTGTTTGAAATAACATGCCCATACCTTGTAATAACTCTTTTGGCTTCAAGAGAGCTTAGAATAACACCTTCATAGCTGTGCCAAACAAAAACATTTTATCAGAGATACCATCATGACCAAATCTTATCAAGATGACTTTTCCACAATGTGTTAGTGTAGTTGCCCAAGAAAGTTATAGTCAAAGAACGCTTGTGATTCAGTTTTACTGCAAAAATAACTCGATTTCAATAATTATAGCACTCAAAAAAGCAAATTGAATGTGGTTTACACTGTATCAATTCTTACTTTGACCAATCAATAAAGCTAGAATTCCCGGAATGTAAAAGAGATACTTGACAACCAACATTTTTCCATGAGGAATGAGCTTTTCCATCTTCCAATGTATAAACCTGTTAATAATCAACTGGAAAAAGATTAAACTTGGGATAAAACTCCTTAAAAGAAGAAACAATTATTCATTATAGTGGGACAAAGAGAAACTTAAACATAAAAATACTGCTTAATTTATGAACTAAAGTTGCCATTAAGAAGATAAAATAAATTGCAGCCAACAGTCTACTCGTTCCCCATTATTATAATGCTAACCATAGAACTTCTAACAAGCATTCAGATCTCTTCAGAACACATCTATTGATTAAACTAAGTTAACAGACTTTACCATATTAGAGATATAGAAAGAAAAAATTGAAACAACAGAAAAGTAAGACAATTTTTTCCTGAAAAAAAATATACAGAAAGACTGATCTTCAAAAATTTACTCCTACAATTGTGAGTCTCTGAAACTAACCATCATCATACAAATAAGAAATTGAAAGAGCACCACGCAATTGAACTCTTTCAATTAACACTAATAAATGCTCTGAAAAGCAATATCTACACGTTTCAATCAGTACTACCGGGAATTCGGTGATGATTCACAAGATCAAAGTTTAGTAGCTGGAAGCATTTAAGGCAAATCAATGTCCCTAAGGAATCTAGCTTTAGTAGTTGCAATACATAGAGCATCTTTTCTCTTAGTAAATAAAATGGGAAGGGATCAATATAATGACATTACATCATCAAGATTAAATACTTAAGCAGAAGTTATACTCTTAAAATTATGAAGATGCTATAGAAAAATGCAGTAGCATATGTAGAAACTGATGCTTAAAGGCCAGGTTCTACACCATACTAAAGATGCAAGAGATGTTGAATTTACTCACCGTGAATACGTATCCCAGCTCCCTAAGACCCTTCACTATCGTTAAGAGCATCAAAGATTGTGAATCTTTATTCATATTCCCCACAACCTGACATCATACCCAAGTAATCATCAAAATACAGTTGAAATAACTTTCACATGACCCGATATAGAAACAAGAACAAAACTGCCAATGTTGAGATCACAGAAAATGCTTTCCAGACACATATTTGATAATAACTTAATTTATATGCAATCATATACTTCATTTTTGAAACATAACTAATAAATATAAAATTTCCACAAACTTGGAGTCTTGGTTCCCTGACTCTATGCAAGATATATTACACTTCGAGATATGTCTCGTAATGATGAATATTTATACTACTTTAAAGGGGCAGTTTTGAAACTTCAAACAAATTCCATCACCTTGAAAAACCAATTAGTTGCATGAAAAAACTTTATTAGGTGAGATTATGACCTATGATTTCTAGACACAGACACAAATGTCGTACTCCGACATGGGAACAGAGTGTTGAACACTGCAATTGTCTTAAAACCAGACACAAGAACACATCTATATATGCATTTTTCTTTTGAGTATATACATATTTGACTCATAGAAATATGTGTATTGTTTTATTATTCATATGTGAAAGAACCTAATCTTAGTAAAAATGATCCGTAGAATAATTAGCTTTAGTCAAAAGGGGCATAACATTCTTCATCATGTTCACATTTTTTAGGGGAATGATAGTTTACACATTGGTAATGTGAGACAGAGACATGTGGACATACATGTCGTGTTTGACGCAAGAAGGAAGGGAAAAGCTAGAGTTTATGGTGGGATTGGGGGAATTAGGGGAAAGATGAAGATTTGAGTCTCTCACTCTGGTGAATTGCTCACTCACTTCATGTATTACACACAAAAATTTAGATTCAGGTTTCGCACCTAGAAAAATTGCTCTTTCGTTTCATGCTTCTCGCATAAAGATTCAAAGAACCCTAATTAGGGTTTAAAACTCTCAAAAAATTAAGAATCCATTAATTTCCAAATAAAATTCTACAAGAGCGTGTATAGAAAAGAGGCTATGTGCACTATTTGTGCCTCAAATAAAGAAACTAAAAACTAATAATAGACTAATATAAAAACTAATAGAAGATTACAAGTGCACTGCACATGGACACACTAAACTAAAAATGTCCTCGTCAATCCTCCCCTGGTTGGAGAAAACACACCCTCCAGTTTTAAAGATATAGATAATGATTGTCTTTCAGTTCTCTGCACTAAGGACATTGTCTTAGACTCATATGAAAGTTGAATTCAAAAATAATAATTCAAGCCTCTCATTCAGGTGAATTACTCACCCATTTCATGCATCGCATGCAAAAATTTTAAAAACTGAAGACTAAATTGTTGCCAACAGGTCTAAGTCTGAAACGGGTTGGATTGGAGTTGTAGCATTTTAGAACCTCTTAGGCATGTTGAAACGACGGTTGCCTCCACCTTGAGCTTGAGATCACTAGGATGTGTAGAAGAGTCTCTCATGTTCCATGCCTTGAAAACAACTAGAATCGGCTTCAGAACGACTGGGAAACGTTCCAAGAACCAAATCTCTTTGATTTAGACTAGTTCAAATTAGATCTGGTGGTGGCTGATAATCTCGCGGGCAGGAGACTGCGCGACAACTGTAGATGAAGGCATCGATGATAAGGTCTATCGACAATGAAGGGTGCAAAAATCAAAGAAACGATGGAGTGATGGCGGTATTGTAACAATACAATTTTTTATCAAATAAGTACCGGATTTTGGAAGAGAAAAGGAGAAGAAAGAAATTTAAAAGAAAAGGAAATCTAAATCTAGGGTTTTGAGATTTTTATTTCTAAAGAAACATAAGGATTTTGGAAGAGAAAGAAAGAAAAGGAAATCTAAATCTAGGGTTTTGAGATTTTTGTGAAAGGATTCAGAAATTTAGCTCTGATACCAATTTGATGCAGGACGGAAGGAGAAAATTTAGGGTTTATGGTGGGATTGAGGATAAATAAATTTAGGTTTCAGGAAATTCGGGAAAAGATAAAACTTAGTGCCTCTCATCCAGGTAAATTGCTCACTCCATGCATCTCACACGGCGATTTAGATTTAGGCTTCACATCCAGGAGAACCGCTCTCCCACATCATATTTCTCACATAAGGGTTCCTTGCCCAATCGGGGTTTAATCTCTCAAAAAAATTGAATAATCCATCAATTTCCAAATAAAATCCTACAAGAGCATATATAGAAGAGGCCACATGCACTACTCATGCCTCGAATAAAGAAAATAAAAAGTAATAAAAGAAAATAAAAGATTAATAAAAGAACTAATAAAAGACTACTCGTGCATCGCACGTACACATACTAAAGTAAATAAAATAACCAGATTATGTCTCCATGAGTGTCTGAGTATGTGGGACACACCAAATTTTGGATGGGGAAGTGTTTGACATATTATAGATTATGACATAGACATTGCATTCATGAACTTTGCATTTAGTTTCATGTCACTCTGGATTATTATTCACTCGGTACACAATGTGGTTTACCCCCAATTTCAGTTGACACAAGTTTTTGTTAACGCATGGAAAAGATCAATTAGAACTTGTAAGATACTATCCATATAGTAATTAATTATTTAGCTTTTATTTAATAATAAAGATCTACCTTTTCCTGTCAAATCTGACTTTCCCTGTCTAGTCTATACTCATGACAATCATGTAGAAGTTACATGACATGAGTCACATGTACTCGGATCCAGTACATAGGACTTAAAATATTTCAAGACCCCACAAATCAAAAATTCAAATCAGAGTTAGGATTTTAATTATGATTTACAAATTTGAGTTCCCCCTCAGCATAAACCTGGACCATAACAAATGAATGAAGACCATATGGAACTTCTGGTACGAAAATTAATTTAAAAGTAAATTCCTGCACGTAATGCTTCCCAATTTGCAAAACTTTACGGAAGCATTCAAGTGATTTGGACTTGGGCTGTGGGTCAACATTCTTTAAGTCTAGAAGGAAATATAAAGAATAATCCTAAATAAATATAGGCCTAAATCCATTCAACAGTTTAGACTTTGGCTATAGGTCTAAAATGTAATAAAAGCAAGGAATGACATGTAAAAAAATATTGACCGATTTAACTATCTCTCATGTAAACTAGAATAGATAAATAAGTTTTTCAAGCCAATAAATATGTAAATAACTATATTCCTCTTAGACGTGACCACAGTTCCGGTTCGAAACAACGAACCAAACAAGAACCGTGAAACGAAAACCGGAACAGGGCAGGCCGCCGTTCTTCGGTTACAAAATGAACCGAAACCGGGTCCTAGTCGATCTGGTTCCGGTTTCGTTTTTTAAGAAACGGAACCACTGGTTGCGATTCTTGAAACGGTTTTTTTTTTTTTTTTTTACCCTTTGCAACGGCCGATCTGCAACGGGGCCTTGCCCGCCTGCCTGGAGAGCAATGAAAAAAATGAACCAACCTGAAACCGGCCGGCCCCGGTCCTATTCTGATTCCCCATATGGAGGAACCGAGGTCAGGTCTAATTCCTCTGCATATATGCACTGATTCTTTTTACAAAAATAATGTTTTCTGTTGTTGAAATAGTTGATCAATTAAATTAATTGCTACCTTCAATTTATGACATACTTTTTATTCCAGAGTCGGGAAAGAATTTTCATGACACAGATTTAAATATATATTGATGTCACTTTCGAATAAGTTCTACTGACTTATTAGTATAATGATTGACATAGATAAAAAAAATTCTCCTTGCTATTTTAAAAGTAATGTCATTGAAGCTCCCAAAAGCTTGTTAAGGAAAGAATCGCTGCTAGAATTTTTTTAAGTATATTAATTAGCAAAGTTAATAAGAATACATACATGTCTTATTTGACACTCATTCCATGTGCTTGTTCCACTCGATTGATACTAAGTTGTAGGCTGGTAGTTCATATATTGACATCTAACATGGAACTTCTCAAGTTGCACATTCCCAAATTATCAATAGAATAATATGGCATTATAGTAAGGACAAACAATCAACAAAGAAGGCAACTTAGTTGTTCAGGTGTTGACTAATTGTGCAAAGTAAAAAAAAATGGGAAGAAAGTTTCAGCTGCAAGTCCAGCTTCTAGAAAGAAAAGAAGCAAAAGAGATGCATCAATTAAAACTTAAAAGCAATCTGACATCCTTTAAATATTGTGCATAAACGCATATAAAAATGTAATAAAACCTTGTCTATAATAGTAGATCTTGGACACAAGCATTGCAAATTGTGTGTTTCAGTAAATCCACATTAGAGATGTAGTGAGCATATATTACATTGCAAGATGTAATAAATCATTTATATTTTAAGTACAATTAGTGTGATATGTTCCCACATTTGATTTCTAAATGCAATTTACTTTATCAACAAAGTGTTTGTTTGGCACTATCTCTATTGGCCTGTAAGTTGGTGGGTTGGGATATGAGCCAACGTGGAGATTTGTCGTCTCACATCTGTTCAGTTTCCAGTGGGTCCGGCATGGTAAAAAAGATGATGTTGGGATTTAATCCCACATTGAAAAGAGAGAAATGGACAAATGCTAAATACATTTGGATCCTCTCCAATAGGTTGCTCCTTTTGAAGCATGTTTGTTCCATGCATATTAGCCACATCCATGTTCACTCACAGGTATTTGCACCCAACATAACTCTCATGCTGTCCTTCTACTGCATTGATGGCACTACTTGTTTTAATTATTCTGACTTATGATCTGGTTGTTTAAACAGGCTGGTTTCAAAGCATCTTAAAGTGCTTTATGTTCAATTTGTTTTGAGTAAATCCTTTCCTACAGCTATTATATCTATCAGAGCCCTTATGAGAAGCCACTATAGATCGAGTGGCAAGCATCTAATAGATCAAAATGTCGGCTCTTCAACAAACTTATGCTTGGGTTTAAAAATAAATGCACTTTAGTAGGTTCAATGGAATTGTTAGTTCAATTCATTGATGATAACAGGTCTCGGAACATGGATTTGATTTTCTAGTAAGGACGACCACTTTCTAGACCAGGATCATATCTATGGCTTGTGTGACCTACATGCAATGATAACCTAACCTGATGTCCATAATTAGCTACCAATGCTTGTCATCTCCACCGGGCCATGAATGGCTCAAAGACTTAAACAAGTTGTATGGTGTGCGAGCATCAACTTTCTTCTAATGGCAAACGTGACCTAAAGATATCGTGACTACGTTCATTTAGACCAAGCTTTCCTACTAGGCCCTTCTATATAATCCTCATGAGAATGTGGCATAGATATCATTAACAGATTTTCGCATTATTCTGTATGTGCAATACCACACCAGCACCAGCTCAATGTGTAGGATCGTCCCACAATCCACCCGACCCATGATGAACCACCACCCGCTTCCAAAACTAGGGGAGAGCTGGAACTCGTGTTACATTCTATCAGTAAGATTTAAAAAAGAATATACCTGATAGGTATTGCCTCCTTTATTAAGGGTACCTAAAAGTTCAGGCAAATTGAATGTAGTGTATTACCAAAGGACAGGGTTATATATTAGATGCTCCTGATCTAATAAAAAGTGCAAGCAAATTATCAATGACAGGTCTCAACTGAAGGAAAGCATGCTAAAGAATGAGAGATGAAGCAATCAGCAAAAATATTAGCATGAGTTCTCCAACCATAAGGAAAAATTAAAACATTATCCAGCTCAGAACAATTTATGAAATGAAATTCAATAAATATATAGGATGAATGAGATATATAATCAAGAAAGATAACAGAAAAATGAGTTCCTTGAGCTGTGATTAAGAAAGAACGTGACAGTATTTGAACAGGGAATCATAAAGAACCTAGTTTTCAAGAAAAATTAAAGAAAGCTGAGGATTCCAGCATGAGCTGTTATATCTGAGGTAGGCAAGAATCAGAATTATAGGAAACAATAAATGAATGAAGAAGAAGGCCCATTACACATAGTCAACATTACTAGACAAGGTCTCCTGCAAATTTCTGTCAAAGAAAAAGAAAATTTCAAGAATATGAGATTTGATGCGAACAGTGAAGAGCAAAACAAAATAAAAATGTTCAAGAACTGAAGAAGCAAACTAATGAAGAAGAAGGCCAATTACACAATAAATGAATGAAGAAGAAGGTCAATTACACATAGTCAACGTTACTAGACAAGGTCTCCTGCAAATTTCTGTCAAAGAAAAGAAAAAAAATTCAAGAATATGAGACTTGATGCGAACAGTGAAGAGCAAAACAAAAAAAATAAGTTCGAGAACTGAAGCATGAAGCAAACTACCTAAACTAATGTAAACTAATGTATTAATAGGGATGATGGTTCAACAAATCGTTGTAAGAATTCACAAATTATAAAACCAAGCTGAACAAATGGAACAGCACTCCGAGTATATCAAACAAAAGCAAATCAAGTAAACGTTGAAGGATCAAGATTCTTGAAGCCAGTGAGTACAAATTACAGAAGAAAGTGTTGGGGTTGTCTCATATCCGATGTATGACTCTTTGTCTATCGCATGACTTTTTGAATTCCCCGTTGGGAGAGTAATTGGCAACCTTTGGGTTTGCATGCATGACTCTGGTTTCCCCATCAATTGGGAGAGTTAATGGTGTGGGCTACTGTAACACCCCGTTCTCAGAATACGTACTCAGATACGGGTCTGATTTTTCGATCGTATTTTTTGATTTTTTTTCCCATATTTATTTTTATTTTGTGATTATTTATATTATCATTTGGTATCGGATCCGAATTTCTAGACTCAGAGTCAGTCTTAATCTAAACCAGTGACTCGATCCCAGTGTAGCGCTCGATTTGATCTTTCTGCTAGTCAGATTTGGTCAATTTCAGTTTCAAATAATGTTTTCAATATTTTATATTTTTCATGATTTTCTGAAATTTTTCTGAATTATTTTACAAAATCTTCAAAACCAATATCGACAAGTATCGCCGATCGATTCTCAGATTTTTTTTTTTAAATTATAAATAGAGCCGAATTTCTGAAAACTGTTTTCACATTGTTGCTCAGGATCATATTTTCTATCTTAACATATTTTTAGAATTTTCTGAATTAATCAAAATTCGACAGATTTGGTGTCGACCGGTGTCGCCGATTGATTCCAGGATTTTTAATTTAAGAATGGGATTGAATTTTTTAAATCTGATTTCATCATGTTCCTCAGTATAATATTTACTATTTTTGAGAATTTTGGGGACATTTTCAAATTACTTTATTTCTCAAGTATTTCAGGTGTTTCTCTCTGTATTTTCCCGAATCCGGATTTGACCGGACATTTTCCTTTTCCTTTTCTTTTCCTTTCTTTTCCCTTTTTCCTTCCCTGTCCTTTTCCTCTTTTTCTCTTTTTCTTTTCCTTTTTCCTTTTTCTTTTTCTCATTTTCCCCCCCGCACAAATCTTCCCCCCAAAATATCTTCCACTCGTTCTCACTTCTCCCAAACGCCAACCTCATCCCAACTCGAACGCGGGTCTCAACACGACGCAGGGATGGGGCCCAGCTGAACGCGAGGCTCATTCCCCATCTCCCCTTTAAAACTCTCTTAATCTCTCTCTTTCTCTAAATCTATCTCTCTCGCTCTCTCTAATCACTCACTCTCACTCTACCTCTCTCTTCTCCCTTAACCAACGACCCAGACCGGCGGCCCCCTCACCTCTGATCACCGGTCGGCCAACCCCAGGTCAGCGAGGCTCCCACTCTGCCCCTAACTCCGACAGCCACGACCAATACCCCCACTTCTCTTCTCCCCCACCATCTCCTTCCCTCCTTCAATTTTACCACCTTCATCATCTTTCTCCTCTCAATCCAACCTCCCAACCACCCAATTCCACCTCCCAACTCCACCACCAAAATCCCCAACACCTTCTCCTTCCTCCACCACCAATTTCACTACCTCCAATTTCACCACTCCACCACTTTAGTTTCCCACCACCTATCACTTTTCCTCCAACAAATCCATCACCATCTTCCCAATCCTACCGCCAATCACCACCACAACAACTGCCTACTCCACCCATCTCCTTCAATTTCAATATCCCACCACCCAAATCTTCACCACCAACATCATACCCACACCTCCAACACCACACCCTTCTCCTCCTTGGCTTGGCCGTGCATTACGCCGGCCACCTGCAGTCGGCGGCGGCAGGTGCCGCCTGGCCACGACCTGGCCGTAGGCCCCTCCCCTGGGCCCTGTGCGTGAGCAGGGGACAACCACTCTCTTTTTTTCCTTTCTTTTCCTCTTTTATTCCCTCTCTCCTCCTTTATTCTCTCTTGTATATTCTCCCTCTCTTTTACTACCTCTCTCCTCCTTTATTCTCTCTCTCCTCTCTCTTGATTTCCCACTCTCTCCTCTTGATTCCTTCTCCTTCCTCTCCTTTATTCTCTCTCTTCTTTATATTATATTTTAATATATATTTGAACACGCACGCGCGTTGATTTTAGAGTTCCGAGATTTTACGGCGTATTTCGAAGATTTTTGGGCGAGTTCCCTCACTTTACATGTGTTTTCCAGCTTCGACGGGCGTTTTGAATTTAATATTATATTTCTGTGGACCTGTGTATTTGTATTGTTGTGGGTATATGTTTGTATTCTATGAACATGTGTATTTTGTACCGGGTGATGCATTAGTATCGGTGTGGTGATTACTTGTAATAGCGTCGTTTAATACATGTACATGTATACTACTTGTGATACTGCTCTTTACTGTGCTTGGCAGACCCTTCATGATCGTTAGTCCCCGGACTTAAATTCCCTGGGTTTTCCAGTTTCCTTGGGAGCCTAACTAAGCGTGTGACTGTCTAATTAGCCTATTGGACACCTCGTCAGGCATGGCTTATTACGTTCCCGCTTTGCTCAGTCTTCGAACTTAAACCTCTTGTTTTACTAGTTACACACCGTGTGACTGCGAGCAAAGCGTAACCGCCATCCTCGTCAGGCACGACTTAGCTATACCCTCACTTGCCTAGCCTCAGGGCTTAACCGCTTGGCAGTTCTCTTGATTGTTATTTATATATGCACGTGTGTTGTTTGGTACTAACATCTTCTGCATGTGCTTACTCAGCCTCCGAGCTTAACCGCTCTACAGTTCTATACTACATCTTCCAGGCTTAACCTCTCTGAGGTTTATTAAAATCCTCTGGACTTTCTATATGCGACGCCTGGTAGGCGAACCTAGCGTCAATACTTTGCCGCTAACTCCGCTCGAGCGTAGTTACTCCATGAGCGCGGCTTCGCCACGTGCGGTAGCATAGCGTTCATATGCTCGCTTCGTCGTGTGTGTTTAGCTATGCCGCGAGCGATAATCACGCCGAGCGTGATGCATCTAGGCCTGAGCGTTAGCTTTCCTCCAGCTCTGCTTAGCTCCTCTTGGATATTCGCTCGCTTGCTTACTCGCTTGACTACTTGATAGTTCAATTAATTCTTTTATTGATGGTTGTAAAGAGTTTGAATTATTCCTTCAACATACTAATCTCACAGATCTTAATCTGGGCTTGTACAACTAGTTTTGTCACATTTACTTTACTTGATGCCTCATGACCTGGTCATGCGTATTTGTGCTCACGACACAGTTTTCAATACATGCTCTCCGACTCAGATTTATCGATACATGTGTACTTGTCTATGTACGCCACTTGGCACTCATATTACCACTCGTTGGGTAGCTTTCTGACTCCCCGGGACCTGCATGTCCAAATCCTGGAGCTTGAACCGTGATAGACTTCTTGTTAATCAGAGTTGCGCAGCGGTAACGTAGTGCATCAGCGATAGATCATCCGGGGTCTGTTCCTTCCACCACCACCACACCCGCTCGGCTTTAGCGTTTTCTTTTAGTAACTCGTGAGCACATTTATACTGTTCATACTTGTGTATCTCCTTGTATTCTTACTTTTTCACCTTCGGGTGATTAATATGCTTGTAATATTATGTCACAGCCTGTGATAACTTATAATTGCTCTTATATTAGAATGTATAATGCACCACGTGCTTTCGTACTCTAATTCTTGCCTATACTGATGCTTAGCGTATATGTGAGGGTATTTTCGCCCTGCGTATATACATCGCAATAACGTATCCGTACCCGCCAGATTGGGACATTACAGCTACCATTAATGAACAAGTGCTAGGTTTGCACTATATAAGGACCTCTTTGGAATGAAAGAGGTGGCTTGACAAAATGTAATCCTCTCATTGTGTGAGAATGAGAGAGGGATGTGAGAGAGTGTTATAAGATGGAGAAAGTGAGGTTAAAGAGATGAGAGCCCCCTTGTAATCCTTATAGGGGCCGTTTGTTTCGCGTAAAACTCCGTAATTCGTAAATGACTTACTACCCAGTTACAACTACGGCGTTTGTTTGGACCGTAATTCGTAAAACTTACGTAACTCAACTAACACTCACTTGCAACCCAGTTACCACTCACTTACAGCCCAGTTACAGTTAATTTTGTGGTCATACAAATTTGTAATATTTTTTTATTAATATTAAAATTTTTTAATATTTAACTTTTTTAATATTTATTTGTAGTATTAAAACTTTTAAAATCACAAAATAGTTAATTTTGTGGTCAACTTTTTCACTTACGACTTATACATTACGACAACCAAACACCGTAAAGTATAATACACTTTCCCACTTTACAATTTTATATTACCAATCAAACACCGTAAAATTTACATACATGTAACTCATTTACAATTGTAAAAGACTTTACCAATTACAACTACGAATTACGGCCAGTTACGACAACCAAACAGACCCATAATCTCTTACAATGATCTCTTACATCGGTGCCCTATGGAGTTGGCTGGAATTGGTCAAACAACGTAAAAATCATGGTGTCTTCTTCTTATATGTGTGTGTTTTCTCTATCTTGTGTACTCGGCGAGATTTCGCGACGTGTCGAGATCGGAATTGGAGAGGCTCAGTTCCCCCAACAAGTGGTATCAGAGCCACAATGGAGAATCTGTGGAGGAGTAAGCAAGTAGAAGGTAATGTCAAGTTGGCGGTGGTGATCGGTGGAGGCATCAAGGTGAAGAAGAAGCCAGAGCAGCGGAATTAACCGACGGAGATGTCAGGAATGGTTTGTTATAGGTGGAGCAGATGGATCCGGGATGGATGATGACCGGAGGTGTGTGGGGAGGCTCGTGCCCAGGGCCCATGGTGGTGGCCGAGCTGGTGATCATCGGATTCGAGCTTTTAGAGCTCGAGGCTCGCGTTGGTGCGCAGGGAAGCGCGGAGGAGCGCTAAAGACACACGGCGAGTGCGTGGCCTGTGGGAGTCACGTCGCCGGGTGTGGGTAGCACAGGTAGCGCTTGGTGGCCGCGAGCAGCGACAGCAGTGGCACCATGGCGGCGACGAGCAAAGGCTCGTGCAGGCAGCGGCGGCGGCGGCGAGCGGAGGCTCGTGGGCAACATCGAGTCCCGTTCGTGGAGGCACTGAGACGCGTCGGTGAGCACGAGGAGGCGCTGGCTGCGTGCGCAGTGGCACAGGCTACTACCTCTGTGGTGCGTCGGCGAGAGGCGGAGAGGTCGTAGCGTTTCATGGCCTCGGGACCCTTGGGTTCTGAAGCATGACTTTGCTGCGGAGAAGGAAGAGGAAGAGTCACATGCGGGAATTGCATGCATGCTTCAAAACATGGTGTCACATGTGGTTATGCAATCGGGTTTTGTCTCGAAGGGTCATGGTATTTTGACCGAGGTGGAGCATGGATTTGTGATCACAGTTGTCTGGTGTAAGACAGGTGTGGTGATCATGAGTGCTCCATTGGAGACGATGATAGTTGTACAAGATTGTTCCCTGGAGGTAGAACAGGTGTAAGTGCAAGTTTTGTTTGTGAAGTGGATGACGAGAACAATGTAGTTTCTCCAGGTTATGTGGCTCACCGGATTCGAGTAAGAGTGGAGATTGTTCGGGTTGTGTCTCGTATACAGTGTATGATTGTTCGTCTATTGCATGACTTTTTGGACTCCCCATGAATTGGGAGAGTAATTGGCAACCTTTGGGTCTGCATGCATGACTTTTTGGTTTCCCCGTCAATTGGGAGAGTTAATGGTGTGGGCTACCATTAATGGATAAGTGCTAGGTTTGCACTATATATGATCCTCTTTGGAATGAAAGAGGTGGCTTGGCAAAAATGTAATCATCTCATTGTGTGAGAAGGAGAGAGGAATGTGAGAGAGTGTTACGAGATGGAGAGTGAGGTTAACGAGATGAGAGCTCTATTGTAATCCTTGTAATATCTCTTATTGTGATCTCTTGCATCGGCGCCCCGTGAAGTTGGCCGGAATTGGTCGAATCACGTAAAAATCATGGTGTCTTCTTCTTGTGTGTGATTTCTCTATCTTGTGTGCTCGGCAATTCGCGCGTGTCGAGATCGGAATCGGGGAGGCTCAGTTCCCCAACAGAAAGGGTCAATTACAGCGCTTAGAGGCTAAAATACACAAGATCCACAACAAATTTGTGTCAACAAATGCTTGAATCAACCTATTCATCCCTTTGAAATCAAGAACCTAAGAATCACAGAACAAGCTCTATCTAACAGTAGCATGAGAGAGAAATTCAAGAAGAAGAAGAAATGAAGCAAAATCAACTGATGTAACACGCCAGTTAGAGAACCTTGAAGTGCAATGCGAGTGCTAATCATTAAAGAATCCCCAAATGCAAAATGCAAACAATAGCAATCAAGATCCACCACGAATTTCAGCCAAGAAATGCTTCCACGAGCTAGAATATCGAAACGGAGCAAGAATTGCAGAACAAAATTCGGAATAGCAACGCGGCACTCACCAGAGCCAACCTCGGCGGCCGAACACCGACACCGACCTCGGATCTCAACCGATCCAGCCTCCTCGCCTGCTCCTCCAACTTCCTCATCAGATCCGCTGGCCTGAACCTCACTGCGCTCCCCGGCGGCGGCCTCCGCATCGCCGGCTGCCGCCCCGCCCAGCTCCCGTCCCTTAGGATCGTTCGTTCAGCATCGTGTTGAGCATGTGAGTGAAGAGAGCGATGATGAAGACGAAGAAGACGACGATGGTGGCGTAGAACACGTTCGACCGCTGGCACGGCCACGCCTTGCGCCTGTGCCTCCGATCCGCCGGCCGATGACCGTGGCTTCCGTGAGACTTCCGCCTGGCGATCGACATCGTCGCCATTGGTATTCTCACCTCCGACTCCGTTTCTTGAGCTCTTGCTGGATTCTCGAGAGAAGAGGAGGAAGAAAGAGGGCCCGTTTTAGCATAGGAAAGAGAGAAAATGAGTGGGGAGAGCACGAATCTGGAGACTTATAGTTGGTTTGCCGAGTGTGTATCAAACTAAGCAGCCGTCTCGCCTCTTTGGGTTTTGTTAATTAATTGTTAGAAGCCGTAATTGCCCCGTCAGCGATACGTGTCAACGGTGGGTCTGGTGGGCCTGCGGAGCTCGATTATTTGATCTGTACGGGAGTTAAGTGGACAGCTGATTATTTGCTAACAATATTTTAGTTTTCATTCGTAGATTGTGCAAAAGTATTTTTTAGGTAAAAGGTCTGACAGGGAACAGTAGAAACTGTATTTAACCCGTCCAAAAATTCTTGATCCCTTGTAATCTAAGGCATAAACAAGCTAAAACAGCACATATGAGAAACAATAAACACAATTGACACTGAGGCATGATCATTGCTCACTGCCACTGGAAAAGAGGTGAAAGTGGATCACATGGGATGTTTGTTTCACCATAAAAGACGTAAAAGTCTGTAATTCGTAAATGACTTACAATCTAATTATAATTTTGGTGTTTGATTGGACTGTAATTCGTAAAAGACTTACGCAACTCAACTATCACTCACTTGCAACCCAATTATCACTCACTTACACAGCCCAGTTACAGTTAATTTTATGGTCATACAAATTTGTATCATTTTTTTTATGTTAATATTAATTTTTTAATATTTAATATTTTTAATATTTATTTGTAATATTAAAACTTTTTAAATCATCGTTAATTTTGTGGTCAACTTTTTCACTTACGACTTACACATTGCGACAATCAAACACCGTAAAAATACAATACACTTTCACACTTACAACTTTGTATTACAATCAGACACTGTAAAACTTACATGCATGTAACTCTTTTACAACTGTAAAAGACTTTACAAATTATGACTTAAGAATTACGGTCAATTACGACAACCAAACAAACCCTATAAAGGGTCATATTCAAGCCTCGCCCACGGTTGATGTTTTAAAAAAAAAAAATGATAAAGATAATGAATGTCTCTTTTGTAAGCATACTATTTTTCTGCGTGTGGAAAAAACTTACTAATACCTTGGTGCGGAAAAAAATAATATATAAAATGTAGAATAGTTTGGTTACTCTATTTTTCTACAGGGTTTTGATACGAGAACATTTGTTTTTGCTAGTCGAAAGCCCTTTAGGCTATTACAATCTCTCAACACAACTCCGCTCTTATCAGTTAAAGGAAGATAATTTAGCTCCGCTGGTAACACATTCAGACATTCAACCGAACCTCCAGAGCTTAGAACTTGCTTTGCAATCCAATCATAGGGCTCGTCACCACATTCCCCTCTGCATCAACCATTCTGCATCCATCAAGCAAAACAGAGGGGCACCTGTTTGCAGCCTTCCCTTGAAGCCACTCTATCACAATTTTGAGCATCACTCTCCAGCCAAATGGGATGGCTAGCCTACTCGTTTCGCCGCCGAGCGTAGAGTTTCTCAAGGTGCTCTTAACTCCGCCTCTGTTGTCGACTCATAAATACACGAGACACCTTGGCCAAGACAAGAGCTCCTTCCGAACAAGTGTAGTAGGTACGCGCATCCTTGCACAACTTTTCACCCCTACGCCTTCACTCTCTCCGAACAGCATCTTCCATAGCCACTTCCAAAGCTCCTGCACTCCCTGCGCAGTGTCAAGCCTGTAGCCCATAGGCTTTCTTGACATAGTAGAGCTTCAGATATTCTCCCATGAACTGTAACTATCCTTCGTTGACCCTTGGGGATAGGAATTATGCCTATTTGCTCCGCCGATTTAATTGTTGAAACAAATTTGCACTATGATACAAATTGTTACTCCCGAAATCAATGTTTGTAAACTTGACAATATGATGATATTTGCAAAAAAAATATATATTGTAAAGCAAACTAGCAACACCTAGACCAAAGAGTACTAAAAATAACATAAAGATTTAACATGATTGCTTGGTCGGAAAAATTTGAATAAATTTCTTTGAATAAATAAATATGACCACGGTTTAAATTCGATTACAAAAGAGGGGAGAGTTTTAAGTAGATCTCCCCTTTGTTTAGTTGTTTACCGCCGGGGCTGTTTACCGCCGGGTTCTTGATGTAGGGATAGAGAATGAATTTTGTTCTCCGTTGAGGAACTGAACAGGAAGCTTATATCTGAATCTACTTCTTGCTCTCGTTTGAAACAAATAGATAAAGTATAAAACTTTAATCTGTAGTTAACATTCTCAAAGAGATTAAAACTTTGTTTGTGTAATCCCTGACCCTAAATTTACACGTCACAGTATCAATACTTGATATGGAGTGCAAAGTTTATTTGATCTTTTTGATGGTCAGATTGAGCCAGTTTCAGTTTTAAATATTATTTTTCAATATTTAAATTTTTCAGAATTTTCTAAAATTTTTCTGAATTATTTTGAAAATCTCCGAATTCGATTTCCACTAGTACCGCTAATCGACTTCATGATTTTTAATTTACAATCACAGTTGAATTTCAAGAATCTGCTTTCAAATTATTCTTTAAATCATATCTTCTACTTTTGGTATTTTTGAGAATTTTTCTGAATTAGTTCAAAATCCGGCAAATTCAGTATCGGCCAATATCACTAATTGATTTCAAGATTTTTAATTTGCAAACCAAACTGAATTTCTTAAATCTGATTTCACATTACTCCTCAGCATAATATTTCTTATTTTATAAAAATTTTTGGGACTTATTCGGAACTAGTTAAATTTTACCAAATATTAAATAATCTTTTTTTAATTATTCTTTTCTTCTCCACCAATCATCTCCTTTCCTCCTCCCCCAAGACAATGACCCAGCCACCGGCTCTCCACACCGCCATTCCCTCTCTCAGTCTCTCTCTCTCTCTCTCTCTCTCTCTCTCTCTCTCTCTCTCTATATATATATATATATATATATATATATATATATATATATATATATATATAATATATATATATATATATATATATATATATATATATATTTCCCACTCTCCCTCTCTTTATCTCACATATCTGTCGCTAACTCTCTCCCCATCTCACACTACCTCTATCTACACACACACACTCTTTCTCTCTCTTTCTCTCTCTCTTTCTGTTCACTGTCGCTGGTCATGCCCAAGCCACCATGCCGGCCTCCTCTCCTCTTTTCCCTCTCCTCTCTTAATCTTTCTCTTATTATCTCTCTTACTCTCTTTCTCATTATCTCTCTTCAATTTTCCCTATCACCCACTTTTTTCTCTCTTTCTTTCGTTCTTTGTCCGCCTTCATCGTCGTTGGCCGCTCCGACCTGCCATTGAGCCACCAACCTCCACCGTCACCTCCTTCTTCTTCTACTTCTTCCATTCTCTATTCTTTCCTTTATCTTTTTCCCTATTTTCCCTCTTACCTTTTTCTCTCCCTCACCGCCGGCGACCGGCCAGATCGCCGCCGCCGGTCAGTCGCCAGCCACCTTGGTGGGTGGAGCGTTTGTTTTAAGATGGGGGTTTTGGAGGTTGGATAGCGGCGACGCAGTAGTCATAGGCGGCGGTGGTCAGCAACGAACAGAAGAATCAGAGATCATCAAAAAATAATATCTGAAACTGAAATCGGTTCAATATAACTACCAAGAAGGTTAAATCAATTTGTACGCCATATCAAGTATTTATACTGTGACACGCCATTTAGGGTCGGGTGTTGCAATTTGAACTCAGCAAATTTTAGAATTTTCTCCTCCAATAGGATCTCTTCTCAGGCTGAAGTCTTGAAGCTTTTAAAATTCAAGAGTTTTTAATCAAGCCAAAAGCCACCCAAACCCCCACCAGCTTTCGCTATTTATAGGGGTTTTGGGGTGTAACTGGCCCATTAAATCTCTCTATAATGAGAATTAATTCCCATTACGTAGAGAAAATGTGGGTGTTAATTGACCCAGTTGGTGTCTGTCAGTTAAGTAAAAATGTGGACCTCGCTCCGACGCGGACCTCATATGCATGCATCTGCGTTGAAACGTGGAGCTCACAAGTTCACGTTTAAGTTGGAACATGAAGTAACTCAGACTTGCATTTGTGTTGAAATACGACTCTAAGGTCAGTGTATTGAAGAACAGCATGGCCATCGCGTTTAGCACAAAACGCGACCTTCACATTGCATTGTTGATGAAATGCGACACTCGCGTTTGTATAGAAACGTGATCCTCGCATTGGAATGAGGCCTGTGTTTGAGGCTTTATCTTCAATTATTTTTAGACAGCCTACAAAACCCCCTCTAAAGTTTTTTGAAATCCCGTGGTTGACTGGAAAGTGTAGATTGTCTAAAAATCACTAAGAACAAGTCATCAGAAAGCAGAGTCCGAACCACAGACACAAGCCACTAGTGCAGTCCCAAGACGCAGAGCTTGAAAATCACGTCTCAGCATCACTTCAGAACTAAGACGCGAGGGTCAAAACCCGCGTCTCTACTTCACCCCAATGACCAAGACGCAGGACCCGAAGCCGGCGTCTCACATAAAACTTGACGCAGAACTTGAAGCTCACATTTTAACCAAATGCGAAGCTCAAGCGTTACCTCAACGGCTAAATGTGAGGCTCGAAACTCATATTTCAACTACAGAGGAACCCTGTGTCTCTGTTATAACTGCCCTCATTACCGGGTTAATTACTGCCTACGTAATGAGGGAGTTAACCCCATTATGGAGAATTTTTAGGGGACAGTATTACCCCTGAAACCCCTATAAATAGCTCAGTTTGCTACTGAAGAGGGTCGGACGGAAAAAATCTCGATCAGAGCATCTAGCTGAGAAATATTTAAGAGTTCAACTCTTCTAACAACTTGCTAAATACAAGTTTGCTTTTCCTCAAATCTCCTTGAGATTTTATTGGACATGAGTTGTGCTACTCCATCCATAGTCTGAAGAGAAGATTCTCAGAAGACGGTGATGCTCACCCGGTCAACGAAAAACAAGATTCATTTTTTACCGCCACATCAAGAACCCAGTATTAAACAAAGAGAAGATTTGAACTTGAATATCTTCTCTCTTGTAATTGAAATTTTTGAGATTGTTATAATCTTTCATTGATCCAAGGAAATTTTACATAAGCCCCTTAATTTTCTTTAATAAACAAGAGATGGCGACTCCACTGGGGTCAACTTTCTCTACTGATGAGCAAGTCGTGGCGCAAGGTGACGTCACTTGCATGGGAAAAATGATCGAATCACTTGTCGTAGAATTCGACCAGGCAAAATATGAAGAGTTCCTCTCTTTCAGCTTCAAGAGCCCGAGGGTGTGACAGTACCATAAGGTCTCTTCGAGATACGCTCCCAGATTTCCTCGGAGGCTTCGCCGAGTATGGTCTCCACAAAGAACATCATGGCTGATCGTATCACACGCATGATCTGCGTCAACATCTCCCACGAGACCCACGAGGTCAGTGTTGTTGATGGGCAACTAGCTCCCGCCTGTCCTCTTCCTCATCTCCAGGTTACTCGGGGTTCACAACAACTCGCATGGCGTAGCCAGAATGCCGAACGTCGATAGAGGCGACGCGCGCGTCAACTACAAACGCAAGAAACTAGAACAACTATCTGTTCAGTAGATACAGAACGCGAGACCCAAGCCCGTGTCTCTTCCGAGCTACGTCAGACGCGCGAAGTCCGCGTTTGGAGACTTAAACGCGAAACTTAAAAGGCTTGTGTTTCAAAAGCTTCACTTCCCAAACGTGATGTTGAGCAGCGCGAGGTCTGTGCCTCTCCTCAGAGACATGAGACCCGCGTCTCTACAACCAAACGCGGGACTCAGAAGTTCCGCGTTTCTCAAGTGTCGATAACCAAATGTGGCAATCAGCAATGCGAGGTCCACGTCTATGCTCAGCAGAGACGCGAGACCCGCATTTTAAAGCCAAAACAAAACAGCCACGTCTGTTCTATAGAACGTGAGCTCTGCGTTTCTGAACCCTGCGTTTCAGAGTTTTGACACAAGGATGGCTCTCAAAAGCTGAAATGTCCTCCAAAATGTTGGCCCAAAGGCCTATCACCCTAGTTTTGATGACGATCAACTCATGAAATTATGTTACTAATGATCTTGTGTTTAATTAGTGACAGATTCATTATCAAGATCTTAGTAGGTGCATAGCTCAACAAAGGATAAGATGTCGAGATTTGGAGCTAGCACGGTGTAATCCAAGGAGCTTTTGGATCAAGTTTGGACCAAGTCAAGAAGATGAGAAGACTTCAAGGGAAGACTTCAAGATCAAGACTTGTGTCTAGGTATAAGATTTTGTTTTTGTTTTAGATAAAATATAAAGGATAGAGTAGTTGGTGGATTGCTCAAGTATACCATGCACACACACTCTTGTTAGTTTTGTTTTACAAAAGATTTTCTAGTTTAGAAAATATTATTTTGGATTTTGGTTTTCATGTTTACATATCTTAAACCAAAATCAAGTTTAGAGCTTAATGTCAAAAACTTAGATATTTCATCTTATTTGTGTAGTGGATCATATCCATACACACTATGCTTTAATGTGTTCAAAATATCTAGTTTTTATTTGAAGATGTTTTGGAAAAACAAAGTTTAGAAAACATGTTTTGAAAATACAGTTTTCATTTGAGCCAAATATTTCCAAGTTACAAAAATAGTCCAATCTTTTATAACATGCCTTGATTTTGTGCAAGCATGTTTGATTATCAAAGTATATTGGTTAAACTATTTTTGTAGATTTTTATGTATTTTATGGGATTTTATTTAAGCCAAAATGACTAACTTTTTAATCCCAGAAAACTGTTTCAGGCTTCGGATAAGTCGACTAATAGCCTTTATAAGTCGACTAATCCTGGAGTCGGCCGACCGGACCGGTCGACCGACGTGCACAGACGTGCACGCCTTTGTGTACTGGAGGACGGCCGACCGTGCCGGTCGACCGCTCCAGAGAGCAGTGCTCTCTGGAAAGTTCGGCCGACCGCACGGGTCGACCGACAGAGAGTTAGACTCTCAGCTCCAGTGGGTCGGTCGACCCTGGCGGTCGACCGTGGCTCCAACGGTCAGAAATCCGACCGTTGGCGGTCGACCGTACCGGTCGACCAGCAGTTCTGACAAAGCCCCAACGGCTAGTTTTTGACAGCCTATATATTTGGGGGTTTGTGGACTGTTTTGCAAGAAGATTTTAGGAGAGCTTTGAGCCAGTTTTTCCCAGTCTTTTAAAAGAGTTTTCTCCACATATTTGAGAGCTAATTCTTCCAATCAAAGGGAAGTTTTATCAAGAGTGTTTAAAAGAAAGTCTTTGAGTTTTCCTCCACCTTTCACATCCTTGTTTTTCTCACACCACACTTGAGCATCCATTGATTATTCATCCTATAGGTGTGTTGTAGTGAGAGCCTTTAGGTGATCAAAGTGTTGTGATCACCAAAGATCTTTTCTTTGTTCGTTGAGGAGACGGGCAAGTGTGCTCGTAATTGTTTCGGGTCCTAGTGTGGACTTGATGTTTAGGGTTCGGGTGCGAACTCTTGTTGATTGAGGTGCGGCCTCGGCGAGTCGGTAGGCTTGCGGTGTGTAAGGGACTAGAGAGTCCGAGGGCTTGTAGGTGTTGCGGCACCGAGGAGAGATCCATTGGGATCTTGCATAGTGGAAATCCTTCGTGTGTCGAAGGCGGGGATGTAGAGCAAGTGTGCTCGAACCTCGAAACAAACCCTTTGTGTTTGCTGTTGCCTTCTCTCTCTCTCTCTCTCTCTCTCTCTCTCTCTCTTGTCTCTTGTTATATCTTGCATGCTATTACTTGTCTTACCTTTATATGCATGATATATTCCTTTTGCTCATATTGATATATTGCGTGGGATTGTTGCTAACACTTGTATTCAACCAAGAGAGCCAACGCGGCACCTCAACCCATTCAAGGGATTCTAGAGGAGTTTGTCCAAAGCCCTTCACGGGGAATTCGGCAACACTCTTTGGTTATACGTGGTGTTTAGTGTAAGAAGTTTAATTTGGTCATAATTGTTTTTAGCTTCCGCATTATTTACTTTATTCATCATTAAGTGACCATTAGATTTGCCATCACCTATTCACCCCCCTCTAGTTGAACCTTCAATTGGTATCAGAGCTTGGTACTCTGATTTGGTCTAACAACCTAGAGTAAAAGATCCTCATTTTTAGGCTAATCACAAGATTTTGTACACACACACTATGGAGTTCATGTCACCACCCACCTTTGACATTCTTAACATCCAAATTTAGAAGGTTAAGATGACTTTGTACCTCATGGCCTTAGGCATTCATGTTTATCTTGCCATATCTAATGATTCATATTGTTCAAATGGTAAGAATTTTGAGGCTAATGCAAAAGCCCTTCATGCTATCAAGTTAACCCTAAATGATGATTATTTATCTAGGGTTTCTAATGTTGATTCGGCTTTTGTAGCTTGGAACATAATCACCTCTCTTGGCGAAAAGGATCTATATTATGCCGGGAGTGATTCGGACGTTGGAAGCGACACCTCCAACGTGTGCTATATAGTCCAAGGGGATAACCCCCTTGAGGTAAACTCCGAATCCGATGATGAAGACATGTCATATGATGAGCTTACTACCTTTTGTCAACTTGTGCTTGAAAAATATGACATGCTTAAAAAGAAAAATAAAAATTTGAAAAAGAATATTGCTTGCATGCATAAAGAATATGATTCATTTAGGAATAACATTGCTGTAGGCTGTCTAAAAATCACTAAAAGACAAGCCATTAAAAAGCAGAATTTCAAGTTCTAGACGCGTGGGCTCGACACCCGCGTCTCAACATCAAGGCGCGTGGGCTCGACACCCGCGTCTCGGTTATAACCGCCCTGGTTATGGGGCCAGTCGCCGCCCACATAGCGGGGAGGTCAGCCCCTCGTTGTGGAGCGTTTTTAGGGGGCACGTTCACCCTGGAACCCCTATAAATAGCCCCGTCGCTATTGAAGAAGGGGTCGGATTTTCTTTAGTTAGACGACAACAAGACAGAGACAGGAGAAAGAGAGCTAAACTCTTCAACAAGCTCGCTGCGTACGAGTTGTCCTTTGCCTACCTTCTCTTTGAGAGTTTTGGTAGACAAGAGCTGTGCTACTCCTTCTACCAACCAAAGAGAAGATCCCTGACGATCCCGACGGTCATCCGGTCAACGGAGAACAAGATTCACTCTCCACCGCCACACGAAGAACCCAGCATTAAACAAAGGGAGGATTCAAGACTCAACATCCTCCCTCCCTTGTAACTGGAAGGGAAAGAGTTTTGTTGTAATTTTTCATCTGATTCAAGGAAATTTTACAGCACCGCTTTTCTTTTTTTCCGGCGCATACAAGAGATGGCGACTCCGCTGGGGACTACATTTGTCACTGATAAGCAAATCGTGGCGCAGGATGACGTCCTCCGTAAGGGAAAGATGGTCGAATCGCTCATTGTTGAGTTCGACCAGGCGAAGTACGAAGAGTTTCTCTCTTTCGGCTCCAAGAGCCCAAAGACCCGCGTCTGCCGCCGGGTCTCGACGGGGAATGGCCCCGAGGCCCGATCTGTAGCTCTCTCGGGCGCTGCTGCTGCCAACTGTGCCAAGCAAGGTACACGCGCCAACGCCTCTCAGAAGGCCCGCGTGGTCCCAGGCACAACTGCCTTTGCGACCAACCGCGTGGCACAGAACACCCGCGTCAGCGTCTCTCAGGAGACCCGCGTGGTTAAAATCTCTGATGTTCAGCATCAGGATGTTGTTGATCTCTCTCCACCTCCGCGACGCAACCGGAACGCTGAGCGTCGACAGAGGAGACGTGCGCGTCAGCTGCAAGTTGGAACCTCTGGTTGTCTGACTGAGGCTGGACGCAACATACAAACTGGCGCCTTGCTCGCGCCCCGCGAAGTCCGCGTTTGGCGGCCCAAACGTGAGATTCCTTCAGTTAGGTCCTCTGAGGACCAACTCACCAAACGCCAAGGTGAAGCCTCTGCGCCTTGTCAAGCACAAGAGGCACGCGCCTATAGACGTGGGGCCCAGGAGCCCACTCTCTCTCAAGTGTCTCTGCCCCGACACACCAAGCAGCAACGCGACAGGCGCGTCTTGTCTCAACAGAGACGCCAGACGCGCGCTGAACAGCTGCGGCGCGAGAACCGCGTCCCTGAAGCCTGCATCTAGGCTGTACGGCACATGGATGCCTCCCATCTTCGACGTTGCGAGGCTAATCTTTTCAATCCCCCTCCCATGGATTTGAGGGATTATTTGACGAAGAAAAGAAGTGCCAATCAGGCCACTTCGTCGTGTTGCTGCCAACGGCTCATCCATATACTCTCTGAGTGCCGTTGCGGATCAGGCGTACATCAGCAGTCTTTAGTCAGACAGCTGACCTTGATTCCCCCGTCAGCTAAAAGAAGACGCTCCCACAGAAGGAGAACCTTCTCTGACGTTGAGTACCCGGAGCTCACTGCAAATATGACAAGCAGGAGCAAGGGAAAACAACCTGCAGTCAGCTCAGATGAGTCTGACTCTGAACTGGAAGGGGTGTATCAACACACTCGCACCCGGACTGGGGCCATTCCCCCAATTGACTATAATGCCTTAGCCCATAGCATTAAAGTGAATGATTCTCACTCCGCCATAGCGGAATCGAGGGCTTCGAACTCTTCCGTCGAGAAGGAGACCTCCGCCTACATGACAGGCACTCCTGAGGAGATGGCTAAACGTTTAGAACATATCCAGAAGGCACAAATGGATATGATTCTTTCTCAGCAGGAATATATCAACTCCCTCAAGCAGGCGATTGCACAGCTGCTCGAAGACAGGAGGAGGTCTCCTCCTAAAAAGTCAAAGGGCAAAGGGAGAAAGGGAGAAAGTTCATCTTTCGAACCTTCTGAGGAGACGCGGCGATCTACTTCCAGCTCGTCCAAGTCCTCGTCGCAAGTAAAGGGCGACCAAGACCCGGGGAAGGCTCATGCTAAAAGAATGAGTCAACTGGAGCGACGCCTCGAGGCCCTTGCCAATCGCAAAGATCTCCAAGAAGTAGGAGTGGTCCGGCCCTATCCGACTGAGTGGGACTTAGTTCCATACCCTCCTAAGTTCAAGGCTCCAACCCTCCAAGCATTCGACGGGAAGGGGTCACCCAACTAGCACATCTACTACTTCAAATCCCAAACCGGGAATGTAGTAGACAACGATGCTATCCTGGCGCGTCTGTTCATCGGCACCCTGAAAGGGTTGGCCTTTGAATGGTTCATGAAGCTCCCAGAAGGTTCTATCAAGAACTGGGGCGATTTGGAGAAGCTGTTCTTAACACGCTTCTTCGAAGATGACTCAGAAGTCACGATGCCCACCCTTTTGGCTACTAAACAGCGAAAGGAGAGTCCGTTAAGTCTTTCGTGGAAAGGTTTCGGAACGTGGCACTCCGGTGTCCAAGCGGTATGACCCAGGCCACCCTGGTGGAAACATGCCGCCACAATCTCCAAACCTCACTCCTTACTCAAATAGGAGTTGCTGAAAGCCGCACCTGGAAGCAATTAGTCCAACAAGGTGAACAGGCTGAGGAGATTGTCGCCCGCGTCAGAGCGGAGGAAGGTAAGCCTAGGCGGAAAGGTCGACAAGGCGTGCGCCAGACACATCCCTCCAAACAAAGCGGAAGGATAATTTAGCAATGGAGACCAAATCTCCTGCCAAACCTCAATCAGGCAAGGCGAGTGGCTCTTCAAGCCAGCCACGCGCCAACAAGCAATATTCCTTCAAGGAGGAACATGTCGATTCGCTCTTTAAACTACTCAACAAGAGCAACCGACTGAAGCTCCCTGAAGCTCGGCGCCCCGAGGAAGTCGGCAAGACCGACAATCCCACCTATTGCTTGTACCACAGGATGCTGGGGCACCCTACCAAAAGCTGCTATGTCTTCAAGGACATCCTTCAAGCTCTGATTGACGCGGAGGTGTTGAAACTCCGACCAGAGCAGAAGAAGGTGACGGCTAATGTGACGTCAGTTCTCCAGTTCGGAAGACAACCCCCGACACCCTCTGGAGTAGTCCCTATCCCAAGAGGAGAGCTGAGAGTGGTCAACACAGACCCTCACCAGCAGCAAGCGAAAGGCTTGGTACCCGTTCCTACACCTCAAAGGGAAATCATGTGGGTCCACCCTGACCTTGTCAGTGAACAACAATGGACTACTGTGACCAACAGTAAATCCAAAGGCAAGGCAAATGCCTCATCCTGCAATGTGGTGGGTGCCTCCTCTCGAGAAGCCGAGACTGATGTTCCCTCGTTAACCGACTCAGAGGAGGAAACAATAGTCTTGGCCGCAGAGCCCAACCAACCGATGGCGGGAACCCGTTCGGGACAGCCGTACTTGAAGCAGTATGGCGAGATGGCAGTAGTCCCTCCACAACCAGCTGCAGAACTAACCAAGCCCTCCACAAGACAACCTGTGGAGAAACAGAAAGAAACTCGGTTTCTCGAGTTCTTTCGAAAGGTATGGCGGAAGGATCTACGACACCTTACCGCTTTGATGTCCTGGCTCAACTAGCCAACATCCCGGCACGCATTACCTTGTATGAACTTCTTAGACTATCAAAGTCGACCAGAGAAGCTCTACAAGAAGCCCTGGAAAATGCCGAGGTCTTCATGACCCAGGTGCCGAAGGAGGAGGATGTAGAGGATTGCTTCCACACCTCCCCAAATGCTCCCTGCATTACCTTCACAGCAGATGATATGCAGGTTAAAGGGAAGCACGATCGACCCCTGTATTTCACAGGGTATATTGGATCGTCTGAGGTGAACCGCATTCAGGTAGATCCAGGGTCCGCGTTGAGCATCATGCCTCGCCGGGTCATGCAACATCTGGGCATTCCTACTCATCGTTTGAGCCCTACTCAGACAACTATCTATGGGTTCAATGCCAACCAGACCCGTCCGATGGGGAAAATCAAGCTCAAATGCCAGATTGGAAGCCTCAAGTCGGAAGTGACATGCTACGTCATCGACGCCGACACTTCCTACAATCTATTGCTAGGACGACCGTGGATTCACCGCAACTCCATCGTTCCCTCCACTCTCCACCAAGTCATGAAATACATTGACGGGAGTGGAAAGGTGCAGACGTTGATTGCCGAAAGGTATCCGTTCAAAGGGGTCGAGAATTATTTCACCGACTCTTTGCTGTACCAAGATCCGGTAGAGACAGATGAAGTCCCGTGACCAGAGGAGCCAGACTCTGGTAACGAAGCTGACACCGAGCCCGAGAAAGAAGAGTGCCTGTGGGAGTTAGAACCACTTGTAAAGAGCACTAATAAGCTCGATGTTGATAATACCACCGACGATGTAGGCGGTTGGTATATTAATGAAGATTTAGATTTTGCGTATTTTTCTGTGTTTGCTTCTGATTCAGTACCATCAGACACTAGCACCGAAGTAGATGATGACCCCTGGTCGGCAATAGATGCTTTGACATCGTTGCATGTACCAGTGAAGTCGTCCTTCGAGACATACCAAGATAATGGTAATGCGCAAGAATCTATATTTATGGTTCCAGCAAGACGGAAAGGCCAAAAACCAATTCTTTTTGGGCGAATCTCGTCTGAACCAACGCCCCGCGAAGAATCGGAAGGCGAGGAGGAATCCCCTCAGTTCGGTCATTATGAACCAAAAGCACTCAAAATGATGAGATGCATGGGGTACGACCTGGCCAACAGACCCGGGTTGAACTTCGGCAAAGGAAGGAGGACGCTGCTTTGATCCTTTGTGCCGAAAGGGAAGGCCCCCGATTATTATCATCAGACGCGCCGGGGGTTGGGCTATGTATCAACTCCGGTCCCATCAGCCTCCGATTCTCAAGAATCGTCGAGCAACGATTACTCTTCAGACACATCATCTTGGGAGTCAGATGTCAGTGTCGGCAACATCTTCAAGGAACTTTCAGTGAACATGGTTTCGACAAGCCACCTGGAAGATGGAAATGAAGAAATGATCCAATCTGATACAGATCCATGGATCAAACATTTAAATGCTCTTTGGGGCACTCGCTTTGAACAGCGCGAGCCACCCACAGAAGACAAGGTTGTTCAGATCAACCTAGGAGATGAGGCTAACCCTAAGCCCATCTTCATAAGTGACGGCCTGTCACCTTAGGAGAAAAAGGATCTAATATCTCTTGTACAAGAGAATATAGATGTCTTCGCTTGGAATTATGAGGACATGCCAGGACTCGATCCTCAGGTGGCTATGCACCGCCTCAACATCAATCCGGACGTAAAGCCTGTCAAACAACAGCAGCGACGGTTTCATCTAGAAATAATGGAGGCAATTCAATCAGAAGTCAGAAAACTTATTGATTCTGGCTTCATCAGGGAAGAACAACATCCCGACTGGGTAGCCAACATCGTCCCCGTCGCCAAGAAGAACGGGAAGATCCGGATCTGCATCGACTTCCGCGATCTAAACGAGGCCTGCCCTAAGGACGAATTCCCATTGCCAATCACAGATGTCATGATTGGCAATACTTGTGGATTCGAACGAATGTCCTTCATGGACGGATTCTCAGGATACAATCAAATCAAAATGTATCCTGATGACGAAAAGCATACCTCCTTCAGGACACCTCTAGGGGTATATTGCTACACCGTCATGCCATTCAGACTGAAAAATGCAGGGGCAACATACCAAAGGGCCATGAACGCCATTTTCCATCAGCAAATACGCAAAATGGTGGAATGTTATGTTGATGACATCGCGGTAAAAAGCCGCACTAAAGGTGATCACATAACGGACCTGAAGGTGGTCTTCGACATCATGCGGGCTCATCAATTGAAGATGAATCCCACAAAGTCCTTCCTGGGGGTGGCCAGTGGCAAATTCTTAGGATTTGTTGTAACATCCACCGGAATTCACTTGGACCCGGAAAAGGTTCGCGCTATCCAAGAGATGCAACCCCCGAGAAATCTCAAAGAACTCAGGGGATTGCAGGGACGATTGGCGTACATCCGCAGGTTTATCTCAAACCTCTCCGGAAGATGCCAACCCTTCGCTAAGTTAATGAAGAAGGGTGTCTCATTCATTTGGGATGACGCTTGCCAACAAGCGTTCGAGGAAATCAAGCAATACCTCACCCAACCACCAGTCCTTGCAGCTCCGGTATCCGGAAAGCCTTTCCTGGTGTACGTCAGGGCAATGGATCATTCTTTGGGAGCTCTATTAGCTCAGAATGATGATCACGGACGTGAGCAAGCCATCTACTATCTGAGTAGAACAATGATCGGAGCCGAACATCGGTATAACCCGATCGAGAAGGAATGTTTGGCATTAGTGTTCGCTATTCAGAAAATGCGGCACTATCTGGTAGGCCAAACTATAAACGTCATATCAAAAGTCAACCCCCTGAGGTTACTTATGACTAAGCCTTCATCATTAAACGGCCGGCTGGCAAAATGGGCCATATTGCTCTCCCAATATGAGATGCACTTTTTACCACAAAAGGCCATTAAGGGACAAGCAGTGACAGATTTCCTAGCTGAGCACCCAGATCCGACGGTAGCCAAAGTCTACGAGGATCTCCCAGATGAAGTTGCTGAAGTCTGCCTGACTCAGACATCGTTCGAAAGTCAAGTATGGAAACTTTTCTTCGACGGTGCATCAAGAACAAGCCCAAAGGGACACGTAGTAGCGGGGGTAGGAGTAGTACTCGTATCCCACAAAATTATGTGATTCCCCGAGCTGTCTCATTAACTGAGCCTTGTTCCAACAATGTGGCGGAGTACAACGCTCTTTTGATTGGGATGCAATTCGCAGATGAGATTGGCGTTAAAAATCTCGAGGCATACGGCGACTCTAAACTCATCGTCAGCCAAGTTCGCGGGGAGTACGAAGTCAGACATGAGGACCTAGTACCCTACCACAACGCAACTATCCGCATGGCCGAGGGGTTTACAAGCTTCTACATCGACCATGTACCGCGCAGGCAAAATGCGCACGCGGATGCACTCGCATCCCTCGCGGCCTCCTTAGCTCTTCCAACTGGAGCAATGGAGAAGATATTCGTCTACAGCCACGACCTGTATTGCCCGAGAAATGCTCTCGAGGGCTATCAGGAGTCAAAGGGAGATTGTCAAGGCAAAGAAGCACTGGAATTGTCAACCGGTCCAGAGCTTAAAGACTGGCGATTCTCCTACATTGATTTCGTCTTATACGACATTCTGCCTGAAGACACCAAAGAGGCGGCTGCCATTCGAAAGAAAGCCCCCAAATTCTATTATAATGCGATTACGCGAACATTGTATCGTCGATCGCATGACGGGATCTTGCTCCGGTGCTGTAACGCCCCGATCCGGCGGGTACGGAGACGTTACTGCAACGTATATATGCAGGTCAGAAATACCCTCAAGTATATACGCTAAGCATCAGTACAGGCAAGAATCAGAGTACGGAAGCAAGTGGTGCATTATACATTCCAACACATGAGTACAATTACAAAGTTATCACCAGAGGTGATCCAATATTACATGAATATTACATCACTGATATGCGCAATTGCGAGAATACAAAGAGATGTACAAGAGTGAACAGTATAAAAGACACTCACGAGTTTACAAAAGGAAAACTCGAGAGGCGCACAGGGGGCCTGGAAGGATAGAGCTTCAGATGGTCTACTGGAGATCCACGCTTCAGCTGCGCCACTCTGATCAGCAACTGGGAGAATCCACACGCTCCAAGCTCCATGACCTGGACATGAGGATCCAGGGGAGTCAGATAGAACTCCCCAGGCGAGTGGTGAGGCAAAAGCCAGATGGCGTGCAACGATAAGCACATGTGTATCGATAAAACCGAATCATAATCATGCATTGAAAACTGTGTCGTGAGCAGAAGCATGTAAGCAAGGTAGATATATAACAAGTGATATCAAGCAGGAGGTACTCATGGTATGATAAGATAGGAGCAGAAGACTGAAGGGATGGAACATGGGTAATAAAACAGGGTATGAGTAGCTAATATGATAATAATCATAAAACCGGAAATCCGATGTAAAATCCGATGAAAGCATTCGTGGCAAATCATACAACAGTCATAACAGGAGTACATAACAGGCATAACAGGAATCATAACAAGCATAACGGGAGTTCATAACAGGCGTAACAGGAGTACATAACAGGCATAACAGGAGTACATAACAGGCATAACAGGAGTACATAACAGGCATCTTTTATTATTATTACTCGTCTGACCCATATATCTAGGTATGTGTCCTGGTGTACATCCCAACACACATACATCCATATATAAGCAAGCCGAGGGTTGTTACTGAAAGCTGATGAAGAACTGATAGCTCCTCTTATAGTAGTTCCCGACCGCCCGGGACACAACCATTTGGGGGCCTTAAATCCCCCTAACACGCATCTTCTGGGGGCCTGAAATCCCCCTAACACGAATCGTCAGTTCTGGTATTCCACTACTATAAGTAAGGCATCATACCGGCATCCATCACTTCCTCCCATTCCCCGTGCAAGTTATCCTTTTTATGGCTTAATTATCTGGTCATGACAGGAGTTCATAACAAGAGATCAGGTACAGGCAGGAGATGGCCCTACAGATTCAAGAGGTGGCCCCCACAGATTCAAGAGGTGGCCCCCACCACGTATGTGGTGTGGCACTTTGTTCCATGTGGTACTTTGTTCTGAGGGAAATGGATTCTAGAGGTGGCCCCCACAGATTCAAGAAGTGGCCCCCACCACGTGTGTGATGTGGCACTTTGCTCCGTGTGGCACTTAGTTCCATTCAGGATCCGCCGGGAACAGGTGATATAACATGAGCCAGTGTCAAGTAGTAGCATGTCGGGTGGTCAGGTGATAACATATCATGTGTCAGGTGATATAAACAGGTGTTAAATAGTAGCATGCATGTAACAGGTATGAAGTAATGACATGGCAAATGTTAACATATCAGGTAAATATATGGCATGTGGCAAAGTAGTAGCTGAGCACAACCAAGCGGAGCTGAGCAAGCTGGAAGTACAGACAGCAAACAGTATTTAATACTGGAGCATCTGGCACGGTTACCGGGACAACTCGGCTTAAAGTGCGAGTAGGAAGTCCGGCAGCATCTCGCCTAGACGAATCTAGTGGTAAAGAGCTGAACGCTGATCATGATAACCAGGCGGAGCTGAAGACCTGACGGTCCCAATCACTTCCCATTCGAGATAGTGAGTGACCGGAGGCTGAATGGTCTGGAGGTAGTGCTGAGAACCTGACGGTCCCAATCACTTCTCTTTCAAGATAGTGAGAGACCGGAGGCTGAGGGCTGAGGGACCAAGAACGCTCGCGCTCTCGGTGGTTACCAGCCATCCCAGGAGTGGGCAGAAACCCAGAGTTCAACGACCACAAAGGGTCGGCCACGCATAGTATAAAGCAGTAAAATACATATAAACATGGAATAAAATACATGTCGACCCGACAAAGCAGGGAAATCCAAATGGAGGCGAGGACACTCGCCTAAATCACCGGAATGTCAAAAAGTCCGAAATCCATGGAACTCGCGCACGCGCCGTAAAATATGATATAAATATTTAGAGAGAGAAAGTAAAGAGGAGAGAGAAAGAGTTAGAGAGAGAGGGAAATCTAGAGAGAGAAGTATATGGGAAGAGAGAGTGTACAGGGAGACGCGGGTTTTGAGAGTGAGACGCGAGGGTTGCAGACGCGGGAGTAGCAGACGCGAAAGTAGCAGACGCGGGAGTAGCAGACGCGAAAGTAGCAGACGCGGGAGTAGCAGACGCGGGGTTCGCGTCGCATAGATGCCACAAACGCGAGGTCTGCGTTCAAGTCAGGACGCGAGGAGAATGCGGACGCGGACGTGGGTTCTGCGTCGCGTTAATACAAGAAGAACACTGACGCGGGTATAGGCTCCGCGTCGTATCAATACAGGAACGCGTGGATTGCGTTAAGGAATTGCCTAGACGCGGGGTGGAGATCCGCGTCAGCAATCAACAGAGAGGAAGAGAGGAAGGGAAAGGTGATTTCGAGGTGGTGGTATTACTTGATGAAGATGAAGAAGGTGATGATGAAAGTTTAAGAAAAAGATGGTGGTGGTGATGTTAGTGTTTGTCGTTGCAATTATCACCGGAAATATTACCGGAATAATCGTGAATGATTACCGGAATAATCATCGGAGACGTTGCCCGAAATGATTACCGGAATAATCGTAAACGATTACCGGAATAACCATCGGAGACGTTGCCCGAAATGATTACCGGAATAATTGTAAACGATTACCGGAATAACCATCGGAGACGTTGCCCGAAATGATTACCGGAATAATCGTAAACGATTACAGGAATAATCATCGGAGGCGTTACCTGAAATGATTACCGGAATAATCATTGGAGACGTTGCCGATGAAGAAGAGCTCGGCCCCAATCCAAAGGAGGTGGCCGGCCCTTAAAGTTGGTGGTGGGGTGATGGTTTTGGTGAAGGATTTTAGTGGTGGTATGTTTTGGAAAAGGTAAAGGAGAAGGTGGAGGTTTTGGTGGAGTTGTTTGAAGTTTGTGGTGGTTTACATGGAGATGGAGGAGGAAGAAGATGAAGGTAAGGAGTTGGAGAAGTTGTAGTGATTGTTGTTGTGGTGGAGATGAAGGAGGAGTTGGTGGTGGTTAAGGTGTTGGTGAAGAGAAAATGAAGTTGAAAGGAGAAGGAAAGGTTTATATAGGATTTGGAATTGTGAAGGTGATGTAAAAATGTTTAGGGAGGGGGTTTTTTGTAAAATGGAGGGGTTAGGTGGCTCTTTGGCCGGCCATGGTGATGGGAGAGGTGTTTGAGTGTTTTGGGATATTTTTGGAGAAGATATTTTTGGTGGAGGAGATATTTTTGGTGGAAAGTTGTAGAAAGAAATGGAAGAATGGAGAATTTGGTGGAAGGAAAAGGAAGGAAAGAAAAAGGAAAAAGGAAAAGAAATAGAAAAAGGAAGATATTCTCTTGGAAGAAAAAGTGAAAATAATTAGAGTAGCGGATTCCCGGGATTTAGTTGCGGATGCGGAAAACTTTCGGAAAAATACCGAAATCGTCCGAAAATCAATTATCTCGGAACGACCCGCAAAAATTCTCAAAAATTAAGAATATTATTCTAAGAATCACGGTAAAATCCGTTTCAAGAAATTCTTTATAGTTTTTAAATTAAAAATTCTGGAATCGGCCGCCAATATCGGTCGACACCAAATCTGGCAGAAATCTGATAAATTCTGAAAATTTCCAAAAAATGAATTAAGATAGTAAGTATTATTCTAAGTAAATATGTGAAAGCGGTTTCTCAAAATTTGACCCCATTTATAAATTAAAAATCTAGGAATCGGTCAGTGGCACTGGTCGACACCGGTTTTGAAGATTTTCATTTTATTTCAGGAAAATTCCAGAAAATCACAGAAAATCTAAAATATTGAAAAATGATGTTTAAAACTAAAATTGGTCAAATATAAATACTAGAAAGACTAAATTGAGCAATTCACTAGGATCGGGTTCTCGGTTCAGACTAGGCTGACTCCGAGTCCGTGAATCCGGATCCAAGACAAAACGATCATATAAATAATTCATAATACAAAATAAATACAGGAAGTAAATCGAAAAATACGATCGAAAAATCTGAATACGCAACTAAGTACGTATTCTGGGAGCGCGGTGTTACAATCCACCCACCTTACAAAAAATTGCGTCCTCGCAATTTCGATAAGGGGTAAATTGAACACAAAGAGGACAAGGACGGGAATTATACCAATTAAGATATGAAGCACTATAGGTAGGGCTCTCAAGTCGACTGAACAATAATCTGAATATAGACATCTTCTGCACTTCCTGCCGCATAAATCTTTAAACGATGCCAAATAATACTAACCATAAATAAAGAAGACCGATAATTAAGAATTCCGAAGACCAGGCATCGATCACTCTGAAAGATATTGCCAAGAATATATAAGAGTCGTAGAGAAATCCAAATACCAATTTCTGAAAGATAACCCAATCGTGGATCAATCCTGAGAATACCCGAGCTTCATAGAGTTGGCCAAAGAGATCATATAATCGCTTCATTCAGAACCAGCCGCTACCTCTCTAGTCTATTCATATCTTAAGTTGGTATAAGGCTTCGAAAACCAAAACAGGGTAAGGATGGAAGGGATTAGGAATCAAAGGAAAGATGATCAAGAAAGAATAGATAACTCTGTACTTGTGGTTGAAGTGTATAATCAGGACTCATGCATTCCAGTTGCAAATTTCTTTACCATTAATTTGCCATCTGGACGTACTGAGGATGTAGAACCTAGGCTCTGATACCATCCTGTAACGCCCCGATCCGGCGGGTACGGAGACGTTACTGCAACGTATATACGCAGGTCAGAAATACCCTCACGTATATATGCTAAGCATCAGTACAGGCAAGAATCAGAGTACGGAAGCAAGTGGTGCATTATACATTCCAACACATGAGTACAATTACAAAGTTATCACCAGAGGTGATCCAATATTACATGAATATTACATCACTGATATGCGCAATTGCGAGAATACAAAGAGATGTACAAGAGTGAACAGTATAAAAGGCACTCACGAGTTTACAAAAGGAAAACTCGAGAGGCGCACAGGGGGCCTGGAAGGATAGAGCTTCAAATGGTCTACTGGAGATCCACGCTTCAGCTGCGCCACTCTGATCAGCAACTGGGAGAATCCACACGCTCCAAGCTCCATGACCTGGACATGAGGATCCAGGGGAGTCAGATAGAACTCCCCAGGCGAGTGGTGAGGCAAAAGCCAGATGGCGTGCAACGATAAGCACATGTGTATCGATAAAACCGAATCATAATCATGCATTGAAAACTGTGTCGTGAGCAGAAGCATGTAAGCAAGGTAGATATATAACAAGTGATATCAAGCAGGAGGTACTCATGGTATGATAAGATAGGAGCAGAAGACTGAAGGGATGGAACATGGGTAATAAAACAGGGTATGAGTAGCTAATATGATAATAATCATAAAACCGGAAATCCGATGTAAAATCCGATGAAAGCATTCGTGACAAATCATACAACGGTAATAACAGGAGTACATAACAGGCATAACAGGGATCATAACAAGCATAACGGGAGTTCATAACAGGCATAACAGGAGTACATAACAGGCATAACAGGAGTACATAACAGGCATCTTTTATTATTATTACTCGTCTGACCCATATATCTAGGTATGTGTCCTGGTGTACATCCCAACACACATACATCCATATATAAGCAAGCCGAGGGTTGTTACTGAAAGCTGATGAAGAACTGATAGCTCCTCTTATAGTAGTTCCCGACCGCCCGGGACACAGCCATTTGGGGGCCTTAAATCCCCCTAACACGCATCTTCTGGGGCCTGAAATCCCCCTAACACGAATCGTCAGTTCTGGTATTCCTACTATAAGTAAGGCATCATACCGGCATCCATCACTTCCTCCCATTCCCCGTGCAAGTTATCCTTTTTATGGCTTAATTATCTGGTCAAGACAGGAGTTCATAACAAGAGATCAGGTACAGGCAGGAGATGGCCCTACAGATTCAAGAGGTGGCCCCCACAGATTCAAGAGGTGGCCCCCACCACGTATGTGGTGTGGCACTTTGTTCCATGTGACACTTTGTTCTGAGGGAAATGGATTCTAGTGGTGGCCCCCACAGATTCAAGAAGTGGCCCCCACCACGTGTGTGATGTGGCACTTTGCTCCGTGTGGCACTTAGTTCCATTCAGGATCCGCCGGGAACAGGTGATATAACATGAGCCAGTGTCAAGTAGTAGCATGTCGGGTGGTCAGGTGATAACATATCATGTGTCAGGTGATATAAACAGTTGTTAAATAGTAGCATGCATGTAACAGGTATGAAGTAATGACATGGCAAGTGTTAACATATCAGGTAAATATATGGCATGTGGCAAAGTAGTAGCTGAGCACAACCAAGCGGAGCTGAGCAAGCTGGAAGTACAGACAGCAAACAGTATTTAACACTGGAGCATCTGGCACGGTTACCGGGACAACTCGGCTTAAAGTGCGAGTAGGAAGTCCGGCAGTATCTCGCCTAGACGAATCTAGTGGTAAAGCGCTAAACGCTGATCATGATAACCAGCGGAGCTGAAGACCTGACGGTCCCAATCACTTCCCATTCGAGATAGTGAGTGACCGGAGGCTGAATGGTTTGGAGGTAGTGCTGAGAACCTGACGGTCCCAATCACTTCTCTTTCAAGATAGTGAGAGACCGGAGGCTGAGGGCTGAGGGACCAAGAACGCTCGCACTCTCGGTGGTTACTAGCCATCCCAGGAGTAGGCAGAAACCCAGAGTTCAACGACCACGAAGGGTCGGCCACGCATAGTATAAAGCAGTAAAATACATATAAACATGGAATAAAATACATGTCGACCCGACAAAGCGGGAAAATCCAAATGGAGGCGAGGACACTCGCCTAAATCACCGGAATGTCAAAAAGTCCGAAATCCATGGAACTCGCGCACGCGCCGTAAAATATGATATAAATATTTAGAGAGAGAAAGTAAAGAAGAGAGAGAAAGAGTTAGAGAGAGAGGGAAATCTAGAGAGAAGTATATGGGAAGAGAAAGTGTACAGGGAGACGCGGGTTTTGAGAGTGAGACGCGAGGGTTGCAGACGCGGGAGTAGCAGACGCGAAAGTAGCAGACGCGGGAGTAGCAGACGCGAAAGTAGCAGACGCGGGAGTAGCAGACGCGGGGTTCGCGTCGCATAGATGCCACAAACGCGAGGTCTACGTTCAAGTCAGGACTCGAGGAGAATGCGGACGCGGACGTGGGTTCTGCGTCGCGTTAACACAAGAAGAACACCGACGCGGGTATGGGCTCCGCGTCATATCAATACAGGAACGCGCGGATTGCGTTAAGGAATTACCTAGACGCGGGGTGGAGATCCGCGTCAGCAATCAACAGAGAGGAAGAGAGGAAGGGAAAGGTGATTTCGGGGTGGTGGTATTACTTGATGAAGATGAAGAAGGTGATGATGAAAGTTTAAGAAAAAGATGGTGGTGGTGATGTTAGTGTTTGTCATTGCAATTATCACCGGAAAGATTACCGAAATAATCGTGAACGATTACCGGAATAATCATCGGAGACGTTGCCCGAAATGATTACCGGAATAATCGTAAACGATTACCGGAATAACCATCGGAGACGTTGCCCGAAATGATTACCGGAATAATCGTAAACGATTACCGGAATAACCATCGGAGACGTTGCCCGAAATGATTACCGGAATAATCGTAAACGATTACCGGAATAACCATCGGAGACGTTGCCCGAAATGATTACCGGAATAATCATTGGAGACGTTGCCGACGAAGAAGAGCTCGGCCCCAATCCAAAGGAGGTGGCCGGCCCTTAAAGTTGGTGGTGGGGTGATGGTTTTGGTGAAGGATTTTAGTGGTGGTATGTTTTGGAAAAGGTAAAGGAGAAGGTGGAGGTTTTGGTAGAGTTGTTTGAAGTTTGTGGTGATTTACATGGAGATGGAGGAGGAAGAAGATGAAGGTAAGGAGTTGGAGAAGTTGTAGTGATTGTTGTTGTGGTGGAGATGAAGGAGGAGTTGGTGGTGGTTAAGGTGTTGGTGAAGAGAAAATGAAGTTGAAAGGAGAAGGAAAGGTTTATATAGGATTTGGAATTGTGAAGGTGATGTAAAAATGTTTAGGGAGGGGGTTTTTTGTAAAATGGAGGGGTTAGGTGGCTCTTTGGCCGGCCATGGTGATGGGAGAGGTGTTTGAGTGTTTTGGGATATTTTTGGAGAAGATATTTTTGGTGGAGGAGATATTTTTGGTGGAAAGTTGTAGAAAGAATGGAAGAATGGAGAATTTGGTGGAAGGAAAAGGAAGGAAAGAAAAAGGAAAAAGGTAAAGAAATAGAAAAAGGAAGATATTATCTTGGAAGAAAAAGTGAAAATAATTAGAGTAGCGGATTCCTGGGATTTAGTTGCGGATGCGGAAAACTTTCGGAAAAATACCGAAATCGTCCGAAAATCAATTATCTCGGAACGACCCGCAAAAATTCTCAAAAATCAAGAATATTATTCTAAGAATCACGGTGAAATCCGTTTTAAGAAATTCTTTATAGTTTTTAAATTAAAAATCCTGGAATCGGCCGCCAATATCGGTCGACACCAAATCTGGCAGAAATCTGATAAATTCTGAAAATTCCCAAAAAATGAATTAAGATAGTAAATATTATTCTAAGAAAATATGTGAAAGCGGTTTCTCAAAATTTGACCCCATTTATAAATTAAAAATCCAGGAATCGGTCAGTGGCACTGGTCGACACCGGTTTTGAAGATTTTCATTTTAATTCAGGAAAATTCCAGAAAATCACAGAAAATCTAAAATATTGGAAAATGATGTTTAAAACTAAATCGGTCAAATCTAAATACTAGAAAGACTAAATTGAGCAATTCACTAGGATCGGGTTCTCGGTTCAGACTAGGGCTGACTCCGAGTCCGTGAATCCGGATCCAAGACAAAACGATCATATAAATAATTCATAATACAAAATAAATACAGGAAGTAAATCGAAAAATACGATCGAAAACTCTGAATACGCAACTAAGTACGTATTCTGGGGGCGGGGTGTTACAGGTGCCTCTCACCAAAAGAAGCCCAAGAGGTATTGAGAGAAGCCCACGACGGTATGTGTGGAGCCCATCAACCTGGCCCAAAACTGGCACATCGACTCCAAAGATTGGGTTACTATTGGCCCAAGATGGTTGCCGACGCCGTCACCTATGCTAAAAGATGCCACGCTTGTCAAGTGCATGGGGATTTCATCCATCAAGCACCAGGGTATCTCCACTCTACAACCTCTACCTGGCCATTTGAAATGTGGGGGATGGATGTGGTTGGCCCTATCAGCCCACCATCATCAAAAGGACATCGGTTCATCTTGTCAATAACCGATTATTTATCTAAGTGGGCTGAGGCCATTCCTTTGAAGGAGGTCAAATCGTCGAACGTGATCAAGTTCGTGAAACATCACGTTATTTACCGTTTCGGTGTACCTCGACGAATTGTCCATGACAATGGACCCCAGTTCATCAGCCAGGCTTTCCAGAGATTCTGCGCTAAGTTTAGAATCCAGAGTGTGTCCTCAACGGCATACTATCCTGCCGCTAATGGCCTCGCAGAAGCTTTCAACAAGACCATTGGTAAGCTTCTCAAAAAGTTCGTCTCGAAAAGTCAACGGGACTGGGACGACAAACTAGGTGAATGCTTATGGGCCTATCGCACAACTGTGCGAACCCCAACTAAAGCTACGCCATTTTCTTTGGTATACGGGTGTGAAGCCGTGCTCCCACTGGAAATCCAAATTCCATCTCTACGCGTCGCCTTGACAGCGGAGATGACAACAGAGGAGAAGCATCGACAGCGACTCCAGGAACTGGAGGCCTTAGATGATAAACGTCTGCAGGCCCAACAACAAATCGAGCTCTACCAAGCTCGGATTACTAGAGCCTTCAACAAGAAAGTTAAAATGCGAACTTTCAAGAAAGGCGATCTTGTCTTAGCCGTCAGAAGACCCATGGTAATGACGCACAAGACAAAAGGAAAATTCCAACCCAAATGGGAAGGACCATTTGTAGTAGAGTCAGTCTACTCAAATGGGTCATATCGCCTCATAACCTCAAATGGCGATACACTCATGATGCCGATCAATGGCAGGTTCCTGAAGAAATACTATCCTTAGATGGTATTCTTCCGCTGATCAAGTTAAAAGTACACCTCTGATCAAAGTAAGAAGGATTTCTTCATTATAACATCCGACGACCCGACGGCTAAGGATAGAGGAAAATGTTGGCTTCTAAGCCCAACATAAGTCTTCGACAACTCATCATGCTGAGGGGAATAGCATGGCTAGCCCAACTCAAACGGTAGTTGGTAAAGGCACCTCAAATCCGTTGATAGCTGAGGGTTTGCTAAAAATCCTAAGTGGACTTGGCTTCACTCTTTCCTCCAAAATCCTTTACCAACTCTCATCCACAGAATGGTAGGTCTACAAAATACAACCATTACTAAGTTAACACTATACCTTTGGTAATGGAAACTTTTCAATATTCCTTGTCGAGTACAAATTTTGTTTGTCAACTCTACACAGAGTATCAAACTTTCAAATTTGCCAAGTTACACTATACCTCTGGCACTTCAAATTTTCACTTGTCAATTCTCACCAATAGAATGACAGGTCCTCAAATTGCTCTTATCATGAGTCAATCTTTGTCAAGTTAATACTACACCTCTGACAATTTACTGTCAAAGTTTAACACCACACCTCTAAACAGTAATCAGGTTTCTGTCAGGTTTAATATTACACCTCTGACAGTCACTTTTCTTCAGACTTCCATATCGAAGCTGAAATGGATGATGCTAAGTTAACATTACACCTCTAGCATCAAGTCATTGCTAAGTTAAACAATACACCTATGGCCATGACTTTCCCTCGGACTTCCTTATACAAGCCGAGATGGCCAATGCCAAGTTCAACATTACACCTCTAGCATTACCCTCACTGTCAAGTTAAACATTACACCTATGACAGTGACACTTCTGAGTTAAGTTAATATCACACCTCTGATTCACATCATTATCAAGTTAACATTACACTTCTGACAAGACCACTTTCAACCCGTTAAGTTAATATCACACCTCTAACGGTAACAAACTTTCCTAGATTCCCCACGAGTCTAGTCTCACTTGTTATTCTCTTCAACAGAATAACAAGTCTACCTAAAAACATTGTTAGGTTAATACTACACCATCAACAGTGTTTCCATCAAATCCCCAGCTGAGCTCAATCAAGTTAATCCCAAACACTTGATAAAAGTTCACCCTCCCTGGGGGTACCAATTCTACTTGTCACTTTCTCTTATAAAGTGGCAGGCCCACCAAAAATTATTTCATCTCTGTCAAGTTAATATTACACCTCTGACAGTATTGTGAGAGTTCCTGAAATAGGATCTTTCCCTACAAAGTTTGACTTATTAAGATTATCATCATAATTTTGACAAAGTCAAAGATTCTTTGCTTCTATGAGTCTAACTGAAGACAAAAGTTCAAGACAATGAAAGAGGCAAAAAGAAAAGTATCACTTTTATTTATATCCAGGCATACGAAAGTGATACAAAACGCTCTCTTATACAATAAGATTGAGTGTTATAATTAAGGAGTACAAAGAAGTCCCTCTCTCTCTCCCAGAGGCCGTAATCACTCCTTGAAGCCGCATCTAATTTCAAGTGCACGATGTCTGAAGAAGTGCCAAACTGTGGCGACAATTGGAGCCGGTTGCACTATGGTGCATGACGTAAACATCGGAAGAGCCCTAGCTGACTAAGCTAAGAGTAATAGTGTTCTTGAGGTCCGGTGGCAGCAGAAAGCCATGCAACCCTTCATTCATGAGCATCTCTTTCGCCAGAAGGCCATCCAACGAACATGGAGTGTCCTTGATGTCACTTCTGGAGTGGGAGAGGAAGAGGATCCTATCTGCCACTGTATCCACCGTAACCTCGTCGCCGCCATACTTACCCTGACCATCCCTTGCCAGCAGGCATGACTGGTGCAGTGGATCTGAAGAGACCTTGGCGAGGGTTAAGTCCTCGTCAGGGATATAATATATTCCCTTGTAGACGACGAGGACCATAATATATTCCCTTGTAGATGAACATCGAACGAGTTCGCCGACCGGAATATTCTTCCAGGGGCCCAGCGAACCTGAAAAAGGACAATCGAGCCTACCTACAAGGAATAAACAAGGGGGTTAGAAAATCTGGAACTTAGTATACTTCAACAAAGAAAACTAAGTGACAGACGCGGCTATTGTCGAAAACTTTAGACGCGGGAATGAGCCCGCGCAGTGAGTCAAAATACCGCGTCAACAGAAGCAGACGCGAATCAAAACTGTGCCACACACAGGATTCAAACGCGGTCTCATTTTGCGCCCGCGCCTAAAACACAAGGCGCGAAAGGACTCAGACGCCGAAAATTGCCATCTCCCTGTCGAGGGAACAGGGGTTGCAAAATTCGGGTCTGAAACCTTCAGCCCGAGTTGGAATTCATCCAAATCAGTGGCCTTAAAACGCGAGCTTCATGAGCAAAGTCAGCGCCAAATGCCAAAGACTTCTGTACTCGCGTCCAGGGAAGTTTAAGTCGGCGGCGCAAATTCCAGAAGGAATGCACCAACTCAGACTTCATGAGGAAATCCAGATGATGATGATGCCAAAGTGCAAACTTGGGTGGACTAGAAACATCACGGCAAGTCGGGACCGCTTTCAGCAGAGGCCTCTGTCAAGAGTTTAACTCTCTGCATCAGAATATGGACATTGAAGGTGATCAGAGAGACACTTTATCCTGAAGAGACCAAACAGAAGCATGAAAGCTCTGGGTCATCTTCTTCCCCGGAGTCGTCTTCATCCATGAAGACAGTACCCCAGTTAGAAACTCTGAAGAAGGCGAAAGTTCTCAGAGCAATCGTTCTCTTAAAAGGGAAAATAGTCTAAGATTGGGACTGCTAAAGAAGGCGAGCCCCTATTTATAGGCCGCTCCTGGTAACCGTCATTAATGGTTCATCAATTGGAACCGTCGGCCTTAATGACTGCACGATTGTCAAAGTCCAATGGGAAGCTGACGCGTGGAGGGTCGCTTCGGGAAATGTTGAAGACGCTGGTCTACAACCGCCAGCGCCGGTTTTACATTAAAGGGTATTAACGCCCAAGTCCAATGAAGAACCGACGCGTGGACAACTACTTCGGGAAACAACGTATGACCCGGTTTCCCAATCGTCAGTGAAGACTTGACGTTCAATCATCAGTGAAGACTTGACGTTCAAAGATCTCATAAAATCTTTATGTCAGGCCGCATGTAACGTCTGGAAGTTACATCTATACACAGATGGGAAAACCGCGTCCTGGAACCCGCGTCTCCTTTTTCAGAATGAATGACGTCCACCTGCGTTCCAAAGGAAAGTCCGCGTGACTCAGAATCGCTTCCCTTCAGCAAACAGGGCCCATTTTAAGGGAAAGCACTTGACTCAGCAAAGGACTTAGTTCATTCTGAGATTAAGGGGAAAATACACAAAGCTGCGTCCGTCGCATCCGCTCGAGTCACGTCTTCATTGGCAGGATAGACTCGCGTTTACTCAAAGCCGCGTTTCTCTCTGCGAGTTGACGCCGCCGCGTCTCCCTATGGATTGACGCTGCGTCTCATCAAAAGGACTTGGTTCTATCTGAGTTCTCATGAACTGATGACCGCGTCTCTCCATGAATTGACGCCGCGTCTCATCAAAAGGACTTGGTTCTACCTAAGTCCCTATGAACCAATGCCGCGTCTCATCAAAAGGCTTAGTTCTGCCTAAGGTCCTATGGGTCAAACGCCGCGTTTCATTTAAAGAACTTAGTCTCACCTAAGTTCAGCATTCACAGTCAGTTAATCAAAGATTGTGATCAAGAGGTCGAATTTATCCACAGCAAGGCAACGAAGGAGGTGGAACCAAAACTTCAAAGACTTTTATTATATCAAAAATGATAAAAGTTAATACAAAACACTCTTAGTGAACAGAGTGTCCTTTTCTTAAAAAAAAAGAGAGAGAAGGCTACAAGTCCTGGTCCGCCAAAGAACGGATTTGCTCTCTAAGGCGATGTATCTTATGTTGACGCGCCTTCTCAACCTCCATGAGAGCTTGGGCCCGCAGATCCGCTTCAGACAAAAATCCCTGCGCTTGCACTCGGAGGGATTCCAGCTCGGACGAACGAACAGAGAGGTCCGCTTCAGCTTGCGTCTTGGCAACCTCTAACTCCGCTAGCCTCTTTTCAGAGGTAGCAAGGCTCTGTTCGTTGAAGACAATCATGGCCTCAGCCCTGGCTATAACAGCCCGAGAGTCAAGGATAGCCTGCTTTGCGGCCTGTATGATCGTCTCTGACTCCTCGGACTCAATCGCCAGCCTTTGTGATCAGCCTGGACACATTCAAGAAGACGAGTGCTATCGGTTATCTTCTCCTCCACCTCTCTTCGCTCCTGCTCTTGAGCAACAAGGAGCCTGTTCAGCGTTTCTTGGGCTTCGTGGGATGAACCGGCATCATCCTCCAGGGATCGAAGCTCTCTCAGGTGCTGTCCCAGCTGATCCACCAGCAGCTGACTCGCCTGGGCTAGCGAAGGGCCTCCGGCCAACTTGATGTTCTCGACCTGGTTTCCGAGAAACATCTGGGCGAAGTCAAGGGAGCTACCCCTAGTCAGGACGAAATCGATGCATGTTCGCATCGAGGTAAGGAACTGCTGCACCGCCTGGCGTGTCAAAAGCTCCATGATATCATCATCCGAAGTGCTCCCCGATCCCCTTTCTATCACGGGGTGGGGGATGTAGATCGGCTCTGTTGGTGCAAGAGTCGAGCTGACCACGGGTACGGCAGGAGCAGGAGCAGCCACTGGCGCTTCTGGGGGTACCACCTCTGCAGGAACCCCACAGCCGATGACAGGGTAGTGAGCACGACCTCCTCAGAAACCTCAGCCAAGGCTTGGGCCGTGTGGCCTTCCGGAGGGACACTGACCGTCAGACTCTCTACCTGGGCCCCCTCAGTTCTCTCTGCAAGTTATCTCAACATTAGCCAGAATGGTAAAAAGAGAAACATCCGAGACATCAAAACTTCCTTACCAAGCTGGAGGTCCAGAGATGTCGAATCCTTGGGCGAACCCTGCAGAGGAGAAGTCTCCCTGACTTCAGTGGTGGCCTCCTCTTCCTGCAGAGTAGAAGTCTCCCCGATTTCGGTAGTTGCCTCGGCAGCTGGAGTCTCAACTCCTTCCGGCTGGGTCAACTCTTGCACCATCTCCTCGATAGGCGAGGAGGTTGCAGCCTCGGTATCCTCAGCCAATCCTGCAGCATAAAAGGAGAATGTTAAAACCTCCTCTTCAAAATGAAAAGGGAAATCAAGTCAGAAGGTGAAAAGAGTACCTTCAGCAGGAGCAACCGCTGGAGGTGACATCGTTGCCGGCTCACACTCATGTATTTCCTCCTCCGATATGTGTGAGAATTTGCTCGGATCAGGAGGAGCGGGTTCATCACCATAGTCGACCTCATCCTCAAAATCGCTTTCCTCTGCGGATGAGGAAGACGACAGTTCAACGTGAGAGGCCTCGGTAGCCGGAGCCTTGCCTCTAAACACCCCAGTGGTAGGGCTGGGGTCAAACATCCGAGGACTGGAGATGAAGACAGAAGGAGACCCAGGCTATTGTGCCTCATCCCTCCTCTGAGCTGAGGAAGACTCGGGCTGAGCTGAGATCCCTGGAATCTCAACATCGCCTCCGCTCATTATATCGACCTCAGCTGCTCGGTCTCGTCAGTGGCGGTGGGTCTGTCAGCAGGCTCCCCTTCCTCTGCAATCCTGAGGCTCCTGCGGTGTAACCTGCGGGCATGGACTAAGGGAGTGTCATCCTTATCCACCTCTTCCTCCCTCGGCTCCCCAACACCAGAAGGGATGTCCGCGGATCGAGAAACTGCAGCCGTCAAGTCTCTCCGGACCTTCTTTGGGGCAGGCTCAGCAGTGGAAGTAGAACCTTGACGATGCTTGCTCACCGCCTGTCGAGCCCTGGTTGGTCGCGGCTCCGCCCTGGTTGGTCGCGGCTCCGCCCTTGTTGGTCGCAGTTCCGCCCTTGTTACTCGCGGCTCCTCCCTTGACCTTCTCCCGACCTCCTTCAGAGCCTTCAGGTACTGCTCGATGCCTCGCGAGCGTTTACCGGACTCTGACCTTGCTTCGAGATTTGCATTGATACTCTCAATGCATGAATACTCCGGAACAAAGTATGGTGTCTGGTTGACTTGGAAGTACCAGGAGCAGAAGCTGAAGCTCATACGGCACTTTGACCCCTCGATAGGTAGACGGAAAGTTGCTTCCGTCCCTCCGGCCACACTGTAGTACCAAGCCCGAGCACCTTCGAACAAGTTCCCTTCGAAGGCGAGTCGAGCAATGGGATTGCCGACGTAGAGTTGATCGTAGCCGAACTGTCGGGCGAAACGATTCGGCATGTACTGCTCGATTGTGCATGAAGTCCCTTACCGGAAAAGCACATATCCGGGCCGAATGTTGATCAACCACCAGAAGACCCCTGTGGACAACCTCGTGAAGTCATCTGGGCCCACGGAATCAGTAAATAGATCCCCGAAAGATGCACCAGGGATCTCGGGGAAGCAGCGATTGAGCTGGTAGTTCGAAGCATCTGAAATGCACTTCCGGACGAAATACATATAAGTATTACGCCAGTCCGAACCCTCCAACCGCTGTACAAAAGGGGCGAAACCCTCACTCCAAGGCATCGGCATCATCAGGGAAGGGCAGTGCATCACGTACCAAGCCTTGAGGTACGTGTAAGGCAGCTCGATCCGAGGGTTGGGGCGCTTCACCGTCGGCTTCCCCTCTGAGTCAAGGATCGGTTGGCCATGGGAGTTGACAGCCTTCCCTGGCTCGCAGAAGTTGTGGGTTAACGCCCGCAACCCGCTCTGAATGTCAGCCGCCACGGCCGGAAGAAGGGCTATGGGACTGCCATGGGCCAGGAGCACCGCCGGGTACACTACATCGGCAACAATGACTTCATGTGACAGCGTGGGCACCACACAACGCTTCAGCCACAGCATTAAGAAGCCCGCCAACAATGCTCGATCGGAGATAGGGGTCCGGGCTTGATGGTGAAAGCTTTCGAAGACCATGTCAAGTTCGAAACCGTCCTCATTCGAAACCGTGGTGTAGAAGCCTTCAGGAGCCTGGGCGATCCTGTCGTCAATTTCCTTGTCGGAGCTGGGAGCCAGTCGGGTTATTGGATGGTCTTTCTTATTGATATTGTTGAACAAGTAACTGGCCCAAGACAGCTGCTTGATTCCTCCCGACCTCCAAGTGGTTATCTGGCCGCAAATATGGAAGTGACATAGCACTTCCCAATAAGTCTCGTACATTTGAGGAGACCCTTTCTTCATAAGGTTAAGCTCCTCAGTGGTTGGGATATATTCCTCATAGGGAGAATCCCCTATTGCCAGCCCCGAGACCTCATGCAACTCGTGCAGTGCAAGGCCCATCTCTCCGACCGGGTGAAGAATGTCCCCGTCAAAGAATTGTAACGCTCCAGGACCCCGAAGAAGTTCTGAGAACTCGGCGGGATGCCATACTGCACAGCCCTGACTGCTGGGTACAGTCCCACATGCTCTAGCAGATCTCCAAGATCGGTAAGGACAAAGCTCACCATCCTGCGCCACCAATACTTCTCGGTGGAATGAACCCACCCGGGCGCACGGAACTCAACAGGAAAATCACCCTCCGCTTTCATAAACGCGTTGAGGAAGGTAGTGCCGAGTTTTGGTATCTCTCCAACTGGGAGCTCAGACTTGCGCGACCCGGGGAACAGGCCGAGAACCGCCCTATCATGACCATCATGACGGTATACCTTCTGGGAGCCCAAGTCACCGAGGGTAATCTCAGGGACATATCGGGAAACGTCCCATTTCATCTTTCGAGGGACGGACATGTGCTGGAGATAAGACAGCGGGAACATCCTCTCCATGTCTGGAAGAAAGAATCTTCTATCCCCTATCTGACGGAGCCATCTATAATTTCCATCATATATGGAATAGCCGCCATCGCCGATACGATCTCCGAAGAAGAAGGCGGGCTTCTCCAGCTTGACGCGATCATCCGTTGTGAATGCTGCATCAGTCATAAGCACCCGAAGGGTTGTCATATCAACATTGGAGAGCCTTTCCTGGCGCTCCTGCGACCTGTCAGCAGTCACAGGTACTGTCCTTCGTAGCACAAAGGCCAGATCACGGTCAGCACCACCTACATGTCCAAAGTGGCGCTTCTTGGCGAGTGGGACAGAAGGTTGTGGTACTGCAAAAGAAAAGGACACTTAATCAGACACCTTATCAGAAGCAAAAAAAAAAGAAGCTAAGTGTCTATAGTCCAGACGCAGAAGAGATACTGGACGCAGGAATTATCAAATCCGCGTCCAGACCTGCGAATCTGCGTCCAGACGCAGAAGAAATACTGGACGCAGGAATTATCAAATCCGCATCCAGACCTGCAAATCCGCATCCAGGCGTAAGACCCGCGGGATCAAATCCGCGTTTTGCAAACCAAGACTTATGAAAAATCTCTAAGTACTTGGGCTCAGGTGCAAGATTCATCAAAAACCTGCACCTGATGAAAAATCTTCAAGTCCGCGTCCGAACCCTTCACAATTAGAAATATTCTAAGTGAAGAATCTGAAATGCAGGACTCGCTGGCACCGGGTCATCAAACCCGCGCCTTGGTTATCAACTCAAAGAACGCGTCTGAGAATCAAACACGGTTTGTTTTCTGTGTTGACGGTTCTGTGTTAATGGTTCTCCTCCAAAAGATATCTTTTTGGGGTTCCATGAGCTTCCAGTAATGGTGAAGTTCAAGCCTAAACGGCGTTATACCTGGGAAAAGGACTTCCTGCGCGGAGGAACCGCCCCTCTGGGCCTCGGTGACGGTCGCTCTTGAAGAGGATGCGGTTGGCTTGGTCTTAGGTGCCATTGGTGATTAAGAATCCAGTAATGGAGATGAACAGAGAAAGAAGAACTCTTTTTCTTAAAACTCTAACAAATGCGCTCGGAGAAGAAGAGGTATCTCTCTGACTGTTGCCATTTATAGGCACAAGGATTCGCGAAGATACGCGGCGCGTGGCTTGATTAGTTCTGCAGCGAGTCATCGCTTGACGCGTGGAACAGATCAATTTTAATGTGTCGCGAAGATCGCGCACCATGGCTCTGCAGCGAGTCATCGCTTGACACGTGGAACAGATCATTTAATGAACCGGGAAGTCCGCGCGTCAAAAGGTGATGTCCCGTCGGTTCCCCAGGCCAACTGGCAGTGCAATCATGACATGGCACAGATTCGCACCCGACGGCCGCGCCTCTTCGATGGACATGCCCCATCATCACCACCATAAATGCATTCAAAAAGTCGCGTCTCTCTAAGAAGTTCGCGTCTTTCCAGCCCGGCTGAACATCGCGTCTACTTTATGGAAGATCAGTCGCGTTTTTCATTTGCCAAAAGACGCACCCCATGAAAGTCGCGTCTTTAAAGCAGTACTATCTCTGCTCTTCAAAAAGAACTGGCGCTCAGTCCTTGCTTCTGCAAATCAGTTCAATAGTACACTGGCACAAGCAGACGATCGTCCACTCCTGGATTAAAGCGCGTCCATGACAGACTAAAAGCAATCGGGGAGGTTTAGACTGTGTATCTAAACACTCAACACGATCAACTCTGGTGGCCTCAATGAGTTCAACAGTACACTCACGAAGACCAACTCCAGATAAGATCAAACCCGGAGCATTAACAGTCCAGTCATAAAGGCGAATTCAGCTAGAGTCTAAAGTATTTCGAAATCCGTCCCAGTTAACTGCGGAATATCGAAAACTTTAGAGGGGGTTCTGTAGGCTGTCTAAAAATCACTAAAAGACAAGCCATTAAAAAGCAGAGTTTCAAGTTCTAGACGCGTGGGCTCGACACCTGCGTCTCAACATCAAGGCGCATGGGCTCGACACCCGCGTCTCAACATCAACTCGCGTCTCAACATCAAGGCGCGTGGGCTCGACACCCGCGTCTCAACATCAAGGCGCGTGGGCTCGACACCCGCGTCTCAACATCAAGGCGCGTGGGCTCGACACCCGCGTCTCGGTTATAACCGCCCTGGTTATGGGGCCAGTCGCCGCCCACATAGCGGGGAGGTCAGCCCCTCGTTGTGGAGCGTTTTTAGGGGGCACGTTCACCCTAGAACCCCTATAAATAGCCCCGTCGCTATTGAAGAAGGGGTCGGATTTTCTTTAGTTAGACGACAACAAGACAGAGACAGGAGAAAGAGAGCTAAACTCTTCAACAAGCTCGCTGCGTACGAGTTGTCCTTTGCCTACCTTCTCTTTGAGAGTTTTGGTAGACAAGAGCTGTGCTACTCCTTCTACCAACCAAAGAGAAGATCCCTGACGATCCCGACGGTCATTCGGTCAACGGAGAACAAGATTCACTCTCCACCGCCACACGAAGAACCCAGCATTAAACAAAGGGAGGATTCAAGACTCAACATCCTCCCTCCCTTGTAACTGGAAGGGAAACAGTTTTGTTATAATTTTTCATCTGATTCAAGAAAATTTTACAGCACCTCTTTTCTTTTTTTTCCGGCGTGTACAATTGCATGCTTAGAAAAAGAAAATAAAGATTTGAAAAATAAAATGTTTCCCTTATGTCTAAACTAAATGATTTATGTGAAGGGAACACTATTTTGAAAAATAAAATTGATTTGGTGGAAAAATAGAAAGAAAGTGTTTTGCAAGAAAATAACTCTTTGAAAAGAAAATTTTTTGAAAAAGAAAAAGAATTTGTTTCTAAAAGAAATAAGAAAAATGATTCTTTATCTCATCATGCTTTACATGCCACCACTAATGAGATAAATATGTTGAAAAATAAAATAGATAGTTTGAGCTCTAATTTGAGCACATGTGCATTCAATCATACTAAATTGGATTCTTTGTTTTCAAAGAAACAAACTCCATCCATTCATGCACATCATCATGCTTATGTTGCACAACATGATCACACTCCTACACATAAGCATACTAAGGTATACACATGTACACATTGTGGCCGCAAAGGCCATTTAGCAAAATTTTGTTATGATAGATTGCATCATTCTAATTTTGCTAAGAATAAAATTTTTTGGGTTCCTCAACGTATGACTAACCCCCAAGGACCCAAGAAAATATGGGAACCAAAACCCCCACCATTTGCTTTTGATGTAGGTGAGAGCTCTCACAAGACGTGAGAGATTTGGTGCCTTGGTAGTGGATGCACATGGATTGGATGGACACACTTTAGACGCATCGCTATCAAGGAGTTTTGGTGGGACGACCACCATATTTGGAGTTTTGGAACATAGTTCCTTGGTTGGTAACTATTTCTAAACTCTTAGATTATATACATGCTTTTTCATCTATGACATCATATAGCATGTTCATGATCTATGTATTTTTGTGCTTCATGTGGTATTTACATGCTTAGATGTAGAATGTGTCAAACTTGCATGTATACATGTACAAATAGTGAGCTACATTTGTTTTATATAATTTTGCACTTCATGCTCATTTGTACCCACTACATGCACATGTATAGGCTAGTTTTGATGATTCTCATTTATACATGCTTTGCCAATTTTTATGCCTTACTTCATGTATATGTATTTTGTATTCAAATCTAATAAATATACATGTATACCCGTGAGTCTCTTGCCTTCATACAAATACATTTGATAGACTCTTTTATGTTTGGGATATGTATGTGTATTGTTAGGATTGGATAAATCATACATATGCCTAGAAGTGTATTATTTTTTTTAAAATAAATTTTCATGTTTTATAAAATGAGATTCATGTTTGATTGAGCTTCAATGTCTATTTTCATGAAAATGCTATTTACATAACCTTTGAACACTCATCTTTTACTTTTCAAGATAATTTTGAGATTTATGGACTATGAGTGCTTGAATGTTTATGTACTTAGTATGATTCATGAAATACACATGTTTTGATTTCATGTTTTTGAAGGATCTTTAAGTAGTTTTTCAAAATTATTTTAACTAGTTAATTGTTCCTCACTTGGTAGTGATTTTCAATGCTAAAATATTTTCAAATCTATTTTTGAAAACCCCTACCATCGATGGGAGGATGGATGGGCGATTATGCCTTGTATGCTTCATTGAAAATCTTCAATCTTGAGCATATGAAGGGTGGTAGGTTATGAGTTATATACTTGATCTCATTGTTATGTCAATTGGTATCATTGGACTCTTTCGATTGGTATCTAAATTGATAATTTTTGTATATACTCATATTTTGTTTCTTATATATGTATGTATCAATGTCAATTGGTATACTCATTTCATACATATATATGATTTTTAGTGCTTACTTTACAATTGGTATTCATATTTAAAACACAATGTTTATGAAAAATAAAAATAAAATTGATCATTATGTTTACCATTGGTATCAATATGTTTCAACTTCATATTTGTTAAATTTCAATTGGTATCAATATGATAATGATTATTTTCCATTTGGTATCTTAAAATTTGATTGTTTTACAAGAGCTCTGATACCTTTAAAAAAAAAAATTTTAAAAAAAAAGAAAATTAAAAATGCTTTGATATGTATTTCCTATATGCAAGGAGAGCTTAACATCTCTTCTACATATAGATTCATGTTGAGTATATTATAAATTGAGGAGCTTGACAACTCTTCTTTATATGATATACGTGTGTAGGGGGAGCTTCACATCTCCTCTTATGCATTACATAATATGTGTTATGTGAGTTAGGGCTTGTCATCCCTTCTTCATGTAATGCATATGTGTAGTGAAGCTAACTTAACGTCTTCCTCTTCATGAATGTATATCGCATATAAATCTTTATTGATTGATTTGTTTATCCCTTCTTGATCTTTTTGTTTTTGACAAAAGGGGGAGAAAAATTTGTTTGATTTGATTTTACTTTGAACCCTTTGTTGATGATTGACAAAAAGGGGGAGAATTATTTGAGTTTATATGCATGTATGCATGTTTTCATTGCTTAAGGGGGAAAAGTATTTGTCTTCCTTGTTATTTATGCATATATGTTTTTGTATTGCAAATAGGAGAAAAAGATTTTGATTTATGCTTGTTGCATGTTTTATCTCCATACTTGCATACATATTCATGTGCCTCATTGCAATATCTATTATTTATTTTGTATGCATGAGTTAAGGGGGAGCTTCTTTGAAGTTTTACTTTAATCCATGCATATATAACTTCATGTGTTTTGTCATCATCAAAAAGGGGGAGATTGTTGGCCCAAAGGCCTATCACCCTAGTTTTGATGATGATCAACTCATGAAGTTATGTTTACTAATGATCTTGTGTTTAATTAGTGACAGATTCATTATCAAGATCTTAGTAGGTGCATAGCTCAACAAAAGATAAGATGTCAAGATTTGGAGCTAGCACGGTGTGATCCAAGGATCTTTTGGATCAAGCTTGGACCAAGTCAAGAAGATGAGAAGACTTCAAGGGAAGACTTCAAGATCAAGACTTGTGTCTAGGTATAAGATTTTATTTTTGTTTTAGATAAATGTAAAGGATAGAGTAGTTGGTGGATTGCTCAAGTATACCACGCACACACACTCTTGTTAGTTTTATTTTACAAAAGATTTTCTAGTTTAGAAAATATTATTTTGGATTTTGGTTTTCATGTTTACATATCTTAAACCAAAATCAAGTTTAGAGCTTAATGTCAAAAACTTAGATATTTCATCTTATTTGTGTAGTGGATCATATCCATACACACTATGCTTTAATGTGTTCAAAATATCTAGTTTTTATTTGAAGATTTTTTAGAAAAACAAAGTTTAGAAAACATGTTTTGGAAAATACAGTTTTCATTTGAGCCAAATATTTCCAAGTTACAAAATAGTCCAATCTTTTATAACATGCCTTTATTTTGTGCAAGCATGTTTGATTATCAAAGTATATTGGTTAAACTATTTTTGTAGATTTTTATGTATTTTATGGGATTTTATTTAAGCCAAAATGACTAACTTTTTAATCCCAGAAAACTGTTTCAAGCTTCGGATAAGTCGACTAATAGCCTTTATAAGTCGACTAATTCTAGAGTCGGCCGACCGGACCGGTCGACCGACGTGCACAGACGTGCACGCCTTTGTGTACTGGAGGACGGCTGACCGTGCCGGTCGACCGCTCCAGAGAGCAGTGCTCTCTGGAAAGTTCGGCCGACCGCACGGGTCGACCGACAGAGAGTTGGACTCTCAGCTCCAGTAGGTCGGTCGACCCTGGCGTTCGACCGTGGCTCCAACGGTCAGAAATCCGACCGTTGGCGGTCGACCGCACCGGTCGACCGGCAGTTCTGACAAAGCCCCAACGACTAGTTTTTGACAGCCTATATATTTGGGGGTTTGTGGACTGTTTTGCAAGAAGATTTTAGGAGAGCTTTGAGCCAGTTTTTCCCAGTCTTTTAAAAGAGTTTTCTCCACATATTTGAGAGCTAATTCTTCCAATCAAAAGGAAAGTTTTATCAAGAGTGTTTAAAAGAAAGTCTTTGAGTTTTCCTCCACCTTTCACATCCTTATTTTTCTCACACCACACTTGAGCATCCATTGATTATTCATCCTATAGGTGTGTTGTAGTGAGAGCCTTTAGGTGGTCAAAGTGTTGTGATCACCAAAGATCTTTTCTTTATTCGTTGAGGAGACGGGCAAGTGTGCTCGTAATTGTTTCGGGTCCTAGTGTGGACTTGGTGTTTAGGGTTCGGGTGCGAACTCTTGTTGATTGAGGTGCGGCCTCGGCGAGCCGGTGGGCTTGCGGTGTGTAAGGGACTAGAGAGTCTGAGGGCTTGTAGGTGTTGCGGCACCGAGGAGAGATCCATTGGGATCTTGCATAGTGGAAATCCTTCGTGTGTCGAAGGCGGGGATGTAGAGCAAGTGTGCTCGAACCTCGAAACAAACCCTTTGTGTTTGCGATTGCCTTTTCTCTCTCTCTCTCTCTCTCTCTCTCTCTCTCTCTTTGTCTCTTGTTATATCTTGCATGCTATTACTTGTCTTACCTTTATATACATGATATATTCCTTGTGCTCATATTGATATATTGCGTGGGATTGTTGCTAACACTTGTATTCAACCAAGAGAGCCAACGCGGCACCTCAACCCATTCAAGGGGAATCTAGAGGAGTTTGTCCAAAGCCCTTCACGGGGAATTCGGCAACACTCTTTGGTTATACGTGGTGTTTAGTGTAAGAAGTTTAATTTGGTCATAATTGTTTTTAGCTTCCGCATTATTTGCTTTATTCATCATTAAGTGACCATTAGATTAGCCATCACCTATTCACCCCCCCCTCTAGGTGAACCTTCACAAAACCCAGGCTAATCTCTTTGATCCCCCTCTGATAGATTTAAGAGATTACTTGATAAAGAAAATGAGTGCTAATCAGATCGCTCCATCCTTTTGCTGTGAACGGCTCATCACAGCAGTGCTCTTTGAATGTGGCTACAGCTCACATGCGAGCAAGTAGCCAGTATTCAGATGATTAACTTCAACCCCCGATCAGCCAAACAGCGTCGGTTCCACAGAAAGAAAACCTTCTCTGACACAGAATACCCTGAAGTCACTACAAACATAGCAAGTCCAAGCACTACGCTAAGCAGAAGTAAGGAAAAGCAACCGGCAGTCAGCTCTGACGAGTCTGATACGGAACCAGAAGGAGTATACCGGCATACTCGCACTCGGACTGGTGTGGTAGCCCTGGTTGACTACAATGCCCTAGCCCGGGGCATTGAAGTAAGTGAATCACACTCTGCCATCATAGAGTCACTGGCTTCAAACTCTTCTGTAGAGAAGAAAGTCTTCGTGTATATGGCAAACACTCCTGAGGAGACGGCCAGGCGCCTGGAACAACAAGCCCAGGTCTAGAAGGAACAATTCGATATGATTCGCGCCCAACAAGAATCTATTGATATCCTCAAACAGATGCTTGCACAGTTACTCAAAGACAAAAAGAAGTCGAATGCCAACACTTCTTCTAAAAAGTCTAAAGACAAGCGGAAAGAAGGGGATAGTTCATCTTTTGTGCACATAGAAGAGGAGAAACAGTCCAACTCTGAGTCATCTAAGTCCTCATCTAAAGAGGGAGGCGATCCAGAGAATGGGGGTATTGATTCTAAAAGAATGAATAAATTAGAACAGTGCTGGAAGCCCTTACCAATCAGAAAGGCCTCCAAGAACCAGGAGTAATCCGGTCGTACCCAGCAGAATGGGATCTTGTCCCATATCCTCCCAAGTTCAAAGCTCTGACTCTACAGGGCTTTGACGGCAAAGGGTTACCGAACTAACACATCTACTACTTCAAGTCTCAGACGGGGAATGTAGTAGATAATGATGCCATATTGGCACGTTTGTTCATCGGTACCCTGAAAGGACTCGCCTTCGAATGCTTCATGAAACTCCCTGAAGACTCCATCAAAAACTGGGGTGATTTGGAAAAGCTCTTCCTTACACACTTCTTCGAAGACGACTCGGAGGTTACCATGACAACTCTCCTGGAAACAAAGCAACGAAAAGGAGAGTCAGTCAAAATATTTGTGAAAAGATTTTAGAATATGACACTCCGATGTCCTAGCGGTATGACCCATGCCACCCTGATGGAAACATGCCGTCACAATTTGTAAACTTCACTCTTGGCCCAGATAGGAGTTGCTGAAAGCCGCACCTGAAAGCAGTTAGTCCAATAAGGTGAACAGGCTGAAGAGATTGTCGCCAGGGTTAGGGTAGAAGAAAACAAGCCCAGACCCGAAAAGTCGACAAGGCACGCCCAGAAGTATCCTTCTAATCAAAATGGAAAGACACATCGGCGACAGATATGAAATCTCCTGCTAAACCTTAGCCAGCCAGAGGGGGTGGTTATCCAAGTCAACCGCGCGCTAGTAGGCAGTACTCCTTCAAAGACGAGCAATTGTTCAAATTACTCAACAAGAGCAACAGATTAAAGCTTCATGGAGCTAAACATCCTGAAGAGGTCGGCAAGATCGACAATCTCAACTACTGCCTATATCATAGGATGCTGGTTCACCCCACTAGGAGCTGTTATATCTGCAAAGATATTCTTCAAGCTCTATTTGATGCGGAAGTGCTCAAGCTCCGTCCAGAGCAGAAGAAAGTGACGGCTAATATGGCGTCATTTATTCAGTTCAGAAACCAGCCTCCAACTCCGACCGGAGTAGCTTCCATTCCAAAAGGGGAACTAAAGATGGTCAATACAGACCCGCATCACCAGCAAGAGAAAGATCTTGTGCCTGTCCCTACACCTCAGGGAGAAATTATGTGGGTTCATCTCAACCTTATGGAAGGCCAACAGTGGACTACTATGACCGACAGGAAGTCTAAAGGCAAAGCAAGAGCTTCACGTTGTAATATAGTGTGTGCCTCTTCCCGGGAAGCAGAAACCGATGTCCCCTCACTAAATGACTCAAAGGAGGAGACGATCGTCCTTGCCGCAGATCTGAATGCACCACTCGTGACCGAAACTCGTTCGGGACAGTCGTACTTAAAAAATATGACGAGTTAATGGCAAATTCACCTAAACCTACATCAGAGCCAACCAAGCCCTCCGTGAAGCAACCAACGGAGAAGCAGAAAGAGCTTCGGTATTCCAAAATACTACCGAAGGATAAGCAGAGGGAACTTCAGCGCTTTACCGCTTTAATGTCTTGGCTCAACTGGCCAACATCCCGAGCAGGATCACTCTTTATGAGCTCCTTGTTGGCCCAGAGGCCTTCCACTCTAGTTTTGATGATGATTAACTCATGTAGTTATAGTTTACTAATAATCTTGTGATATTTAGTTTCAAATATTTAACCAAGATATTAGTAGGTGATTATATCATGCCCCGCTTCCCAAAATACGCTGGAGCGGAGACGCGACATGAGTCGGCGACGCATATACGCAAGGAAAATCCCTCACGCATACGCGCTAAGCCTTAAGTAACCTGAAACAAGCTATAATAAATCCCAACTGTAATGAATACTGAATACTGCAATACCACATATGAGCAACCACACATGATATCATATGAATCAAGACTGGAATAACAACTGAACTGATATAACAAGAAACAAGAAATGATACGAAGGCTAGAAGGATAAAAGTACCAGAATAGAATAGGGAGAAGCTCCAGCTATTCGCAAAGCGTACAGCCTCAACGAACACCTGCACATTAGAAACAAACCGTCCAATATCTGGACGTGCAAATCCAGGGTCGTCAGAACGCGACCATGGTGAGTGTGTGTGTAAAGGGGAAAGAGCTCGTGCATAAGAACATGTGCATAAAGCAATATCAAGAACAACTGCAGATAACATATAACTGAATAGCATGACAAACGACTGCAGATATAAGATAAATAAATATCATGACATGATAACATCTGAACTGAAGTATAACTGATAACAGCATGAACAAAGATATAAGACAACTATCACAAATGTAGACTAATAGCTGAGGTCTGATGTGTAACCTAAATGTCACTAGTCTGGTTGGTTATTATTAACCTAACTAATGTAGTACTTAGCTGTGTCCCATACCACAACCGTTTTTCCACATATCCAACAATGTTATCGTTGTTGTAACTGCCTGCCAATGTAGTGCATGTGTTTTGGAAGAGTACCGTGCATGCCCGGTACCACGGTCTAACACCCCTGGCACTGAACCAGGACAAGCCGCTAGGCTCTGACAACTGAAGACCACAGCCCCACACAAAAAGACAACTAGTGTGGCGCCGTAATCCGGGCATAGCCCTGACAACTGACAACTGAATAGGTAGCCAGTACTACCCTGGTTCCCCATGGTTGGAACCCACAACTCGGTACCATAAGAATCCTTCCAAAATACACGACATGCATCATCAGGCAATTACCCCGTTTCCCCGGTTATGGTGTCTTTTATTAATAAGCAATCAATGTGATAAATATGTAGTAGTAACCAATATCTCCAATAACTGCCGATGTCAACACTAGCTGATAATCTGACAACTGGTAATATCTGACAACTATGATATCTGACAACTGTGATATTTGACAACTAATATCTGACATCTGAATAGAATACTGGAGATATAGCCACTAACACAATAGTGCCACTAACACAATAGTGTCACAGACAACTATAACTGGTACAGATCTCTGCCAACTCATATAACTCTGAAGTACATATCTTATGATCAGAAACAAACAGTCTCGCCAACTGATAAAATGATAACTGCTATAAACTCTGGATACATCATATAGTCAACAACAAGTAATCTCACTAATAAGTGATAAACTGGTAACTGGTAAATCCGAAGTACAAGATCATTAATATCAACTTGGTCACTATCACACTAGCTCAATCTCTACTAACTGAAGTGATCCAGTCTCTAACATCTTAACAAGTCCACATCAATACTCAAATGAATCATAAGGTATATCTTCGAGAACAATATGTCAACACACACCACAATCATATCTATATAGGGAACATCCTCTAAGAACATCGTAACAAGTCAACAATAATATCTGATGAATCATCACCAATAAAAGGATATCAAGTCAACACATACTGAATCATATTTAATTAGTCAACATCCTCAACAACATGTAATCTAGAATATCTACGTCTTGGTACCCATCATTAACAACATGTCATCTAACAGATCCCAAATGCCAACAACGTCAATCTCATCTCAAAGCAAGTCAAGCTCCAATAAACAGAATATATATTCTGGATAATTCTAACTCATCATCAATCTCTAGCACAACTTAACTAATAAAGTCATATTCAGTAACTGGTCATCATCCAATGTAAATATCATAAGTCCCAGATCAATCCAAAGTCATTACAACCAATTCATATTCCAATAGTTCTATAATCATCTTGTTCCAATACACATCGAGTAATCAGATGCAATAGTTGTTGTTCTAACATATGTCCATAATCAGTACTAGTCTACTCACTCTGACAAACTATATCTGATTCATAAGGCTACACAATACCTTCTTCTATTAAGATCAATTATGATATCCCCACACGACAATATATCCTGTACATGCAGCTTTGATCTATCATGATCGAATCATTATCACCAATATATATCTCTAGAGGTCACCTACAATCCATCCATATCCATCACATAACCCAAGGTTAATGTCTGCAATCCAATAAAAGAACTACACATAGCTGACAGACTAACTGTAGTTGACTAGGGGTGATATATAAGTCGACTGGAGGATGAGTTAGTCGACTACAAGAGTAGCCCAAGTCGACTACACCAACTGCTAGTCGACTATAAAGGTGATCAAGTCGACCAGCAGGGAAAACAGAGAGTTCAACACTTTCCTGGGAGGAAGATTAGTCGACTAGGGGCATCTATTAGTCGACTAATAGGGCTATTAGTCGACTAATCTAGTGGGTAAGTCGACTAACAGTCCTGCAACCTGATACTGAAATGCACCATCACACATATTCCCAATCTCTTCAAATGCACACACGCTACATTCACGCATACAGCACCCAAGCATATAGGTTCTACATTACGTCTATATACACATTAAAATACAACTTAATTAAAAGTACATTATAACGAGAGAAATAGAAAGAGAGAGGGGAAGTACACTCACCTAGGGAAATCTGCACGTTACCGGGCGAGTCGCCGTTACGGTCGCCGTGGCGCCGCTCTTCGCTGTCGGATTGCATAGGACGGTAGCCAGGGTCCTGGGGAAGACCTGGCTGCAATCTAGAGGTCTCGCGCTCGCCGGAAGGGCTGGAATCGCCGCTCGCCCGCTGCCTGCGCTGCTGGTCTGGTTCTGGATCTGCTGTGCGCGTCGTCGGGCGAGTCGCTGCCGCGGTCGCTGTGGTGTCGTTCCTCGCCATCGGACTGCACGGGAGGGTGGCTAGATTGCTGGGGAAGGCCACCGTGCCGATCTCCGACGATGGGCTGGCGTGGATTGGGAGAACTCGCCACTCGCTCGCTGCTGGAGGTGCAGATCTGCTGATCTGGGCATGCTGCTGCTGCTGATTGCCTGGGCTGCTGTTGGTTGCCTGTGGATCCATGGGGCTGTCGAGGGGCTGTTGGATCTGCTGCTCGGCCGTGGAGGTGGAGGAGGGTTACTCCGGTGGTGCCGTGTCGCTGTTGCGACTGTCGTGCGCTGATCTGCAAGGAGGGAGGGCTGCTGATCTGTTGGGGATTGTCGTGCGCAGCAGGCCAGTGGATGGGGGCTGCTGGTCTGTTGTCTGTTGGAGGCTGAGGTTGCTGCGCACAGGGCTGGAGAAGAGAGGGCCTGGGGGTGCTCAGGTGAGAGGGGAAAGGGCTCGGCCCGCTGGTGAAGAGAAGGGGATCCGGCCATGTGGAATGCGGCTGTCCTTGCTGCGGCTGTGCTGCGGTGGAGAGGGGCGGCAGGGCAGGCGGCCAGATCTGCAGGGGGAAGCCTGGGCTGTTAATCTGGGCCATCGGAGGTGGCCGGATCTGGTTGCACAGCCAAGGAAGAGGCCGGCTGTGCTGGCTGCCGTGGCATGGAGGGGGTCCAGGAGAGAGGCTGGTGGAGGAGGGTGCTGCTGCGCCTGGAAATGGAGGTCTCGCCATGGGGTGGCGGATGGGTGGTTGCGCAGCCAAAGGGCTCGACATCTTGGGGTGTTGCGGCTGAAGAAGAAGAGGAGATAGATAGGTTTTTTGGTTTAGGTTTAGATTTAGGTTTTGGTTTAAGGGTCAGGATTAAAAATAGATTAGTAAATAGAATCATATATAAGATGGATTATTGGGTGTGGGTAGCGGGTTAGATTAGGAAAATAGAAACGGGTAATGGGTTATGGAATCCAAACGGGTATAGATATCGGGCATAGGGTCACCAATGGGTATTGGATCTAAAAGAGGATAACGGGTAGCACAAGGATACAAGGGAAAATGGCATGAATAGGAATCAAGGGTAAGGAAATATACCACTGCAAAATAATCAAACATTAGTAGCAACATTACCTAATCAAAATAATAGTATTACTAATACCAATAACAACTCGCAATACTTAATTACAAGAATAATAGAACACTAATATTAATTAATAAACACCGACAATAAAATAAAGATAACACTAATAGAAATAATAATAAATAATAATGGAAGAATAATTTGCCATTTACTATCTGAAAATAATTTGCATGTTCAACAATAATAATCACGAGAGGAATAAATTAACTTGATTAAATAAAAGTAATCAGTAAATCAAATAGGAAAATGAAAATACCATATTTCTAACTGGGGATCTTACACTCTACCCACCTTATAAAAATTTCGTCCCCGAAATTCAAATAAAGCAGGGAATGGTAAAAGAATCCCAAAAATCTAAGAAGAAGACAAACAAACACCATGTCGCTTCTCTGTACATCACAAATCCACCACGCTTCCGCTGCGCACTCTGATACATGCCACCGGCTTCAACATGAAGTAACCCATTCCCAAGAGATAAAATCAAGAAACAGAACCAAGAAGGATGACAAGAAGCAAGATGAAGATACAGATCACTCAAAAATAGAGTAGAAATCAAGGATATCAAACGATCAAAGATGAGAATTTCCAAAGGAAGGACGGTCAATTCTGAATGGACTGAATATCATAATGGATGGTATATGTATATTGCAGTGCAACTATAGCTTGTTTTCAAGTTTCCGGTAAGAACTAGGTCATCTTGCGAAACAAAAGTCAAAAATTTCACATCGCAAGTCGAAAACCTGGCTCTGATACCAAGAAAACCCTGTCACGCCCCGCTTCCCAAAATACGCTGGAGCGGAGACGCGACATGAGTCGGCGACGCATATACGCAAGGAAAATCCCTCACGCATACGCGCTAAGCCTTAAGTAACCTGAAACAAGCTATAATAAATCCCAACTGTAATGAATACTGAATACTGCAATACCACATATGAGCAACCACACATGATATCATATGAATCAAGACTGGAATAACAACTAAACTGATATAACAAGAAACAAGAAATGATACGAAGGCTAGAAGGATAAAAGTACCAGAATAGAATAGGGAGAAGCTCCAGCTATTCGCAAAGCGTACAGCCTCAACGAACACCTGCACATTAGAAACAAACCGTCCAATATCTGGACGTGCAAATCTAGGGTCGTCAGAACGCGACCATGGTGAGTGTGTGTGTAAAGGGGAAAGAGCTCGTGCATAAGAACATATGCATAAAGCAATATCAAGAACAACTGCAGATAACATATAACTGAATAGCATGACAAACGACTGCAGATATAAGATAAATAAATATCATGACATGATAACATCTGAACTGAAGTATAACTGATAACAGCATGAACAAAGATATAAGACAACTATCACAAATGTAGACTAATAGCTGATGTCTGATGTGTAACCTAAATGTCACTAATCTGGTTGGTTATTATTAACCTAACTAATGTAGTACTTAGCTGTGTCCCATACCACAGCCGTTTTCCCACATATCAAACAATGTTATCGTTGTTGTAACTGCCTGCCAATGTAGTGCATGTGTTTTGGAAGAGTACCGTGCATGCCCGGTACCACGGTCTAACACCCCTGGCACTGAACCAGGACAAGCCGCTAGGCTCTGACAACTGAAGACCACAGCCCCACACGAAAAGACAACTAGTGTGGCGCCGTAATCCGGGCATAGCCCTGACAACTGACAACTGAATAGGTAGCCAGTACTACCCTGGTTCCCCATGGTTGGAACCCACAACTCGGTACCATAAGAATCCTTCCAAAATACACGACATGCATCATCAGGCAATTACCCCTTTTCCCCGGTTATGGTGTCTTTTATTAATAAGCAATCAATGTGATTAATATGTAGTAGTAACCAATATCTCCAATAACTGCTGATGTCAACACTAGCTGATAATCTGACAACTGGTAATATCTGACAACTATGATATCTGAAACTGTGATATCTGACAACTAATATCTGACATCTGAATAGAATACTGGAGATATAGCCACTAACACAATAGTGCCACTAACACAATAGTGTCACAGACAACTAGTGTCACTAACAACTATAACTGGTACAGATCTCTGCCAACTCATATAACTCTGAAGTACATATCTTATGATCAGAAACAAACAGTCTCGCCAACTGATAAACTGATAACTGCTATAAATTCTGGATACATCATATAATCAACAACAAGTAATCTCACTGATAAGTGATAAACTAGTAACTGGTAAATCCGAAGTACAAGATCATTAATATCAACTTGGTCACTATCACACTAGCTCAATCTCTACTAACTGAAGTGATCCAGTCTCTAACATCTTAACAAGTCCACATCAATACTCAAATGAATCATAAGGTATATCTTCGAGAACAATATGTCAACACACACCATAATCATATCTATATAGGGAACATCCTCTAAGAACATCGTAACAAGTCAACAACAATATCTGAATGAATCATCACCAATAAAAGGATATCAAGTCAACACATACTGAATCATATTTAATTAGTCAACATCCTCAACAACATGTAATTTAGAATATCTACGTCTTGGTACCCATCATTAACAACATGTCATCTAACAGATCCCAAATGCCAACAACGTCAATCTCATCTCAAAGCAAGTCAAGCTCCAATAGACGGAATATATATTCTGGATAATTCTAACTCATCATCAATCTCTAGCACAACTTAACTAATAAAGTCATATTCAGTAACTGGTCATCATCCAATGTAAATATCATAAGTCCCAGACCATTCCAAAGTCATTACAACCAATTCATATTCCAATAGTTCTGTAATCATCTTGTTCCAATACACATCGAGTAATCAGATGCAATAGTTGTTGTTCTAACATATGTCCATAATCAGTACTAGTCTACTCACTCTGACAAACTATATCTGATTCATAAGGCTACACAATACCTTCTTCTATTAAGATCAATTATGATATCCCCACACGATAATATATCCTGTACATGCAGCTTTGATCTATCATGATCGAATCATTATCACCAATATATATCTCTAGAGGTCACCTACAATCAATCATATCCATCACATAACCCAAGGTTAATGTCTACAATCCAATAAAAGAACTACACATAGCTGACAGACTAACTGTAGTCGACTAGGGGTGATATATAAGTCGACTGGAGGATGAGTTAGTCGACTACAAGAGTAGCCCAAGTCGACTACACCAACTGCTAGTCGACTATAAAGGTGATCAAGTCGACCAGCAGGGAAAATAGAGAGTTCAACACTTTCCTGGGAGGAAGATTAGTCGACTAGGGGCATCTATTAGTCGACTAACAGGGCTATTAGTCGACTAATCTAGTGGGTAAGTCGACTAACAGTCCTGCAACCTGATACTGAAATGCACCATCACACATATTCCCAATCTCTTCAAATGCACACACGCTACATTCACGCATACAGCACCCAAGCATATAGGTTCTACATTACGTCTATATACACATTAAAATACAACTTAATTAAAAGTACATTATAACGAGAGAAATAGAAAGAGAGAGGGGAAGTACACTCACCTAGGGAAATCTGCACGTTACCGGGCGAGTCGCCGTTACGGTCGCCGTGGCGCCGCTCTTCGCTGTCGGACTGCATAGGACGGTAGCCAGGGTCCTGGGGAAGACCTGGCTGCAATCTAGGGGTCTCGCGCTCGCCGGAAGGGCCTGGAATCGCCGCTCGCCCGCTGCCTGCGCTGCTGGTCTGGTTCTGGATCTGCTGTGCGCGTTGTCGGGCGAGTCGCTGCCGCGGTCGCTGTGGTGTCATTTCTCGCCATCGGACTGCACGGCAGGGTGGCTAGGTTGCTGAGGAAGGCCACCGTGCCGATCTCCGACGATGGGCTGGCGTGGATCGGGAGAACTAGCCACTCGCTCGCTGCTGGAGGTGCAGATCTGCTGATCTGGGCCATGCTGCTGCTGCTGATTGCCTGGGCTGCTGTTGGTTGCCTGTGGATCCATGGGGCTGTCGAGGGGCTGTTGGATCTGCTGCTCGGCCGTGGAGGTGGAGGAGGGCTACTCCGGTGGTGCCGTGTCGCTGTTGCGACTGTCGTGCGCTGATCTGCAAGGAGGGAGGGCTGCTGATCTGTTGGGGATTGTCGTGCGCAGCAGGCCAGTGGATGGGGGCTGCTGGTCTGTTGTCTGTTGGAGGCTGAGGTTACTGCGCACAGGGCTGGAGAAGAGAGGGCCTGGGGGTGCTCAGGTGAGAGGGGAAAGGGCTCGGCCCGCTGGTGAAGAGAAGGGGATCCGGCCATGTGGAATGCGGCTGTCCTTGCTGCGGCTGTGCTGCGGTGGAGAGGGGCGGCAGGGCAGGCGGCCAGATCTGCAGGGGGAAGCCTGGGCTGTTGATCTGGGCCATCGGAGGTGGCCGGATCTGGTTGCACAGCCAAGGAAGAGGCCGGCTGTGCTGGCTGCCGTGGCATGGAGGGGGTCCAGGAGAGAGGCTGGTGGAGGAGGGTGCTGCTGCGCCTGGAAATGGAGGTCTCGCCATGGGGTGGCGGATGGGTGGATGCGCAGCCAAAGGGCTCGACATCTTGGGGTGTTGCGGCTGAAGAAGAAGAGGAGATAGATAGGGTTTTTTGGTTTAGGTTTAGATTTAGGTTTTGGTTTAAGGGTTAGGATTAAAAATAGATTAGTAAATAGAATTATATATAAGATGGATTATTGGGTGTGGGTAGCGGGTTGGATTAGGAAAATAGAAACGGGTAATGGGTTATGGAATCCAAACGGGTATAGATATCGGGCATAGGGTCACCAATGGGTATTGGATCTAAAAGAGGATAATGGGTAGGCACAAGGATACAAGGGAAAATGGCATGAATAGGAATCAAGGGTAAGGAAATATACCACTGCAAAATAATCCAACATTAGTAGCAACATTACCTAATCAAAATAATAGTATTACTAATACCAATAACAACTCGCAATACTTAATTACAAGAATAATAGAACACTAATATTAATTAATAAACACCGACAATAAAATAAAGATAACACTAATAGAAATAATAATAAATAATAATGGAAGAATAATTTGCCATTTACTATCTGAAAATAATTTGCATGTTCAACAATAATAATCACGAGAGGAATAAATTAACTTGATTAAATAAAAGTAATCAGTAAATCAAATAGGAAAATGAAAATACCGTATTTCTAACTGGGGATCTTACAGATTAGCTTCAACAAAGGTGTTTTGGAGCTTTCACATGGTGATTCAAGAGCTCGAGCGTCAAGTTCATATCTAGCACTCGGATGGAGTCAAGCTCGGTGGATCTGAAATCACCTAGAGGGGGGTGAATAGGTGATAAGGCTAATCTAAGAACTAAATGCGGAATTACAAAATTAATTGGTAACAACACCTAGTGCAACCAACGAGTGTAGCCGAATTCCCTGTGAAGGGCTCTGGACTAACTCCTCTTGATTCTTCTGAATAAGAGTTGAGGCGCTATATGAAGCTCTCGTGGTTAAGCACAAGTGAGGCACACAAGCAAACACAACCAAGCATATAGGTATAAGCAATATGAATCAATGCAAGGCACAACACAAGCATATAAGATATGACAATATGAATAATGCAATGCACAAGTAAAGAGAGAGAGAGTAAAGAGTCAATGGATCAAACGCAAACAACAAGATGTGTTTCGAGGTTCGAGCACCGAGCTCTATGTCCCTGCCTTCACCGAGAAGGATTTCCAATTCACTAGGAGTACCGAACTCCTCTCTCAACCAATACAACCTCCACCAAGGCAATACAAATGGTCTACCGAAGACCGGAGTACCGAACTCCACCAATACAACCAAATCCACCTCACCGAGAGGGATACAAGCACAATTCACCTCTACCGAAGAGGGATACAAATACCAACCAACTCCACCTCACCAAGATGGAGTAAATCACAACCTCAACCTCTACCAAAGAGGAAGCAACCAACAATCCAAATCTACCTCTACCAAAGAGGGATATCCAAATAAAAAGGGTTTACAACAAGTGGTATATCTCAACCACAAACCAAATCCTTTTCCCACAAATAAATGATCCTATAGAATAGGATAGAGGATATAGCTCAAGTGGAAAACAAGTGTTTTGATCAAAGAAAATCTCTTGGAAAAATACCAAATAGATATAGATTTTTAGTTCAAGAAACTAATACCCAAAAACCTATTTGATTTGAAATAAAACAAAACACTTCAAAACAAATAAGATGAAATCTTTTAGGCTCTTAAACACTTTTGAAAACTTGCTTTGAAAAACCAGAGAATAGGAAAATTTTTCTTCTCAAAAACCTTAGCCAAAATCCCAAGCAAATGGGGTTTATATAGCCCAAATCCAAAAACTAGCCGTTGGCTGAATTTTCAGCCTTTGGCGGCTGGCAGTCGACCGCCCGGTCGACCGCCAACGGTCAAAAAAATGACCGTTGGAAGCCAGCGGTCGACCGGTCGGTCGACCGAAAAAATCCAGAGAGCAAAGCTCTCTGGCCGGTCGACTGCACGGTCAACCGCCCAAGTTCCTGGCCAACGTGCACAGGTGTGTGCACGTCGGTCGACCGTCCCGGTCGACCGACTCTAGGTCCGGTCTACCAGTCGGTCGACCGCCAGAGCCTGGCAGACAGGATTCTGGGTCAGAAAACTGGGTTTAAAAATATTCTAAAAATTCTCATAAATTACTTAAAAATTCACAAAAATAGTTTTATCATTTTACATTGATATACAAATATGTGATAAAAATTTCAACACAAATATCAAACATTTTGAACCATTTTTGTGTTATGAAAAAATTACCGAAAACCAAAAACTGTATTTTTCCAAACTTTGATTTTTCAAATAAACTTTGTCCAAAACATATCCAAATACAAAAACATGATACTTAATCATTTTAAAACATGTTGCATATGGACATAGGTAATATACATGAAACATATACATATCATTGTTTTTGTCTTTTATTTCCAAAAATATGTTTTTAAAAAACACAAAACACCAAACCTCATGAATAAACATCTCAACATAAGTTTGTCTAGGAAATTAAGCTTACATGTATATAGAATATATCTAATATACACTTAAACAAAGTAAACTTGTATTGAAACTATCTATTCATGAAAACCGATATCGGTTAAACCAAAAACTGAAAAACCAATATCCAAAACATGAAACGTGTGTGTATTGTGAACTTGAGCATATCACACTATCTAATCTTTACACATGGATCTAAAACACAAACTAAACTAGGATACCTAAGTCTTCTTGATGATCTCCATCTTCAAGTCGACTCGATCCAAATCGTGATCTACCGAGTTAGACTCCAACGAGTGCTATGTATGATCTTGTTGCTTGGGCTCTTGAATCACCATGTGAAAAACTTCAAAACTCCTTTGTTGAAGCTAATCACCAACTAATATCTTGATTAATGATCAGAAACTAAACATCACAAGATTATTAGTAAACATAACTACATGAGTTAATCATCATCAAAATTAGAGTGGAAGGCCTCTGGGCCAACAATCTCCCTCTTTTTGATGATGACAAAACTCATGGAGTTATATATGCATGGATTAAAGTTAAGCTTCAAAGAAGCTCCCCTTAACTCATGCATAGGAAATAAGCAATAAGATATGGCAATGAAGCACATGCATAAATAAACATGCATGCAAATATAAGGAGATAAACATGCCAATCAAACATAAAACTCATAAATTCTTTTTCTCCTATTTACAAAACAAAACATATATGCATAAACATAAATCCTGAAAACATGCATATATACCAAATACTTCTCCCCTTTTTGTCAATCATTAACAAAGGGGTTAAAGTAAAAATAAAACCAACAAATTCTTCTCCCGCTTTTTGTTCGAAACAAAGAATCAATAAAGGGGTGATATCAAACAAATCAATAATAAGAATATATGCGATATACATTCATGAAAAGGAAGACGCTAAGTTAATTTCCCTACATATATGCATTACATGAAGAAAGGATGACAAGCCCTAATTCACATAACACAAAATATGCAATGCATAAGAAGAGATGTGAAGCTCCCTCTACACACGTGTATCACATAAAGAAGAGTTGTCAAGCTCCTCAATATAAGATACACTCAATATGAATCTATATGTAGAAGAGATGTTAAGCTCCCATTGCAAATAGGCAATATAAATCAAAATATTTTTCATATTTCTTATTAAAACATTTTGAATTTTCTCAATAAAATAAATTTGATACCAATTAAAAATGTGTCAAAGTAGTACATTTAGATACCAAATGAAAGTAAACATATATCACTTGAAAGTAAATAAGGCATTGATACCAATTTTGAGAAAACAAATAAAATCTTGATACCAATTTAAAGTATTCAAATAAGCATCTTGATACAAAAAGACACCAATTGTAAGTAATTGTCATTTAGAGCATATGATATCAAAATAAAATCAATTTTCAACATAAAGTGTGGGAGTAGAAATCAACGGTAAACAAAATACCAATTGAAAGATAAAAATACAAATTTTCTTCCCCTTTATGAAATACCAACTAAAAAAGATGCATAAGCTTGTGTTTAAAATATCAATTGAAAACTAATCAATTGAAACATGATGGTCATTAAAAATTCAAGCTTTAGCATAAACATATATATGTATGAAAAATTAGATACCAATCGAAATTGATACAATTTGAAGTGAAAGCATACATACATAAAAATATATATGAGTATACAAGAAATGTCAATATTGATACCAATGAAAGAATCCAATGATACCAATTGAAACAACAATAATATCAAGAGTATATCTCATATTTCCTACCACCCAATCATGCTCAAGTTTAAAATGATTTTCACTATAAAGCAAACATGTGCATGGTCTCCCATCCAACCGCCCTTTGAAGGTAGGAGTTTTTAAAAATAAGTTTGAAAATAGGATATGTTTGAAAACTCTACCATAACGAAGAATATCGCAACTAATTAAATGGAAAAACTTCTAAACTAGTACTAAATCCTTCAAGCAAGAAATAAAATAAAATTATATTTCATGAAATACATGTAAATCACATGGCACTAAACACTCGAAGTCCATAAAGCCCGTACAAACTCATGAAAAAATAATCATGAGAAACATTTAAATGAAGTGAGTGTACAAGTGTTATGTGACACAAATAATCATGAAAATAGACATTCAAGCTCAATATTCCTCAAAACATGAAAATCATCAAAACTCGATTTCTTCAAGACATATGTATGTCAAGTATAAACTAAAGTATACATACATATCTAAAACATAACGAGTCCACAAATGTATATGCATTAAGGCACGTGGCTCAAAGGATGTATATGTATAATCAATAGTTTAGACAAGATGGACATATACATGAAGTAAAAACACATGATCATAAAACATGTCCAAAAATGGGAATACAAGTCAAATGCATGAATCATCAAAACTAGACTATACTAGCACATCTAATGGGTACAAATAAGCGTTCAAGCTCAAACATATAAAAATTTATTTGTGGCCCACTATATGTACAAGTATAAATCCTAGTCTTAATGAAAACTAACATTTAAACATATATTCAAATCATGAAGCATCAAAAACAAAGGTCATAAACATCCATATGATCATTATGTATATGCATGTGCATTAGATTTAGGACATACATATTGGTTAAAAACAAGGTGAGAACACATAGATATAGATCCATATTAAACATGGGTGTCTCAAATAACTAAACATATATATCACTAATCTAATAAACATGGCATAAGCATAATGAACAATAAAATAAGACATGCTATAAATCAAAGACATGAAAAGCATGCAAATATAAATGGGAGTTAGAGATCGATACTAAAACTAATGAAGGCACTTCTCTAGCTCTCCAAACTAAGGCGGTCCTCCCACCAAACTTCCCTTGAAAGTGATGCATCTAAATAGTCCTCATGAAGCTCGGAACACATCCACCTCAAGGTACCGCAACTCTCACGTCATGCGAGAGCCTACACCTACATCAAATACAATAGGGGTGGTCTTTAGTACCCATATCTTTTTGGGTCCATGGGGGTTAGTCCCTTTCCTAACCCAAACAAATTTATTTGCTAAATTAACATCATATATACGATCATAGAAAAATTTAGTAAGGTGGCCCTTACGTCCATAATGTGTACAAGTGTATACATGAACATACATGTGATGGGTGTGTACGTGAGTAGCATGTGTATGCCGTGGAGGGCGTGCATGCATAGATGGAACTTGTTTCTTTCGGAACAAAGATTCCAAACGTGTATGACTCAAAACACAATGGCTCAAAGTGGAGCCCAAACAATCCATATTCTTCTTAAGCATAGATATATCATTTTTAATTAAAGAAGAAGTGGAGCATGCAATAGGTGAACTAGGTGAAGCTATCCTAATATGACAAACATGTGAATCCATATTATTTTTCAAAGATTCATTTTTCTTTAAACAAATTTCTAAATTCTTAGAAATAGAAGCAATTTTCATTTTTAAAGAATCATTTTCTTTTAAAACAAAATTAATTTTTGAAGACAAGTTTTTATTTTTCTTCAAAATTATTTCACAATCATTTTTAGATTTTAAAACTTCATTTTCTTTTAGGGCAAGTTCAAACTTAGATTTCAATGAATCCCTTTCATTAGAAATCTCCTCTTTCTCTTGCAAAACCAAACCAAGTTTAGAAGACAAATTTTCATTTTCTTTATTTAATGCAAAAGTCTTCTTTTTCAAAAGATTATACTTTTCTAATAATTTTCACATACAATGGATAGTTCTTCATTCAAGGCATTGGCATCAACATGATCATCACATGAAGAACTAGCATCATCACTATCTAATTGAGTTTTCAAGTATTCCTCAAGGGAGTCATTCCCTTGAACCATAAAGCATTGCGGCTCGGATTCTCCACTAGATTCATCCTCCGGTTAAATTGGCAATTGAAGCTTGGAGGTGGTCAACTTGTTCCACACTGCAAAGGCGGAATCAAAATTAGAAATAAGCATAAGATATTCTTTGTTTAACGGGCTTCTAATAGTCTCAAGGGCTTGTGTATTGGCCCCTACATGATTGCGGTTACTAAGATAGCATTTCTTGGTAGCGGCAAGGAAAACATGCAAACCTAGGGTTTTTAGGTACAAGGACATCCTAAATTTTCACATGTCAATGTTGGAAACATCAAACATGGGAGGTGACAAGAAATCCATGAGTGTGTGCAAACAATATACGTGCAAAATGCAAATGAAAGATTAGCAAACCAAGATCTCACTCCTAGGTGGTTAAACCAAATATCAGGAGCGTAGGCTCTGATACCAATTGAAATCACCTAGAGGGGGTGAATAGGTGATAAGGCTAATCTAAGAACTAAATACGGAATTACAAAACTAATTGGCAACAACACCTAGTGCAACCAACGAGTGTAGCCGAATTCCCCGTGAAGGGCTCTGGACTAACTCCTCTTGATTCTTCTGAATAAGAGTTGAGGCGCTATATGAAGCTCTCGTGGTTAAGCACAAGTGAGGCACACAAGCAAACACAACCAAGCATATATGTATAAGTAATATGAATCAATGCAAGGCACAACACAAGCATATAAGATATGACAATATGAATAATGCAATGCACAAGTAAAGAGAGAGAGAGTAAAGAGTCAATGGATCAAACGCAAACAACAAGATGTGTTTCGAGGTTCGAGCACCGAGCTCTACGTCCCTGCCTTCACCGAGAAGGATTTCCAATTCACTAGGAGTACCGAACTCCTCTCTCAACCAATACAACCTCCACCGAGGCAATACAAATGGTCTACCGAAGACCGGAGTATCGAACTCCACCAATACAACCAAATCCACCTCACCGAGAGGGATACAAGCACAATCCACCTCTACCGAAGAGGGATACAAATACCAACCAACTCCACCTCACCAAGAGGGAGTAAATCACAACCTCAACCTCTACCAAAGAGGGAGCAACCAACAACCCAAATCCATCTCTACCAAAGAGGGATATCCAAATAAAAAGGGTTTACAACAAGTGGTATATCTCAACCATAAACCAAATCCTTTTCTCACAAATAAATGATCCTATAGAATAGGATAGAGGATATAGCTCAAGTGGAAAACAAGTGTTTTGATCAAAGAAAATCTCTTGGGAAAATACCAAATAGATATAGATTTTTAGTTCAAGAAACTAATTCCCAAAAACCTATTTTCTTTGAAATAAAACAAAACACTTCAAAACAAATAAGATAAAATCTTTTAGGCTCTTAAACACTTTTGAAAACTTGCTTTGAAAAATCAGAGAATAGAGAAATTTTTCTTCTCAAAAACCTAGCCAAAATCCCAAGCAAATGGGGTTTATATAGCCCAAATCCAAAAACTAGCCGTTGGCTGAATTTTCAGCCTTTGGCGGCTGGCGGTCGACCGCCCGGTCAACCGCCAACGGTCAAAAAAATGACCGTTGGAAGCCAGCGGTCGACCGGCCGGTCGACCGAAAAAATCCAGAGAGCAAAGCTCTCTGGCCGGTCGACCGCACGGTCGACCGCCCAAGTTCCTGGCCAACGTGCACAGATGTGTGCATGTCGATCGACCGTCCCGGTCGACCGACTCTGGGTCCGGTCTACCGGTCGGTCAACCGCCAGAGCCTGGCAGACAGGATTCTGGGTCAGAAAACTGGGTTTAAAAATATTCTAAAAATTCTCATAAATTACTTAAAAATTCACAAAAATAGTTTTATCATTTTACATATATATACAAATATGTGATAAAAATTTCAACACAAATATCAAACATTTTGAACCATTTTTGTGTTATGAAAAAATTACCAAAAATCAAAAACTGTATTTTTTTAAACTTTGATTTTTCAAATAAACTTTGTCCAAAATATATCCAAATACAAAAACATGATACTTAATTATTTTAAAACATGTTGCATATGGACATAGGTCCAATATACATGAAACATATACATATCATTGTTTTTGTCTTTTATTTCCAAAAATATGTTTTGTTAAAAACACAAAACACCAAACCTCATGAATAAGCATCTCAACATAAGTTTGTCTAGGAAATTAAGCTTACATGTATATAGAATATATCTAATATACACTTAAACAAAGTAAACTTGTATTGAAACTATCTATTCATGAAAACCGATATCGGTTAAACCAAAAACTGAAAAACCAATATCCAAAACATAAAACGTGTGTGTATTGTGAACTTGAGTATATCACACTATCTAATCTTTACACATGGATCTAAAACACAAACTAAACTAGGATACCTAAGTTTTCTTAACGATCTCCATCTTCAAGTCGACTCGATCCAAACCGTAATCCACCGAGCTAGACTCCAACGACTGCTATGTATGATCTTGTTGTTCGGGCTCTTGATCACCATGTGAAAAACTTCAAAACTCCTTTGTTGAAGCTAATCACCAACTAATATCTTGATTAATGATCAGAAACTAAACATCACAAGATTATTAGTAAACATAACTACATGAGTTAATCATCATCAAAACTAGAGTGGAAGGCCTCTGGGCCAACAGGATCACGTTTGGATTGAGTCGACTTGGAGACGGCTCTCTACAAGAAGACCTCGGTTAGTTTTAGAATAGTTGTTTAGATCTATTGTTAAAGATTAGATAGTGTGGTATGCTCAAGTTCACAACAGACACTTTTTTCAAGTTTCATGTTTTCGGTTTTCGGTTTAACCGATCTTAGTTTTCATGAATAGAATTGAATCAAAACAAGTTTACATGATTTAATGTATATTAGATTTAATCTATATACATGTATGCTTCTTATTCTTAGAAAAGCTTATTTTGATAACCTATTCATGTATTTGGGTTTTGTATTTAAACAAAACTTATTTTCGGATTTAATGTTAAAAATATTGATATATATCTCTTTCATGTATATTGGATTCTATCCATATACTATATGCTTCAAAGTTGTTTAAATATCATGTTTTTGTATTTACATGTGTTTTGGAAAAATCGGATTTCCATTTCAAAAATCCAAGTTTTGGAAAATACGGTTTTGGTTTTTGGCAAAATTTCTAAGTTACAAAAATAGTTCAAAATGTTTGTAACATGGTTTGATTTTACTCAAACATGTTTGTATATCAAAATATTATACTAAAGCTATTTTTGTAGATTTTTAGAGATTTTATGGGATTTATTTGACAATAAAAAGACAAGATTTTAAGTTCTGAAAATCAGACCGGCCAGGCTCTGGCGGTCGACCGTGCCGGTCGACCGGACCAGGAGTCAGTCAACTGGACCGGTCGATCGATGTGCACGAGGACATGCACATAGCCAGCCACTTAGGCTGGTCGATCGAGCGGTCGACCGACTGCAAGTGCCCCACTCTCGGGTTGGGGCGGTCGACCGGACGGTCGACCGTAGGCTTGGCATCGGTCGACCGCGCGGTCGACCGGCAGGCTCAACTAGGGGTGAGCATCGGTCGGTTCGGTTCGGTTTTTGCTAATTTTTTCAAAGCCGAACCGAACTGATTAGACTTAGTAACCGAACCGAACCGAACCGACTTAGTTCGGTTCGGTTTTCAGTTTTTTCGGTTAGGCTCATATATTTTCATCATTTCTTACATTTTTTAATCACCATTATATTATCATCCTTTCATATCCTAATCTCAAATATCCAATACCAAAATTAGAAACAAGAAAAATACCCTAGCCGTAATGTGAATTAAAATTTTCATGTTCTAAAACTTTTACACTGTACTTGAGCTTTTATATCAAAGCTTGCATAATTATTATTAACTTTTACTAACAAGATTACAAAAGAAAGAACTATATTAATATAAATATTATTCTCAATTATGATAGTGTACTTAACATGGCTTTCACGTGATCAATATAAAAAGATGATATTGCTAGAACTAATGAGATAAGGTTCCACCTGTTTTTTTATGAACTATATAACTCACTAAATTGAATTTGGGTGGGGTAATACATAGGGTGAGAAGTTCGGTTCGGTTCGGTCGGGTTCGGTTTTTGTAACCCAAAACCGAAAACCAACTGAACTAGAGCGGTTCGGTTCGGTTCGGGTTCGGGTTTCGGTTTTTGACCGGTTATTTCGGTTATAACCGAACTCTGCTCACCCCTAGGCTCAACGGTCAGAAATTTGACCGTTGGCTGGTCGACCGACCGGTCAACCGAAAGGGCATTTCAGCCCTTTCCTGCTGCCAACGGGCAGAATTTTTATGGGGCTATAAATACCCCATTTGAAGTAGTGTTTTGATAAGTTTTTGGAAGAGCAAAAATTCCATCTTCTCTAGTGTTTTATATAAGTTTTCAAAAGAATTTTTAGAGCTAAAAAGGATTCATCTTATTTGTTTTAAAGCGTTGGAAAAATCAAAGAAAAATTGGATATTTGGGATATTGGTTTTGATCTTCATTTCAATCTTATTCTAGTTGTTTTCTCAAGTATTTTTCTTTGTGTTTTTTGTTTTCAAACTCTTTATTTTCTCACTTGAGCTTATCATTCTATCCTATCTATAGGATCTTTGTTTTGTGGGAAAAGAATTGGTTTGTGGTTGAGATAGACCACAAAGTTGTAAACCTTCCATCTTTGTGATATCCCTCTAGTGAGAGGTGGTTGAGTTGGTATCCCTCTTGTGTAGAGGTGATTGTGGAAGTATTGTTTGGCTCCCTCTAGTGAGAGGTGGAGATTGTTGTTTGGCTCCCTCTAGTGAGAGGTGGAGATTGTGTTGGAATCCCTCAAGTGTGAGGTGATTGTGTTTGAGTGACTTTGTGCCCATCCCTCTATTGTGAGGTTGATATTGTGGAGGCTTTGTGCCTAGACTCTAAGTGTGGAGGTTGTGTTGTATTTGGGAGAGGAGTTGTGTACTCTCGGTTATTGTATTGCCCCAAATCTTCAGTGGAGGTTCCCTGTATGGGAAGTCCTGTGTGGACGAGTTAGTGAAAATCCTTCTGTGTGAAGGCGGGGACGTAAAGATGTGTGCTCGAACCTCTAAACATATCTTGGTGTTTGCGATTGATCCACTTTCTCTAACTCTCTCTTATATTATGCCTTGCATTGATTCATATGTCATATTACTTATATGCTTGGTTGTGTTTGTTTGTATGCCTCAATTATGTTTAACCACGAGAGCTTCATATAGCACCTCAACTCTTATTCAGAGGAATCAAGAGGAGTTAGTCCAGAGCCCTTCACCGGGAATTCGGCTACACTCGTTGGTTACACTAAGTGTGTTGCATTAAGTTTTTATTTTCGCATTATTGTTCATAGATTAGTCGTACACCTATTCACCCCCCTCTAGGCTACTTTCACTCCTATGACTATCGAAGTCAACAAGAGAAGCTCTAGCCGTTGCTGAGGTCTTCATGACCCAGATCCCGGTTGAGCCACATGAGGAAAATAAGGAAGACTGTCACTACGCCTCTCAAAATGTCCCCTGCATTACCTTTACGCCAGATGACATGCAGGTCAAAGTGAAACATGATAAGCCCCTGTACTTCACAGGGTATATTGGATCGTCTGAAGTGAGCAGCATTCAGGTAAATCCAGGTTCCGCGTTGAGCATTATGTCTTGCCAGGCCATGAGCACTTAGGGATCCCCACACACTGATTGACACCCAGACTACCATCTATGGTTTCAACGTCAATGGTACGCGCCCAATGGGGAAGATCAAACTCAAATGTCAGATTGGGGATCTGAGATCTGAAGTGACGTGCTATGTGATTGACGCTGACACTTCATACAATTTGCTGCTGGGATGACCGTGGATCCATCGTAACTCCATCGTCCTCTCCACTCTCCATCAAGTCATGAAGTATATTGATAGAGGTAGAAAAATCCGAATGTTGATCACCGAAAGGCATCCATTTAAGGAGGGTAGAGAACTATTTCATAGACTTCCTCCTATATCAGGATTCTCTGGAGACGAACGAGAATCCACAGCCAGAGGAACTAGACTCTGGTAATGAAGCTGACACCGAACTAGAGGCGGAAGAAGAGTGCCTTTGGAAATTAAATCCACTTGTAACGAGTATTAATAAGCTCGATGTTAATAACACCACTGATGATGTAGGCGAGTGGTATATTAATGAAGAGTTGAATTTGGCTTACTTTTCTGTATTTGCTTCTGATTCTGTGCCGTCGGACACTAGTACCATGTGGATGATGACCCCTGGTCAGTAATAGATGTTCTGACATCATTGCATGTACCGGTGAAGTCATTCCTCATGGTGTACCAAGATGTCGGTGATGCGCAAGAATCAGTATTCATGGTCCCAGCAAGACGCAAAGGCCAAAAATCAATTCTTTTCGGAAGAATCAAATCCGAATTAATGCCTCGCGAAGACTCAGAAAGTGAGAACGAATCCCCTCAATTTGCTCATTATGAGCCAAATGTACTCAAAATGATCGAGAACATGGGGTACGATTTAACAAATGGTCATAGCTTGAACTTTGGTAAAGGAAGAAGAATACTGCTTCAATCCTTCATTCCAAAAGGAAAGACCTCAGATTATTACCATCGAACTCGCAAGGGGTAGGCTATATGTCAATTCCAATCCCATCAGCCTCTAAGTCTGAAGGGTCATTATATCACTACCACTCGTCAGGCACATCATCATGAGAGTCAGATGTCAGTGTCGGCAACATCTTCAGAGAGCTTTAAGTAAACATGACTTCAACAAGCCACCTGGAAGATGGAGATGAAGAAATGATCCAGTCGGATACAGATCCTTGGATCAAACACCTAAACGCTCTCTGGATATTCGCTTCGAACAACATGAATCACCCAGAGAGGATAAGGTAATCCAGATCAATCTGGGAGATGAGGTTAATCCTAAGCCCATCTTTATAGGCGAAAGCTTATCACCCTCCGAGAAGGAAGATCTAATATCCATTGTGCTGGAGTAAATAGATGTTTTCGCCTAGAATTATGAGGATATGCCTGGGCTCGACCCTCAGATGGCTATGCATCGCCGCAGCATCAATTCGGATGCGAAATCAGTCAAACTACAGCAGCGACAGTCTCATCCGAAAATAATGAAAGCAATCCAGTCGGAGGTCAAAAAGCTTATAGACACCGGTTTCATCAGGGAGGAACAACACCCTGATCGGGTAGCCAATATCGTCCCCGTTATTAAGAAAAATGGGAAGATCTGGATTTGCATTGATTTTCGCGATCTAAACGAGGCCTGTCCTAAAGATGAATTTCCCCTTCTAATCACAGACGTCATGATCTAATCACAGACGTCATGATCCACAACACATGTGGTTTTGAACATATGTCTTTATTGGATAGATTTTTAGGATACAGCCAAATCAAGACGTACTCTAATGATGAAAAGCATACATTTTTCAGGACACTACTGGGAGTGTATTGCTATATTGTCATGCCCTTCGGATTAAAGAACGCAGGGCCAACATACCAGAGAGCTATGAATGCAATTTTCCACGAGCATATACGCAAAACTGTGGAGTGCTATATCGACGACATTACAGTAAAAAGCCATGCTAAGGGCGATCACATAACAGATCTGAAGATAGTATTCGATATCATGTGGGCACATCAGTTGAAGATGAACCCCACCAAATCCTTCCTGGGGGTAGCCAGTGGTAAATTTCTAGGGTTTATTGTGACATCCAAAGAAATCTACCTCGATCCAGAGAAAGTTCGCGCTGTTCAGGAGATGCAACCTCCAAGGAATCTCAGAGAACTTAGAGGATTGCAAGGGCGACTAACATACATCCGGAGGTTTATCTCAAATCTCTCGGAAAGATGCTAACCCTTCACCAGATTGATGAAGAATGGTGTCTCGTTCATTTGGGACAACGCTTGCCAACAAGCGTTCGAGGAAATCAAGCGGTACCTCATGCAACCACCTGTCCTTATAGCTCCAGTGTCTAGAAAACCCTTCCTGATATACGTCCGAGTGATGAAACATTCTTTAGGAGCTTTGCTAGCCCAGAATAATGATTAGGGACACAAGCAGGCAATACCATCTGAGTAGAACTATTTGAAAAGACACCTAGAGGGGGGGGTGAATAGGTGTAAATGCTAATCTAAGACTAAATGAAAAACTTAATGCTCTAAATGCGGAAGCTAATGCAAATGTTGCACATACTAATACAATACAACAAGTGTAGCCGAATTCCCCTTGCGAGGCTCTAGACTAACTCCCCTTGATTCCCCTTTAAATGGGTTGAGGTGCTATGTGAAGCTCTTGTTGGATGAGTATAAGTTAGGCACACACACACAAGCAATCCAAGCAATGTGCACACACAATCAAGCCAAGCAATCAAGGATATAGCAATATGGATTATGCAAGGCACAACACAAGCAAATTAATATGACAAGATGAATTATGCTCAACACAAGCAAATATGATATGAATGAAGTATGATGCTTTGCACAATATAAATGAGAGAGAGTTAGAGAGACAATGGATCAATCGCAAAGACCAAGATATGTTTCGAGGTTCGAGCACCTTGCTCTACATCCCCGCCTACACCACCGTGTAGGATTTCCAATCCACTATCTCCCACCGAGGGAACTTCTACCGAAGAGGATTTGTTACAACACTAGGAGTACCAAACTCCTCTCTCAAACAACAACCTCCACCGAGGCCAACAACCAACCAACAACCACTTCTACCGAAGAGGCTCACAACCAACACAATCACCTCTACCTAAGAGGGATCCAAACCAATACCACTCCGATCACCTCTACCGAAGAGGGATTCACAAAAGAAAGGAGGGTTTACAATAAGTGGTTACAAAGACCACAAACACAATCTTTCTTTCTTTTCTCTTTTCTTTTTCCACAAAAACAAGATCCTAATAGATTAGGATAGGTGATAGCTCAAGTGTGGAAACAAGGTGTTTTTGGAAACCAGCAACAAAGAAAATCTACTTGGGAAATCACTTGTAAATGATAGAAAACGAAAAACAAAACAATCTCCCAAAACCCTAGCTTTCTTTGATTTTCCAAAAACCCAAAAAACAAATAAGATGAAATCTTTTTGACTTAAAAACTCTTTTAAAACTCTTTTAAACACTAGAGAAAGTCTGGAATTTTTCTCCTTGAAAACCTTAGCCAAAATCCCAAAGAGATGGGGTTTATATAGGCCAAAACAGAAACTAGCCGTTAGAGCTGAGCTGGCAGCTCTGACAGGCAACGGTCGACCGGCCGGTCGACCGTCCAACGGTCATATTTTGACCCGTTGGAGCTACCGGTCGACCGCCCGGTCGACCCAAACTAACAGAGAGCAGAACTCTCTGCAGCGGTCGACCGTCCGGTCGACCGGACCACTGTGCTGCCAGACGTGCACAGGTCTGTGCACGTCGGTCGACCCGTGCGGTCGACCGTCCCTTGGTGCGGTCGACCGTCCCGGTCGACCGACCAGCCTGTCAGCACAAAAAATAAGATCAGAAAATTTGGGAAAAATATTTTATAAAAATCTTTTATCTTTTTCTGAAAATTCTATAAACTTGTTTTAACATTTTATATTGAAACATAAACACGTGATAAAAATTTTCAAGACATATATCAATCATATCAATTCATTTTTGTGTCTTGCTAATTTTATCAAGAACCAAAACTTGTATTTTTATCAAACTTGATTTTTCAATAGGAAATCTGATTTTCCTAAAACTTTATAGAAATACAAAAACATGATATTTGAACATTATTAAGCATGATGCATATGGACATAGGTCCAATATACATTCACAAAATATATCACAGTTTTTGTTCTTTAATTTCAAAAATATGTTTTATACCAAAACATAAAACTACATGAATAGGTACGTCAAACTAAGTTTGTATAAGTCATATAAGCATGTATGTATATAGAGCACATCTAATATACATATAAAACATGTAAACTTGTTTTGTTCAAACTATTCATGAAAACCAAAATCCAAATCATGAAATGTGTGTGTATGTGTACTTGAGCATATCATACTATTCTAACCTTTACAAATGGATCTAAACATACTATCTAAACTAGGATACCTAAGTCTTCTTGATGACTTCCATCTTCAAGTAGACTTGCTCCCAAACGTCATCCATGGGCTAGGTAAAGTGTGATCTTGAAGTTTGAGCCCTGGAATCACTTGTGAAGGCTTCCAAACACCTTGTTGAAGCTAATCACCAACTAATATCTTGGTTAATGATCTGAAACTTAAACAATACAAGATTATTAGTAAACATAACTACATGAGTTAATCATCATCAAAACTAGGGTGGAAGGCCTTTGGGCCAACAATCTCCCCCTTTTTGATGATGGCAAAACTCATGGAGTTATATATGCATGGATTAAAGTAAAGCTTCAAAGAAGCTCCCCCTTAACTCATGCATAGCCAAATAAACATAATAATATGCAATGAAGGCTCTTAAAAACATGAATGCACAAATATGCATAAACAATAAAGGTTCTAGATACCAATGAAATATTTAAAGCAAAGCATGCTCTAGATACTAATTAACAAATAAACATTTTCTAGATGCTCTAGATACCAATAAACATACATTAAACAATATTAAACTTAATATATGCAAAAACATAACTATGCATATATATAAAACTCACAAATAATTCTCCCCCTTTTTGTCAATCATCAACAAAGGGGTAAACATTCAAAAACTATAAATAAAATGAGGGGTAAAAATTTTCTCCCCCTTTTTGTGTCAATCAAAACAATGCAAACAATGGTCTCCCCTTTTGTCTAAAATAAAAACAAAAGTCAATAAGGGGTGACTACAAACATGATATCAATTAAAAATATGTCAATGAAGCATCTTGATACCAAATGAAGATAAACAAAGATTAATAAATGTTATATGCTATATACATTCATGAAGAGGAAGACGCTAAGTTAGCTTCCCTACACATATGAGTTACATGAAGAAAGGAAGACACGCCCTAATTCACATAACACAAAATATGTAATGCATAAAAGGAGATGTGAAGCTCCCCTACACACGTGTACCACATAAGGAAGAGTTGTCAAGCTCTTCAATACAAGATACACTCAACATGAATTTATACACATATAGGCAAAGTAAAATAAATATGTTTTTCTTAAACAAAATTTTGAGATACCAATTTAAAACATTTAACATAAACATCTTGATATCATTAAGAAAAATGTGTTCTTTTAAACATATGATACCAATTTGAAACTATATTTTAACATAAAGCAAGGGAGTGAAAATCAAATACCAATTGAAAGACAACATCAAATTTTCTCCCCCTTTATGAAATACCAACTAAACATATGCATAAGCTTGTTAAGATACCAATTGAAAACAAATCAAACAATAGAAAATTTTTTTCAAGCTTAGCATAAACAAGTATATATACGTATGAAAATTAGATACCAATTGACATTGATATTCTTGAAAGAGTAAGCATACATATACAAAACATATATGAGTATACAAAAAGATCAAAAATTGATACCAATTGAAAGTGTTCAATGATACCAATTGAAAGAATAGGGTCAAGTGTATATCTCATATTATAACGAAGAATATGAACTAGTTAAAATGAAAAGTTTTGTTAACTAGTACGAAATCCTTCAAGTAAGGAATAAATACAAATCATTTTTCATAAAAATGAAATCCACATGATAATCAACACTCTAATCCAATTAAGCATAAAAATGTCTCATGAAAACAAAACATGAGCAAATAATAAATGTGAGTGTACAAGTCAAGTATGGAGATCACAATCATGAAAATTTGTTCAATTAAGTTCAATTATTCCTTTAAACAAGAAAACTAAAAATTAATATTATTTAATCTTCAAGGCATATGTATGTCTAATACAAACCAAAGTATACATACATATCCAAGATACAAACGAGTCCACAAGGATATATGCATGAAGGCACGTGGCTCAAAAAGGATATTCATGTATATCTAATAGTTTGGACAAGATAAACATATACATGAAGTTTAAATACCAATTCAAAGAAAACATGAAAAGCTTGAAAAGTATGAGAATTTAGCTTTTCATTAAAACAATTTGATACCAATTCTTTTCAAGGTATATGTATGATTGTCAACACAAAAAGTATACATACATATCCCTTAAACACACTTTGAGTCCATAATAGATATTTGCATGAAAGGCAAATGACTCAAGGGGTATACATGTATATCTTCAAGTTTGGCAAAATACACATATACATGAAATGAAAACTCATAATCATAAAAACAAATACCAAAAATGGAATACAAGTTTAAAATGTATGAATCATCAAAACTAGACTATACTAGCACATCTAATGGGAACAAACAAGCATTCAATCCCAAACATATATAGATTTATTTGTAGCCCATCATATGTACAAATATAAATCCTAGTCTTTAATGAAAACTAACATCTAAATATATATTCAAAACATGAAGTATCAAAACAAACACGAATATTATTTTGCTATATAAAACAAGCAAAGATTCATCAAAAATTCTTTTATCAAACTTCTAGGTATATATATGATTCATCCAAATTTAACAATATACATACATATCCCAACCGTAAACGAGTCTATTAAAAGTATTTGCATGAAGGCAAAAGACTCATGGGTATACATGTATATTTATTAGGTTTGAATTCAAAATACATATACATGAAGTAAAAACATGAAAATAGGCATAGCAAGTATAAATGAAGGAATCATCAAAACTAGCTTATACATGTGCATATAGTGGGTACAAATGAGCATGAAGTGCAAACATATAAAAGTCAATTTGTTCTCACTATGTGTACATGCATACATGCAAGTTTTGATAAAATCTATATCTAAACTAGTTTATACCACATAAAGCATAAAGCAACAAAAAAAATCATCATGAGAAAACTAAAACATGATTACTATGTAAATTCACATGTATTAGATTCATGATGTACATTATAGCTAAACAAAAGGTGAGAACACTAAATATGAGTTTATATAAGCATGTGTGTCTCAAATACTATATATGTGTGTCAAGGATCTAATAATCATGGCATTTACATACTAATCCAAAGACAATGATAACATGCTATAAAACATCAATATGAAAGCATATAAACAATAATAAGGAGTTAAGAATTGTTACCAAAACCTAGAAGGCAACTCTCCTTGTCTCCAAAACATGGTGGTCATCTCCACCAAATCTTCCCTTGAAAGTGATGCATCCAATTGATTTCCTTTAAGTCCGGAACGCATCCACTCTAAGGTGCTATCACTCTCACGTCATGTGAGAGCCCACACCTACATTAAACAAAGGAGGGGTGGTCTTTGGTACCCACATCTTAATGGGTCCATGGGGGTTAGTCCCTTCTCTAACCCAAACAAAATTCTTTGCTAAATTTGAAGTATGTAATCTATCAAAGCAAAATTTAGCAAGGTTTACGTCCACAATGTGTACATGTGTACACATGAGCATACATATGGTGATGGGTGTGTTCGTGAGGAGCATGTGTATGCCGTGGAGGGTGTGCATGCATATAGGATGGAATTTGTTTCTTTCGAACCAAGGTTTCCAACCGTGAGTGGTTCATGGCACATTGGCTCATAGTGGAGCCCAAACAATCTACCTTCTCCTTAAGCATGGATATATCATTATTAATCTTAGAAGAAGAGGTACATGCATTAGGTGAAGTGTGTGATACTACCCTAGCATGGCAAACATGTGCATCAATATTATTTTGTAAAACAATATTTTTGTCTAAACAAACATTCAACTCATTTGAAATAGAAATAATTTTGTTTTTCAAAGCAACATTCTCTTTTAAAACAAAATCTACTTTTGAAGACAAGTTCTCATTTTTCTTCAAAAGAACATGGCAATCATTTTTAGATTTTAAAAAATTATTTTCTTTTAGTGCAAGTTCTAATTGAGATCTCAATGAATCCCTTTCATTATAGACCTCAACCTTCTCTTGCAAAACATTGTTAAGTCTAGCATGCAAACTCTTATTTTCTTGTTCAATTCCTAGACTTTTCTTTTTCAACAAATTATATTTTTCTATTAGTTTTTCACAAACAATAGAAAGTTCTTCATTTAAAGCATAGGGATCTACAATATCATCACATGAAGAACTAGCATCATCACTATCTAGTTGAAGTTCCGATTGTACCTCAAGGGAGTCATTCCCTTTGACCATATAGCATTGTGATTCGGAATCTCCACTAGACTCCTCCGGTTGATTTGGCAATTGAAGCTCGGAGGTGGTGGTTGTTGATAATAGATTCCACACTGCAAAAGCGGAATCAATGTTAGAAACACACATAAGATAATCTTTAGGTAATGTGCTTCTAATGGCCTCAAGGGCTTGTGCATTGGCCCCTACATGATTGCGATCTCCAAGATAGCATTTCTTGGTGGCCGCAAGAAAGACATGCAAACCTAGAGTCATTAGGTACATGGACATCCTATACTTCCAAACATCAATGTTGGAAGGATCAAAGCTAGGTGGGGTCATGAAGTCCATGGCAAACTATATGAGTGTGCAAACACGCAAATGCAAACAATAGATTAGCAAGCAAATGGATCTCACTCCTAGGATGTTAAGCCTAAGTATCAGGAGCACTAGCTTTGATACCAATTGAAAAGACACCTAGAGGGGGGGTGAATAGGTGTAAATGCTAATCTAAGACTAAATGAAAAACTTAATGCTCTAAATGCGGAAGCTAATGCAAATGTTGCACAAACTAATACAATACAACAAGTGTAGCCAAATTTCCCTTGCGAGGCTCTGGACTAACTCCCTTGATTCCCCTTTAAATGGGTTGAGGTGCTATGTGAAGCTCTTGTTGGATGAGTATAAGTTAGGCACACACACACAAGCAATCCAAGCAATGTGCATACACAATCAAGCCAAGCAATCAAGGATATAGCAATATGGATTATACAAGGCACAACACAAGCAAATAAATATGACAAGATGAATTATGCTCAACACAAGCAAATATGATATGAATGAAGTATGATGCTTTGCACAATATAAATGAGAGAGAGTTAGAGAGACAATGGATCAATCGCAAAGACCAAGATATGTTTCGAGGTTCGAGCACCTTGCTCTACATCCCCGCCTACACCACCGTGTAGGATTTCCAATCCACTATCTCCCACCGTGGGAACCTCTACCGAAGAGGATTTGTTACAACACTAGGAGTACCAAACTCCTCTCTCAAACAACAACCTCCACCGAGGCCAACAACCAACCAACAACCACTTCTACCGAAGAGGCTCACAACCAACACAATCACCTCTACCTAAGAGGGATCCAAACCAATACCACTCCGATCACCTCTACCGAAGAGGGATTCACAAAAGCAAGGAGGGTTTACAATAAGTGGTTACAAAGACCACAAACACAATCTTTCTTTCTTTTCTCTTTCTTTTTCCACAAAAACAAGATCCTAATAGATTAGGATAGGTGATAGCTCAAGTGTGGAAACAAGGTGTTTTTGAAAACCAGCAACAAAGAAAATCTACTTGGGAAATCACTTGTAAATGATAGAAAACGAAAAACAAAACAATCTCCCAAAACCCTAGCTTTCTTTGATTTTCCAAAAACCCAAAAACAAATAAGATGAAATCTTTTGACTTAAAAACTCTTTTAAAACTCTTTTAAACACTAGAGAAAGTCTGAAATTTTTCTCCTTGAAAACCTTAGCCAAAATCCCAAAGAGATGGGGTTTATATAGGCCAAAACAGAAACTAGCCGTTAGAGCTGAGCTGGCAGCTCTGACAGGCAACGGTCGACCGGCCGGTCGACCGTCCAACGGTCATATTTTGACCCGTAGGAGCTACCGGTCGACCGCCCGGTCGACCCAAACTAACAGAGAGCAGAACTCTCTGCAGCGGTCGACCGTCCGGTCGACCGGACCACTGTGCTGCCAGACGTGCACAGGTCTGTGCACGTCGGTCGACCCGTGCGGTCGACCGCCCCTTGGTGCGGTCGACCGTCCCGGTCGACCGACCAGCCTGTCAGCACAAAAAATAAGATCAAAAAATTTGGGAAAAATATTTTATAAAAATCTTTTATCTTTTTCTGAAAATTCTATAAAACTTTTTCTAACATTTATATTGAAACATAAACATGTGATAAAAATTTTCAAGACATATATCAATCATATCAATTCATTTTTGTGTCTTTCTAATTTTATCAAGAACCAAAACTTGTATTTTTATCAAACTTGATTTTTCAATAGGAAATCTGATTTTCCTAAAACTTTATAGAAATACAAAAACATGATATTTGAACATTATTAAGCATGATGCATATGGACATAGGTCCAATATACATTCACAAAATATATCACAGTTTTTGTTCTTTAATTTCAAAAATATGTTTTATACCAAAACATAAAACTACATGAATAGGTACGTCAAACTAAGTTTGTATAAGTCATATAAGCATGTATGTATATAGAGCACATCTAATATACATATAAAACATGTAAACTTATTTTGTTCAAACTATTCATGAAAACCAAAATCCAAATCATGAAATGTGTGTGTATGTGTACTTGAGCATATCATACTATTCTAACCTTTACAAATGGATCTAAACACACTATCTAAACTAGGATACCTAAGTCTTCTTGATGACTTCCATCTTCAAGTAGACTTGCTCCCAAACGCCATCCATGGGCTAGGCAAAGTGTGATCTTGAAGCTTGAGCCCTGGAATCACTTGTGAAGGCTTCCAAACACCTTGTTGAAGCTAATCACCAACTAATATCTTGGTTAATGATCTGAAACTTAAACAATACAAGATTATTAGTAAACATAACTACATGAGTTAATCATCATCAAAACTAGGGTGGAAGGCCTTTGGGCCAACACTATTATCGGAGCAGAACATCGATACGACCCGATCGAAAAGGAATGTTTGGCGTTGGTGTTCGCCTTACAGAAAATGCGACACTACTTGGTGGGCCAAACTATATATGTCACATCAAAAGTCAATCCTTTAAAATTGCTTATGACAAAATCATCATCACTAAATGGTCGATCGGCGAAATATGCCATATTGCTCTCCCATATTGCTCTCCCAATATGAGATGCAATTCTTACCGCAAAAAGCCGTGAAGGGACAGGCGGTGGCAGATTTCTTGACTGAGCATCCAGATCCAAGAGCGATTAAACTTTTTGAAGATCTCCCAGATGAGGTCCCTGAAATTTGTTTGACCCAGGCATCTTTAGAAGGGTAGGTATGGAAACTCTTCTTCGAGGTGCATCAAGAACAGGTCCGCGAGGGAATGTCGAAGCAGGAGTGGGGGTAGTCCTTGTCTCCCCACAGAACTACGTAATCCCTCGAGCATTCTCATTAACTGAGCCATATTCCAACAATGTAGCGGAATACAATGCTCTCTTAATCGGGATGCAAATCACTGATGAGATTGGCGTTAAAAATCTAGAAGTATACGATGACTCTATGCTCATTGTTAACTAAGTTCGCGGGGAGTACGAAGTCGACATGAAGATTTAGTACCCTATTACAACGCAACTATCTACATGGCCGAGAGGTTCAGAAATTTTTACATCGACCATGTACCTCGCCAACAAAATGCGCATGTAGATACACTGGCGTCTCTCGCTGCTTCATTAGCTCTTCCAGCCGGAGCAGTAAAGAAAATATTCGTCTACAGCCATAATCTGTATTACCTAAGATTCACTTTTAAAGATCACCAAAAGCTAACAAGAGACCGTCAAGTCAAAGAAGTTCTAGAAACTTCAACAGGTTCAGAGCTCAGGGATGGCGATTCTCGTACATCGATTATGCATTGTACAGCATCTTTCCTGATGACCCCAAAGAGGCGGTTGCCATTAGAAGGAAAGCCTTTAAATTCTACTATAATACGATCACGCGAACACTATATCGTCAATCACATGATGGGGTCCTCCTCCGCTGCCTGTCATAGAAGAAGGCACAGGAAGTACTCAAAGAAGCGCATGACGACATGTGTGGAGCTCATCAGCCTGGCCCGAAGCTTGGGGATCGCCTCCAAAGACAGGGGTATTACTGGCCAAAGATGATCCCTGACGCCATCGCTTACGCCAAGCAATATCACGCCTGTCAGGTCCATGGTGACTTCTTCCACCAGGCATTAGGACATCTTTACCCTACAACTTCTTCCTGGCCATTTGAGAGTGGGGAATGGATGTGGTTAGCCCCATAAGTCCACCTTCATCCAAAGGACATCGGTTTATCCTAACCATAACCGATTTCTTCTCTAAATAGGCTGAAGTTATTCCCTTGAGGGAAGTAAAGACATCTGACGTGATCAAGTTCGTTAAACATCACGTCATTTATGGCTTTGGTGTGTCACGATGAATTATCTATGATAATGGGCCTCAGTTCGTCAGCCAAGCCTTTCAAAGGTTCTGTAATAAGTTTAGAATCTAGAGCGTGTCTTCAACGGCATATTACCCAGCCGCCAATGGCCTTGCAGAAGCTTTCAACAATACTATTGGAAACCATCTTAAGAAATTCGTCTCGAAAAGCCAACATGACTGGGATGACAAATTAGGTGAATGCTTATGGGCTTATCGCATGACGATTCGAGCCCCGACGAAAGCTACGCCATTCTCTTTGGTATATGGGTGTGAAGATATACTCCCACTAGAAATCCAGATCCCATCTCTACGTGTCACCTTGACAACAGAAATGACAAATGAGAAGAAGCATCAACTGCGACTCCAAGAGCTGGAGGTTTTGGACGATAAACGCCTGCAAGCTCAACAACAGATCGAGCTCTATCAAGCTCGAATTACCAGAGCCTTCAATAAGAAAGTCAAGGAGCAGACTTTAAAGAAAGGTGACCTAGTCTTAGCTATCAGAAGACCTATGGTTATGACGCTTAAGACCAAAGGGAAGTTCCAACCCAAATGGGAAGGATCATTTGTATTGGAGTCAATCTACTCAAATGGAGCATATTGCCTTATAACCCCAGATGGTGATACGTTTATGATTCCAATCAACAGCAAATTCTAAATAAATACTATCCTTGATAGCATTCTTCTCCTGATCAGGTTAATACTACACCTCTGATCGAAACTCCAAATCCAAGATAGACGCCAAAGAAAAGCTTCTTTCTTCCGTCGCTGAATCATATCACGGTCGATCAGTGTCGAACCCATCAAACGCTAGTTACATCATGATGCATTGAAGAAGAAACCAAATGCAAGACTTCAGTTTAGCCTTATTACTCTTCTCTAGGGTATCTATGAACATCCGACGCCTCCGACGGCTAAGGATATAGGAAAATATTGGCTTTTAAGTCCAACATAAGTCTTCGACAACTCATCATACTAGAGGGAATAGCATGGCTAGCCCAACTCAAATGATAGTTGGTAAAGGCACACCAAATCTGTTGATAGCTGCGGGTTTGCTAAAAATTCTAAGGGACTTGGTTTCATCCTTTCCTCCAAAATCTCCTACCAATTCTCTTCCACAAAATGGTACTGCCACAAAAATACCTGTGTTCATTTCTCTAACAAAATGAATTGGGACTTGTCATGTTAACAGTAAACCTCTGACAAGCCAGATTTTCCGATCCCCAGTGGATTCAGTCAAATTAATATTAAATCTCTGACAACAAAACTCATTTAAAATCTCTGCTATTATGTTAATATTACACCTCTAACGGCGAACCTCCCATGTCCCTAGAAAATCAATGATTGTCACATTAATATCACACCTCTGACAATTCATTTTATTTTCTACCAAAATCTCCTACTAATTCTCTTCCATAGAATGGTAGGTCCATAAGCTCAATCATTATTAAGTTTAATACCACACATCTAACAATGAAAAGTTTTAGTACTCCCCAACGAGTACGAACCTTACTTGTCTCTCCCTTGCATGAAGATACAAGTCCTCAAAATTGCTCCTATCACAAACCAATTCTTGTCAAGTTTAAAATTACACTTCTGATATTACAAACTCCACTTGTCAATTCTCATCAATAGAATGACAAGTCCTCAAAATTGCTCATATCGCAAACCAATCCTTGTCAAATTAATACTACACCTCTGATATTTCAAACTCTACCCGTCAATTCTCATCAATAGAATGACAAGTCCTCAAACTTGCTCATATCACAAACCAATCCTTGTCAAGTTAATACTACACCTCTGACATTTCAAACTCCACTCGTCAATTCTCATCAGTAGAATGATAAGTCCTCAAAATTGCTCATATCGCCAATCAAATACTATCATGTTAACACTACACCTCTGATAAATTAGTGTTAAGTTTAACACTACAGCTCTAACAGTGATTAAGATGCTGCCAAGTTCAATATTAAACCTCTGACAGTCATTTTCCTCAGACTTCCATATCGAAACTAAGATGAGCGATGCTAAGTTTAACACCACACCTCTAGCATCCGGTTCATTGTTAAGTTCAACAATACACTTATGACAATGACTTTCCCTCAAACTTTCATATCGAAGTCGAGATGACTAATACCAAGTTTAAAATTACACCTCTAGTATTACATTCACTGTCAAATTTAACACTACACCTATGACAATGATATTTTCAGTCTTTCTAAATGAAACTGAAATTTCTACAGAGCTAAATTAACATTACACCTCTAGCTCACATCCTTGTCAAGTTAATATCACACCTCTGACAAGATTTATACAACCCGTTAAGTTAATATCACACCTCTAACGGTAAAAATTCTCCTAAATCCCCAACGGGTCTAGTCTCACTTGTTATTCTTGTTAACAGAATAGCGGGTCCACTTAAAGTACTGCTAAGTTAATATTATGCCTTTAACAGTAATTTCATCAAATCCCCAGCTGAGTCTTAATTATGTTAATATTAAACCTCTAATGAAACTCTGTCATAATCCTCCGTGGGGGTGAAAATTTCACTTGTCATTCTCATCCATGGATTGAAAAGCCCACAGAAACCATCCCACTCTTATCAAGTTAATATCACATTTCTGACAGCAATCTTAAATTCCTTAAATGGAAATTTTCAACTTTGACTTATCTTTTGCTCGTCCCGAGCAAAACAAGAAAAGAAAAACTATATTATTACACCACTTTCGCAGGTGACGCGATTGCACTGAGCGTGTACAATAAGCCGTTAAACCTCTAGGTTACCCCTAGAGGAGGAGTGTTGTCTCCTGAGGGTTTTCAGCTGATTGCACCCACAAAATCCATAAAGAAAGAAGACAAATGTTAGTATTTTGAAAATGCATTTTGAAGGAGAGACAAGTTACGAAATATTTTCGCAAAAATATAAGTGATCTAAGGTCATAAGTTCACCAAAAATTAGTCTTCCTTAAACTTAGTCTATATGCAAGATCTTGTCTTCAATTAAGGTAAGAATTTAAAATTGGATTGAATATTTTATCCTTCATAAAACCTAGATAATATGCACTTTGTGATAGTGAAGATTTCCGGGATTTTAACTCCAACCATCAACCTATTTATTTATATTCATATATATATATATATATATATATATATATATATATATATATATATATATATATATAATATATATATATATTCTTTTTTCTTTCCTTAGTTTTCTTAGGCTTTCTAGTTCACCCATGTAGTGAGCCTATCACCGATGACTTCCAGACCAGAGGGTTTTAGGACACCAGATGAGAAAACATCCCTCGGGTTTAAGGACTCGAGTAAACAAGGCCACAAAACTAAGGGGGATTATTTATTTCTTTTGACCACCGTTAGGCGTGAATAATCATGCTTCTTGAGGCATAGTTATCCAGCTTAAAAAGTGATGTTTTTTTTAGTTATATTTTTTCTTTTTATTTATGGCATTTTAGGTCTTTGTTTCCATCCCAAAAATGTGTAAGTGTGATGTGCACACTATCTAAGGAAAAAATTCAAGATAAAACTATCTCTCCAATTATGTTACTTAGCCTTTAATTTAAACAAGATCCATTATTTCGACTAAGTTTAAGATGTCATAATTAAGGCTTTCTTAATTTCTGAGATCATCTTAATTTTCTTAAAAATAGATCAAAACTTTGTCTCTTGTTTCAAAAAGTTTTTAAAGAAAGAGAAAATCCTATACAAAAGGAAAGATTTCTGAAAGTATCCTAAAAAAAGTGTAAAAGAAAGAAAATCTAAAAACTCTATATTAGTAAACCCTCCCCCACACTTATCTCATGCATTGTCCTCAATGCATCGTGATGCATGTATGCATGAAACAAATAGAGAGGGAAGGAAAAATCACCTCAAGGTGGTGGTTCCAGTGGTGGTCTGATTGGTCCACGAAATGCGACCCATCCAACTTGCGTGGAGTCCGGAGGAATCTACCAGAAACCTCTAAAATACAACCCACTAGAATGATGTATATATATATGATTTTTATTAAAAAGTTTACCCTATCTAATTTCTAAATTTTCAAAATAATTTCAGAGTCAAGTTTATCAAGACCACTTGTCTCAGAATGGAATGATTGATTTGGACTCAGAAAATACAGGAACTAATACCGACTCAGGAAAAAGACTTAAGTCAAGTAAAGGTACAGGAGTCGAGATTGGTTCAGGAAGTGGGTCCAAATCAAGAAGATGAAGCTCAAGTTCACATTCATTTTCCCATGATGGAATGTGACTTTCTAAAATTGGTGATTCAAATTCAAGAATGAAAGGTATGAGAATCAAAACTGACTCTAAAATGTTGCTCAAATTGGGTAACATAATAGGAGTCAATATTGATTCAGGAATTTGAACAGGATCACAAATTTGAGGATCAAAGTCACATTCCTCATTGAGATCAATTCCATAAAAATGAGAACTTGCCAATTTATCAATGGGACTTTCAAAAGTATGAAATTGGTCAAGTTCAATATGATGATCATAAAAGATTGGTGATTCAATTTCACAATGGACTGGCACTGGATCCAATGCTGACTCGGAAAAAGGCCTGAATTCAGGTAAAAACACCTCAGTCAATATTGAATCAGGAAGTAAAATTGAATTACCAAGTTGAAGTTCAGGATCATATTCATACTCAAATTCAATCTCAGGAAAAGGATAACTTGCCAAAATGTCAATGAGATCTTTAACATTTGAAGTTTGGACAAGTTCAGATGGGTGTACTGAAATTGAATCTTGATTTTCAAATTGACAAGAGTCCTGGTCAGATCATCAGAGTTTGATATAGCTGAATTGGTCAAAGGTTGATAAGATAAAGTTTCCTACATTCTTATAAATGCTAACCAATTGACTCAATTGTGTTTCTAACCTATTGATAGACTCGGCAGATGATTTTTTAAATTGTAACGCAGACTCTTGCAAGATTTCTATACTCTTTCTAGACTTGATTTTTCTGCAAGTGGATGTTCTAGAATGGGAGTATAAGAATCTTGGTTTTGAAAATTTTGTGAAGAATATGAGTTCAAAATGTTTTGAGATTGAAGCTTGGACTCACATAAGAGTTTCTTACTCATTTCCATGGCAGATGGTTGTTCATTATGAGGAGGTGGAACTGAGTAAGACTCTTGAAAATATTGTGAAATTGGAGAGGCTAACATTTTCTGAAGTTGTTGCTCAGCCTCTTGTAGATTGGCTTCTAAACTCTTTTCTAGGTCGGATTTTTCTTCGATGGGAGGTCCATAAAATGGAGTATAGGAAGCGAAATTGGGGAATGAATGTTGTGTAAATTGTGGACAAGGTGGACACGGGGGACAAGGCGGTTGAAAATTTAACTCGGGGAGGTGAATCCTCATTGACTCTGTGACGAGTTGAAATTATTTTGGAAATTATAGTCATAAGAATGTGGGTATAGGTTGTATTGATTCGGATAAGGCCAATCCGATGTATTTGGTTGGTTCATATTGTGAAAAATCTGGTTGAAATTATCCGAATTGAATGGGGTCTGTGTGAAATATGGATTCATATTAGGATTGAAAGAATTGTTATTGTTGAATTTCATTTCACCAACAATTACAAAAAAGGAAAAAATCAAACAACAAACAAAAAGAAAAGAAAAAATCAAAACCAAGCCTATAGTAGGGTTGACCTAGAGCAAGACGACTCCTAACTGGTCGATTACCCAGGGGAGGTTGTTGCTTGAATCTGACCACAAACTAGTCGGCCAGGTAGGGGCAAAATACGGTGGGAGGTATCCATGCATAAGCAACGGGCCTTAATTACACCAAACCACGATATCTTCGAGGCGTAACCTTTTAATCCCCAAACTTAGACACCGATTTCACAAGAGTAAGATTCAAAACAAGTTTCACCCTCGGTCAATCTCTTAATGAGTCCGAGTGTCCCTAGGAGCCAACGTCTATTAATTTTTATTGGGCTTGGGTTGTGTGAGTGGGGAGGTAGTTTTGGGCTAAGGAAGGGTGATGAAATCCACCTTATCTTGTATGGGTTTTGCCCTTAAGTTCAATTCGTGCAAGTGTACAATATAGATAAGAATATAACACAAAGCGATAAATCACCCACGTGCTTATCCTATGCTATATGCAATGCCATATGTACACCTCAATCCAGATCACAATAACAAAACAAAATACAGTATCTTAGAATTGAATTGACACGTGTCTAAATGCAAATGTCTAAGCTGTTTTAAAAGCGTCCAAATACCGTATTTTAGTTTTTTAGTTTATTGTGGTATGCAGGCAATCAAAACAGGAAAGTAATAGTACAGATCTACTAGCTATTACAGTGAATACATCCCAGCACAATAAGGTATGCAATTATCACAACATGGCCACGTTTTCGCGGCAAAAGTCGTGTTTGCACGGCGGTTCTTTAGAAGCTGAGGCCCTGCTTTCTAGAGCAAAGAGATGCAAAGTTAGTGTTTATTCTGTAATATTAATCTCCTATAAAGATTATCCTGCACACCAAAACAGAGAAGGCAATGTTAACAAAAACGTGAAATGAAAACCATTCCCGTTCCCCGGCAACGGCGCCAAAAATTTGATCGGGGCGGAACTAGCACTCAAAAAGTGTGTGTTTATGAAATCAATAAAAAGGCTCGTATGTACTAATGTTCCCTCGATACTTCTGTTATAGCATTGGCTCAACGGGTCGAATCTACAGGGACGGAAAGCTATAGAAACATTAACAGTTTTTATTCACGTCTTATGTTAACAGTTTTTCTTTGTTAAAAGAATTAGGAAAAGAAAGTGAAAGAAAGGAAAAGGAAATCAAGCATGTGATAGGTGGAGAAGGCGATGAAAACGGCGAAGAAAATAAAAGAGAAGTGGTTTGGAAAACAAAATAGAAAAGAAGACGAAACAATGTTGAGCAAAGAAGGTGGTGAAAATAACGAGTTTGGAAAACAAAATAGAAAAGAAGACGAAACAATGTTGAACAAAAAAGGTGGTAAAAATAACGATGAAAATGATAAAAAGAATTGCTTTTTAAAATAAGATAAAAGAAAGCTCATGACTACTAACTACTAAGTGATCCACTAACCATGCTAACCTCTTAGTGATAGTTGCCTCACATGGATCCTTGGCCATCACTAATCCTTGGCTTCAAGAGACGATACAAAATATGGTCCATAAGATTGATCTTCTACATTCAAACAACACATCCATACCACTAAAAAGTTGCAAGCTACTTGTTAAATCATCAAAACCGGTTAGAGGTAAGCATGAAATAAAGAAGACATGCAAGTTAGCAAGTTACTGGGTTTGGTGTTAGAAATGTTAGAATGTTAGAATCCATCATCATGAGCTATCAATGGCTCTTGCAAGAGCAAGGCCTTGTAGAGGCTATTAGATTCATTTGGATTATCAAGTAAGTAGTTAGATGGTTAGTGGTTAGTAGTTAGATTGCCATGAGAAGAAGAAAAGTTAACAAAGCATCATGTAGAAGATGGAGAAGATTACATTGGAGAAGAAAGGAGGCACCTTTACATAAATTGTCACCATCTATTACATCAATCCCTCTCTATCTCTCTCTGAATCTCTCAGCCCTGCTATAAGATCTAAAAAGAAAAAATACAAACAAAAGAAATGAAATGAAGAACACCTACCGACACTACACTAAAACATAAAAACCCTAGCCTAAAATCAAAAACTGCTCCTAAAATCCAAAAACTGCTCCGTTCTGAACCTATGCAGGGGTATTTATAGGCTTAAGAGGCTTCTGGAAGATGAGACGGGCCATGCGTCAAAGATCGACGCGTGGCCCACCAGATTGCCTCGGATCCGCAGCAATACCAGGGACAAAAGTCCCTAATTTTGGTGCGGGAATCCGTGGCGCTTCGGGGAGCTTTTTGGTATATCTCAATTCTAGTAATTTCGCCCGAATATTCGTCTGACATGCGCAAGAGTCTAGGTTTGACGTATCTTCTAGAAGATCCTTTACTTGGCCTCAAAGAAATTGCAGATTTAATTACCCTAAAATGGGTTTAATTAAGCTCTTATTACTCCTTTGCCCTTAAACTCCTAATTTACCTGCAAGAGAGATCAAAACACGGTTTAGACTGACATTTTATTCATAAATCGGTGGGAAGATGCGATATAAAAATGTAGAATTGTAGACTAATCAACTTTCTAAGTATATATCACATTTCTAGCAAATAAAAAAGAAATAATTTCTATTTGTCTGATTTTTAATACAAAAAGGAAGTCAAGACATATAAGAAGACAAGAAAAAGTGTTACTTTTATTGATATTCAAACCTATGAAAGTGATACAAGGCGCTCTCCTATACAATAAGATTGAGTGTTACAACAAAGGAGTACAAGAAGTCCCTCTTACTCAGTGAAAGGTTGCACTCACTCCTCAAAATATTAAAGGAATACGAAGTTCGTCCTCTTGACTGTGGCCAGGAATAGTGGACCAACTTTCTTTCCTCTTGAGTGTCATAATTCTCCTGATCATGTTAATACTACACCTCTGGTCAAAGCTCGAATCCAAGATGTTTGAAAGAGCACCGTAGAAGAGTTTCTCTCTTCCTCTACTGGATTATATCACAACAATCAGTGTCCAGCCGATCGGGCGCTGGTTACATCCTGATGCATGATGTAAACATTAAGGAAGCTCATCGTTAATTAGGAACAATGGTGTTTCTCGAGGTCGAAATGCATGGGAACATTCTGATTTCACCTGACCAATTGGCGTGGGCTGTAATCCTTTGCTTAATGAGCATCTCCACCACCAGAAAGTCATCCAATGAGCATGGGCTTTTCGTCGCTGTCACTTTTTTGAGTAAGATTGGTGAAGGGAGGATCCGAGATCTTACTAGTGACATCCTCTTTCCTGTGGCCTTCAAAGACACATACCCACCACCATACCCATTATGACCATGATGAACCTGGGGCATTGCTAGTGCATCATGTCCAATAAGGCCTCGACGGGTACTAGTAACCACGCGGATCCTCCTCGCCCATGGACAGGAGCTCTGATTTTCTGAGTGCTCGCCAATCGAACAAGCAGGGCCAGTCCAAATATTCTCCTATGAACTAAGAGCGCATATGGACAAGAATCTGAATTCCCGAGTGCTCGCCAATCGAACAAGCTGACCAGTCTAAATGTTCTCCCATGAACCCAGCAAAGACATAGGAGACTAACGTGAGGTTGCCAACCTGCAAGGAACAAAAACCCAAGGGTTAGAATTCTGCAAAGACAGGAATAGGGAATCTTAGGCACAAACGTGAGATTTAAGTCATGAACTCCAGATGCGAAGTTAACTGACGTAAAGAATATGGATCCAAACGCAGTCTGGTTTTAGACTTGCGTCTAATATGTGAGACGCGAGGCATAAATCAAGGATGCAGACGCGGGTCTTAAAAACTGCCTGAGGTAACTCTAAAACACAGAGTTTGCCACATTCGCGTCTGAGACGCAGGGCTCACCATATTCGCGTCCCGAGATCTCAAAAGAGCAGAACTCAAATTCTCTAAGTCAAGAACCCCAAACGTGAGCTTCATATACATAGCTCATATTTCAAGAACCAAATGCAGAGTCTATCACACTTGCGTCTGAAGAACTTGAGACTTAGATTTTGAAGTCAATAAGCTCGCATTTCATCAAGAAATATGAAAGGCACGTCTACAGAATAGGGATATGTCAACCAGATTTCAACAGGAAATCAAAAGATAGAATCTCTTTAATGAACGGGGAAGACGAAACTTCAGAGAGGCAGAGTTTTTCATGGAAAAAAATAGTTCCTACCCGAGGAAGAATTCTCTAGAAGTTGGACTTCATGTATCAAGGCACGGTTCAGGAATTGGACTTCATTTATTAAGGGACAGTCGTAAAAACTCTTAAAGCAATGCTTTTTGATCTTGAAATCACTTGACAGTAATAATCTTCAAAGAAGATTTAAGGAAAGCGTGCAAGCTTTGAGTTCTTGTTGTTCATCAGAATACATGCCCTTGAAGGGAAGATAAATAATCAAGATGAAGTCCTTCAGAGCGCATGCTCGTAAAGGAAAATAGTCTAGATAAAGGATTGTTAAGAGGCTGAGGCCTATTTATAGGCAAGCCATAAGGCTTATAATTAATGGCATAAAAATCAAAACCATCAGCCTTAATGCCTGCACGGACATCAAATCCAATATGGATGTGACACGTGGATTGTCGGTCTGGGAAACACCCACGACATAAGTCCCCAACCGTCAATGCTGACTTGGCATTAAAGATCCAACAAGATCTTTAAAATGGGTTGCATGTGATGCTTCAGAGGTTGCGTCCTGAAGTTTGCGTCCACTCACAAGACTTGAAGGCTGTGTCCTGAAGTCTGAGTTCTTGCACAGACTCAAAGGCCGTGTCCATAAGCCCGCGACCTTTCACAAGACTTAAAGGCCGCATTCGTTTCGTTTAACTAAAGAAGCCATAACTGCGTCTCCTTAGTGATCCAGAGCCGCGTCCTCTTAACGATCGAGAGCCACGTCCCCTTAGTGAGCCAGGACCGCGTTCCTCAACAATTCAGAGTTACGTCCTGAAGTCCGCATCCTTTCGCAAATCTGATGGCCGCGTCCCCCATTGTCAAATTGAAGAACGCAGGGTTGCATCTCTCTCAAGCAAATCAAAGCCGCGTCCTCTCAAAGGGCCAGAGTCACGTCCCTCTTAAGGAGCCAGAGCTGCATCCCCGCTCAAACAACTGAGAGTCGCGTCTCTCTGGATGAGCCAGAGCTGCATCCTCACTCAAATAGCTGAGAGTCGCGTCTCTCTCGATGAGCCCGAGCTGCATCCCCACTCAAATAGCTAAGAGTCGCATCTCTCTCAATGAGCCAGAGTTGCGTCTCTTTCAATGAGCCAGAGTTGCATCCCCACTCAAACAGCTGAGAGTCGCATCTCTCTCGATGAGCGAGAGCTGCGTTTTCATTAACAGTTTAGAGCCGCATCTCCACTACAAGCGAGAGTCGCGTCTCAATCATAAACCTAGTGTAGCCTGAGTTTATCATTCATGGCCGTGTCTTAACAAAACGACTAAGGACTGCGTTTTCACAAATAGTCAAGGGTTGCAACTATGACAACTGAGTTCATCCTAGTGACAAAGAGTCTGTCTGATTCTCAAAAGCAAAGAAAGAGTAAAGACGAGGCAAAAATTTGACAACTTTTATTATTTGATAAAAATGATAAAAGTAATACAAACACTCTCTTATTCGACAAATGGAGTGTTATGGAAAGATAAAAAAAAGGGGGGAGGAAGGCTAATAATCCTACTTCACCAAAGAATGGATCCGTTCCCGGAGACGCTACATCTCCTGCTGGCGTGCCTTCTCGGCTTCCACCAAAGCTTGAACCTGCAACTCTTCCTCTGATAGGAATCTCTTCGTAGTCAGCTGTGTCTGAAGAGACTTTAACCTGGAAGAATGGGCAGCAAGGTTTTCTTGAACCTGCATCTTGGCAGTTTCCAGCTCTTCTAGCCTTTTTGTGGCGACAACAAGTTTCTGTTCGTTAGCTTGAATTAAGACTTGCGCCTTACAATAGCAGCCTGAATAGTGGCGATAACTTGCTTCGTACTTTGGATGACGACTTCGGATTCCTTCAAATCGTCAACCAATATTTGGTAGTCGGCTTGGAAGTTATGGAGATAACAGGCCTCTTCAGCCATCTGCTCCTCCATCTCTTTTCACTCGTGTTCTTGAGCGGCGATGAGCTTGTTCAATATCGACCGAGCCTCATCCATCGAACTAGCCTTTTTTAGGATTTTCAGTTCCCTCAGGCATATCCCCAGCTATTTAACTAGCATCAGATACGCCCTAGCTTGGTAGGGCTTCCAGTATGATGGATGTTCTCGATTTGATTCTCAAGAAGCATCGGAGTAAACTCGAAGGAACTTCCCCCAGAAAGGACCAACTCAATGCATGACTTCATGGAAGCGAAAACTTGTTGCACCATTTGATGCGCCAGTTCTTCCATGATGTCAGTAACCGGAGACGACCCTACCAGTGCACTCCTGGATCCTATCTCTATAATGGGATGAGTAACACCCATAGAAATGGGAGTTGACTCAACTTGTGCAGGGATGAGGCTGACAACAGGCTCTTTGACAATGCGGCCGAGGCCAACATCTCCGGGACATCTGTTGTGGTAGCTTCCACGGCAACAGAGGTAGCAGTAAACTCTATGGCACTGGGTTTACCGGCCGAAATTTGAACTGCCCTATCCTCTGCGCCATTGCTTACCACAGGATCCTCTACTTAAGTTACCCCAGTGCTTTCTGCAACCATGACATTAATGTTAGTAGTAATGATGAATAGAAGAGTATAAGGCACATCTATATCCTCTTACCAAGTTGAGGACCCAAAGATGGCAAGTCTTTAGACAAGCCACTTGGAGAGGAGGGTTTCCCAATCTCAGCGGTTGCACCCTTATGAAGCATCCCAGTAGCGGGAACTTCAAGGCCCTCCTGCCGGGCAGGCTCCTGAATCATCTCCTCAATGTGAGAAGAAGTTGTGGCTTCACTACCGGTAGCCAGCCCTGTAGAAGAAATTCAAAAGGAAATGTTAAAATATTTTTCCAACCTGATAGAGAAATAATTATGGAGAATAAAAGAAATACCCTCAGCGGTGGCAATCTCTCTTGTCAGCGGAACCATCGCAGGAACGTACCCTACATCTCTTTCTCTGATATATACGAGAATTTGCTCGTATTAAGAAGAGTAGGTTCGTCACCGAAGTCGACTTCTTCGCCAGAATAATATTCATGCTCCTCGGACGATGAAGACGACAATCGGACCCAAGAAGTCTTGGTGATCGGGGCTTTACCACTGAGTACCCCGGTAATAGGGCTGGGTTCAATAACCCCCGAGGTGGGCATCAACACGTTGGAAGACCCAGGCTGTTGCACCTCCTCCCTTATCTCTTTAGCTGAAGAGGGTCCAGGCTGAGTTGAGACTCCTCGAATCTTAACATCATCCCTCTCCACCAAGTTAACTTCAGGCCGTTCGACCCCTTCGGCCATGACGGGTTCACCTACAGGCTCTCCCTTCGCCAGGATCGCGGGGCCCCTACTATGCAGACCTCGAGAGTGAAGAGTGGGGACTTCCTCCTCATCCTCCTCTTCTTCTTCCTCCTGCTCTTCAGCACCAGCAGGGACTACTTTAGGCATCCGGGTTGAAACTTTAACCTCAGACCCTCTCTTGGCCTTCTTCAGGCTGGGCTCACCCTGGGAAGTAGAGCCACGAGGATGCTTGGCCACAGCTTGCTGACCTCTTCTAGTGGATTGTTCCTTGATTGCTATTACTCGGGGCTCCGGCTCCGTAGCTGTTACCCCTGTTCGACTGACCTCCATCCTGGGCTTCATCCCTACCTCCCTTCCTGTTTCCCTCTCGGCTTCCTGATACTCGGTTATACCTCGCACACGTTTGTTAGACTCTAACTTGGCTTTATAAGAGGCCTTGATACTCTTAATGCAAGAGGTATTTATTCTGAAGCCGGGCACCCTGCTTGCAAGGAAGTACCAGGTGCAAAAACTGAGGCTGGTATGATAATTGGGCGTCCTATAAGGCAGGCTGAAAACAGCTCTCGTCCTTCCAGCTACACTGTAGTACCACGCCCGGGTACCTTCAAATAGGTTGCCACTAAAGTGAAGACCAGCGTTAGGGTTGCCATCATATAATTGATCATAGCCAAACTGTCGAACAAAATGACTTGGCATGTAAGGCTCGATCGTACATGAGTCACCTTACCAGAAGATCAAATATCCAGGCCGAATATTGATAAGCCATCAAAAGACTCCAGATGGCAGTCTTGTGAAGTCATCTGGTCCTGCAAGGTCAGCAAACTTATCCCTATAAGATGCGCTAGAAATCTCGGGAAAGCAACGGTCGAGCTAATAATTTGAGCTGCTCAGAATGGATTTTCGAACAAAGTACATGTAGTAATGAGACCAGCTCAAATTGTCCAACCTCTGCCAAAAGGAATGAAGCCTTCGGAGGGGGACACGGCCGTCATTAGTGAAGGGCAGTGCATGATGTACCAGGCCATTAGTACGTGTATGGAAACTCGACTCTAGGATTAGGAGTCCTCACTTCTAGCCTTCCTTCCGAATCTACCATGGGCCTACCCTGGGAGTCTACAATGGCCTCCACTTGGCACAGGCTTTTGGTCAGCGTCCGCAACCCACTCTGGATCCCGACTACCATCACCGAGAGAAGGGAGATTGACTTCCCGTATGCTAGCTGGACCGTCGGGTACACCAGTCAGCAACGATTACTTCGTGTGGCAGCGTTGGCACCACACAACGCTTCAGCCACAGCATGAGGAAACCCGCCAAAAGAGCCTGGTCGGAGATAGTAATCCGGGCCTGGTGGTGAAAACTTTCAAAAACTATATTAGGTTTGAAAGTGTCCTCATTTGACTTGGTGATGTAGGAGCTTGTGGAGGAATTGATCCTCTCGGCGATTTCTTCATCGGTGCTAGGGGCCAGACTAATCACTGGGCTAGATTTTTCGTTTATGTCAGTGAACAGATAGCTCGCCCAAGACATCTGCTTAACACCCATGTTCCTCCAGGTGGATATTTACCCGCAGATGTGAAAGTGACACAGCACTTCCCAATATGTCTCATACACCATAGGATCTTCTTTCCTCAAGAGGTGAATCTCCTCAGAGGTCGGGACGTACTCTTCATAAGGGGCATCTCTCATTACTAGCCCCGAAACTTCATACAGCTCATATAGAGCAAGCCCTATTTCTCTTACTGGGGTAACAAATGTTCCCGTCAGGGGATTATAACGCTCCAAAATGTCATAAAAGTTATGGAAGCTCTGCGGGAGGCCATACTGGACGGCCCTAACCGAATGGTATAATCCCACTTGTGTCAGCAAATCCCTGAGCTCAGTGAGAACAAATCCAACCATCCTGCTCCACCATGACTTGTCAGTAGAGTGGACCCACCCGGGCGGACAGAAGTCAGCAGGAAAAATCACCCCTCACCTTCAGAAATTGATTGATGAAGGTGGAGGCCAGTTGAGGAGTTTCCCTTTCGGATACTCAGTCCTGACTAACCCGAGAAATAAACCGAACACATCTTTCCTGTGGCCAATATGGTATGCTTCTTTAGCACCCAATTTGTCGAGGACACGCTAGAGACAAACCTAGAAAGATCTCACTCTATCGCGTGGTGTACCGACATGTGCTGAAGATAGGACAAGGGGTGCATCCTCTCCATGTTGGAAAAGAAAAACCTCCTGTCCCCTATCTAACGGAGCCACTTATAATCTCCGTCACACAAGATCCTATCTTCCTCAGTGATGGCGTCACCAAAGAAGAAGCCAGGTTATCTCAGCAGAGCGCGTGAGTCCGACTCGAATAGCCCATCAGAAATGATCTCCTGAAGGGTTAGCATATGGGTCTTGCTGATCCTATCCTTGCGCTCCTTTGACTTACTAGTAGTCACAGGAGCAGTCCTCTGGAGCACAAAGATCAAATTCGGCTCAGCGCCACCTATGTGCCCAAAGTAGCACTTCTTGGACAATGGGCTAGAAGAATATCGTACTGCAAAGAGGGCAACACATAGTCAGAAATCTAAAAGAAAATGGCCAAGTGTTTGAAACTCAAACGCAGGAATGAATCCAGACGCGAAAATCAGCAAAATCCGTGTCTAAACTCAAAGACGCGAGGCTCGCATGAAGCCCACATTTTAAAATCCACAAACTTAGAAATTTTGCTAAGTGTTGGACTCAGACGGGAGACTCAGTGAAGCCCGCATTTGATCTTAAAGACGCGAGGATCACATGATGTCTGCGTCTGAACCTTCCTCATTTAGAGAAATTCTAAGTATTGGGATCAAAACGCTAGGCTCAATGAAGCCCGCGTTCAGCAAACAAACGCCGACCCAAGCTCATGAAGCGGAGACGCGAAAGTCGTCAAACCTGCGTCTTGCCTACCAGCACAAGAGCCGCGTCTGAAAATCAAACACGGGCATGAGCCTCGCATTGGCAGTTCACATTCAAAAGAGGCTTAAGAGTTAAGAAAACTCTTTAAGCCCCTTTAATGGTGGAAACCAGTTCAGATGGTTTTATTACGTAAAATGGGGACCTCCTGCGGGGAGGGACCTCCCATTTAAGCCTCGGGGGCAACAACGCTCGAAGAGGAGGCAACATGTTTGGTCTTTGGTGCCATTTCAACCGTGAAATCGGTGATAAGAATGAAGGAAAGTGGAAAAATCTTTAAGTTTTTCTTAATTCTCGACACATGGCTCAGCGGAGAAGAAGAAGGGTCTAATAATGACCCTTGAAAGACTATTGTCTTTTTATAGGCACAGTGATCCGCAGAGATACGCGGCACATGTCTCGAGGCTCAATCTGCGCCCGACACGTGGCATGCGTCTTCAACAGACGCGAATTTCGTGCATTAAGGGAAAGACGTCCTCTCAACTCCGCCAGACACGTGGCAACGCACCCAAAATGCGGGTCTCGCGTTTAACAAAGCCACGTCCCTCCAAAGGTTACGTCTCTTTAGCAAAGTAAGAGCCACGTCTATTCAACAGAGTGATAGCTGCGTCTTCACTTTAAAGACCGCGTCCCTTCAAAGGTTGCATCTCTTCAGCAAAGTAAGAGACGTGGCTTCGCTTCGAATGAGGACTGCATCTCCGAAGTAACATGACTTCTGCGTCTATAAGACTTGCGTTCAGTCTTCGCTTCTGCAATCAGTTCAATAGTACATTAGCACAAGCAGACAATTGTTTACCCCAAGTTTAACAGTATGCCAACAACAGCTCAGGGCACCAAGGAGGTCTGAACTGCGTATCTAGACACTCACCACGATCATTTCTGGCGGCTTCAAAGGATTTTATAGTCCACTCATGAAGATCACATTCCAGACACGATCAAGCTCGGAGTATCTCAAATGATTGTCAGTCTAATCATGAGAAGTATGATTTCAACCAGAGTCTAAAGTATTTCAAAATCCATCCCCGTCAACCATGGAATATCGAAAACTTTGGAGGGGGTTCTGTAGATTGTCCAAAAGTCACTGAGGACAAGTCATCAGAAAGCAGAGTTTGAACCCCAGACGTAAGCTGCTAGTACAGTCCCAAGACACATAGCTTGGAAGCCGTGTCTAAGCATCACTGCAGTACTAAGATGTAGAGTTTGAAAGTCGCATCTCAGCATCACTGCAGTACCAAGACGCGAGGGTCAAAACTCACGTCTCTACTCACCGCAATGATCAAGACGCAGGACCCAAAGCCCGCATCTCACATAAAGCTTGACGCAGAACTTGAAGATCACATTTCAACCAAATGCGAAGCTCAAGCGTGACCTCAATGGCTAAATGCGAGGGTCGAAACCCGCATTTTACCTACAGAGGAACCCTGCGTCTCTATTATAACTCCCCTCATTATCGAGTCAATTACTGCCCACATAATGAGAGAGTTAACCCCCATTATGGAGGGCTCTAGGGGATATTTTACCCCTGAAACCCCTATAAATAGCTCAGTTTGCTACTGAAGAGGGGTCAGTCGGAGAAAATCTCGATCAGAGCTTCTAACTGAGAAATATTTAAGAGTTCAACTCTTCTACCAACTTGCTGAGTACAAGTTCGCTTTTGCCTCAAATCTCCTTGAGATTTTATTGGACAGGAGCTGTGATACTCCGTCCATAGTCCGAAGAGAAGATTCTCAGAAGACGATGATGCTCACCCGGTCAATGAAAAACAAGATTCACTTTCACCGCCACATTAAGAACCCAACATTAAACAAAGAGAAGATTTTAGCTTGAATATCTTCTCTCTCTTGCAATCAGAATTTTTGAGATTGTTGTAATCTTTCATTGATCCAAGAAAATTTTACATAAACCCCCTCAATTTTCTTTGATAAACGGAAAGAATTTCAAAATATTTTGGACTTCATCTTGATTTGGCCGTTCGTGATTGGACTAGAAATCTTTTGAAATGCCCTAAGTTTGATCCAGTCTGGATTCTGGTCTTCGTGACTGTACTATTGAACTACTTGAAACCCCAGGGAAGATCATCAGAAGGATCTAGATACGCAATGTAGAACTTATCTGAACTTTAGTTTGTCATGTCAGTGTACTGTCGAAACGGTGGAGTCTCCGATTTCTTTACCAGTGTACTATCGAACTGATTGTAAAAGTAGAAACATATACCTTATCTTTAAGAGAGAGATCGTGGCTCTCATTGATGATGATGCCACTATCGCGCTTTGTCTTCTTTGGGCACGAACTTCGATGAACACTTGATTGTTCATAGTTCGAAAGTCATAAGAATTTCATTATTGTTTGAACTGCGTACAAGTTATAGAAAAACCTAATCTTGCTAGAATCATTTAGAAAATCATATAGTGGCAAGAAGAGGGTCAAATCCACAGAGACTTGTTGAAACTTAATTTTAAAAATCTAAAATCTAACTTTACTCTAATTGGGAAATTAGTGAATGAATGATTGGAATTTTTGTTTCAAGAATTAAATTTCAATCATGAATTAAAAATATGGATTAAGAAAGAAAAACCACAAACCTTTAAAAGAATAAATAAATATATGAGAAAGAAAATAGAAAGATGAATTAAAACAATGAATTGAAATAAGAATAATACTTACAAATATGTGTGATGCATTAATTAGAATCAAGAGTGAGAAGTGAAAGAAAGAAGGAATTTTGGAACCCAAATTGGTGCTCCGCTTTGAGTTTCGTCAAGATGATTGCGATGAGACCAGCCACCAAAACCTTCTTTCCTACATTAAGAATTGATAGTCGAAAAGAAAAGAACAAAATGAAAGTGAGAAAACAACACAATTCAAACAATAAGAAGAATTGAAGAATTAGAAGAAGAGACTTCTCTATTCATTAAACTTTCAGCTTGGAGTTACAGAAGACACCATTGTAGAAGCATTCGTCATTATAATTCTCTTAAATCTCTCCAACTCACAATACAACACTTAGAATTCTCTTCACATAGCTTTTTCAGCCTTCTGGTGTACATTTTCCTTCGCAATTACAGGCATTTATAGGGAAAATGGAGAGGGGAGAGCGCGCTTGAGAATAAGATCAAATCGCTGGCTCAATGAAAAGATCTCCTGATAAGGTTGGAGATAAGGTTGGAGATAAATATTTGTTTATCCCTTGATCTTCAGTTGGATTGTATCTTATCTCTCTAAATCTTCATTAATTCTCCAAGCTAACCAACTGGATCTTCAAAATCTGGTTTTAACTGAATTAGATATGAGATTGTCCTCTCTGATATGCTCAATCTTCAGTTATGATTTAAATCCTCCCAAGAATCTGATTTAGTTGGCATGAATTTGTGATTTATCTTCTCCCATCATACCTTGCACAAATTAGGTATTAAGACATATAATTGCAAGATTTATTATAGAATGGATATAGGAATGTAATAACAAATATGCAATATATGTGTCTAAATACACCCGCACAGCTATCTTTTGCTCGTCCTCGATCAAAATAATAAACAGAACCAATATAACTCACTTTCGTAGGAATCACGGTTACATTTAGCACGTGCAACAAGTCGTTAAACCTCTAGATTACTCCTAGAGGATGAGTTTTGTCTCGTGAGGGTTTTCAATGGATTATACTGACAAAATCCATAAAGAAAAAAAATGTTAGTATTTTCGAAAACACATTTTGAAAAGAAGAGAAAATATTTGAATTATTTTTGCAAGATTTAAATAATCTATAAGTTATAGAAATACCAAACTATTCATCCCTAAACTTAGTCTCTATTCAAAAACTTGTTATCAATCAAGGTTAGGAGTCAAATTGTATTTCTCATCTAGTATATTATTTTACCCTAAGTCATATGTATCTTTATGATCGTGAATATTTGACTAAGAATTCTTCAACTCTAACTCTCATGCCTTACTTTTTCATATTTTTTGTAGTGATATCCCTTAGTTCATTAGGCTTTCTAATTGCCCATGTAATGAGCCTTTAGTCGGTGACTCCCAAACCAGACGATTTTAGGGTACCGGGTGAGAAAACACCCTAAGGACTTAAGAACTCAAGCAAATAAGGCCTTAAAAGTAAGTTATTTTTATTGATTATATGAACCACTTTTAGGCGTGAATACTTATATTTTATGAGTCACAAATACCCAGCTTAATCAAAGAATTTTCAATATATATATTTTTCATTTTTTCTTTATTTTTAAAATACGGCATAAGAATCTTTTTGCCCTAAGTACGTGAGTGTATAAAGTATGCATAACTCATCATGATAAAAAACAGGGCTAAATTACTTTTTCAATTTTTTCTTCCTAGCCCGAGATCAAACAAATCATCTTATTTTGACCAAGTATAAGAAATCATAATTATGATTCTTATATTCCTTAAAATTAACTTATTCTTTAAAAAACAAGTCAAAATATAGCTTCTCTTTTTCAAAAAGTTTTTTTAAAATATAAAGAAGAAACATATGTTAAGAAAGCCTATGTTATCACCCCTACACCTATCTCATGCATTATCCTCAATGTACGAATAAATGCATAGCATGATATAAACTAGACTGCGAAGGGTAGATAGTACCTGATGAGAACAAGTGAATATCAAAAACGAGAGAAAACACAAAAATTATAATACATCAATGGATCCCTAGCATGTTTAGATATCAATTCTGACAAACAGGATCTTCCAGAAGGATTTTTCTTTACTTCTGAGCTCAGATACTCACGGTATGATTTTAAACGATGGCTATTCACCTGAAAAGTGGTACCATTCATGACATTGTGGACCTCTACTGCACTATGTGGGTGCATCTTATGAACAATATAAGGATCGGTCCAACGAGATTTCTATTTTCCCGAAAAGAGATGTAATCGTGAATTATAAAGCAGGACTTCTGTCCAAGCTAAAAATCCTTATGAGTTATAACCTTGTCATGCATTATTTTTATATGATCCTTGTATCATTTTGAGCAGTCATATTCATCATTTCTTATCTCTTCAAGCTCATCAAGTTGAAGTTTCCTAGACTTTCTTGCCTTGTCAAGATTAAAATTTAGGCGCTTGATCGCCCAATAAGGTTTGTGTTCTAACTCAATAGGAAGATGGCAAGCTTTGCCATAGATTAACCTATATGGAGACATTCCAATAGGAGTCTTGAATGCAGTTTTGTATGCCCACAAGGCATCAGTCAATCGAAGGACTAATCTTTCTTAGTGGTGTTCACATTTTCTCTAGAATGGTCTTGATTTCACGGTTGAAATCTTATACTTGCCCACTAGTCTGTGGGTGGTAAGGGGTGGCTACCCTATGATTGATGCAGTATTTTTTTCATTAAGACTTTAAATGTACGATTGTAGAAATATTTTCCACCATCGCTAATGATTGCACAAGGAAAGTCAAAACAAGAAAATACATTCTCTTTCAAGAAGTTTCCCATAAACTTTGTGGTCATTGGATCTACATGATACGACCTCTATCCATTTAGAAATGTAGTCAACTGCCACAAGGATATATTGGTATCCATGAGACATAGGGAAGGAACCCCATAAAGTCAATGCCTCAAACATCAAAGATTTCAACAACTAAGATCGAGTTTAATGATATTTTATTTCATCGTGTAATTTTTTCTAAATGTTGACAACGATCACAAGATTGACAGTAGACATGAGCATCGCGAAACAAAGTGGGCCAATAAAAATCACACTGTAAAATTTTTACGGCAGTCTTTTTCCCACTAAAATGACCACCATAGGCTTGGTCATGGCAGAATAAAAGAATGTTCCTGAACTTAGAGTCAGGAATGCGACATCGCATGATCTAATCGGGACAGTATTTAAACAAATATGGTTCGTACTTGATTGAAGGATAACCCGCACTGAAAATACAGAATTTTAGAAATGAAGAATAAAAGTGCAAGGTTCTCAATCTACCACGACAACAAGTGTCTATTCAGGTCGTGATCCACAAGGAGGGACTTGCGATGGAAGCATATTGTAAGTTCTCTTTTAAGTTATAAAAATGATTAAAAGTTCTTCTATGTTCTTTAAAAAGAAAAGAGAAAGAAAGCTATGTTAATTTGAAGAAACTGGTAGGAGAAGATAGTGATTGAAAATGTTTTAAAAACTAAGTTAAAAAGAAATGAAAAGGAGTAAAGAAGGAGTTGTTTTTGAAAGTGTTTTGATGTGTGTGCTTTATATACATGTTTTACATCACTTTTTATGCCTATTATTTGCCATATTTAATATTGCATGAGTATTTTGTTAGTGTTATTTTGCTGATTTTAAGTCAAGAACAAATTAGAAGAAAAGAGCGAAAATTGACGAATTAGTGATAACAAGTGAACAAAAGAGATGCAAAACCAGGGATCTGAAGCAGAGGTGGAACATCTTAACAGAGCCTTCACGCAAAATTAGAAATTTCACAAAAATCTTGGACTAAAATGGACTAAGAGTTCAGCCACCTAGCTATAGATTTCGGCCAAGTAGCCGTGGACCAGTCAACGAGAATGCCAACTAAGAGGTCAACACTAATCAAAAATTGGAGCTTCATTACAGCTGAATTTTCGGCCGGCTGGCCGAACTATGACAGTGATTGTGGATAGAATTTTCTCAGTAATTTGTGTAATTTTGGAAACCTAGGATTTTGTATTTGATTAGGGTTCTACTGCTCTCTCTTTTATATAAATGACACTAAGCCTCTTGTATCAGATACAATTTTTATCTCTTTTTTATTTTGAGCGAAAATCAAATAAAATTCTGCTATTAGCCATTAAATCTCAGAGCATCTTCAGCGATGAAAACTTCATAAAGGCTTCATCTTTTTGGTGCTCTCTTACCTTTCTCTTTATTTGATTTTATTCCATGATCTATTTAATATTATAATGTGTTATATTTTCTTAGCTATGAACTAATTTTCCATAGCTAAGGCATGATGTAGGGATTGTATTAATGATATGATATTATTTTGTGCAAATTCTACTACATGTTTTATAAAGTAAGAATCTTTTGCATGCTAAGTTGTTAATCTTGTGCTTTATGTTACAATTGGTGTACACAATTAATCTGAAAGCTAGGTTAGAGTCCGAAAGGAGATAATTTAGCAAAAGCTTCTCGGATTAACAACTATTATTCGAGACATTGAAATGTAAGAGTTGTGCAGTCATGTAGGAATATCCATCACACTTAATGCATCTTCTAACTAACAATCTACTAGATCGAGAGATTGTAGAAGATAGAATTAGTATTATTCAAGAGAAAATACTAACTAGATTAGGGAATTTTGATTGTTAGCATGAGTAGGATGAATTAATATAAGCATAATATTTTATCTGATTACAATTATCAAAATCATTACCCTAGTTCTTTTCATATATAAAGCAACCCGTTTTAGAAGTAGTTTATCCACAACATCTTCCAACTTAATTGACTATTCAAATAGAATTAGGAAAGATTAGTTGATACTTAAAATAACAATCCTCGTGGATGATACTCTATTCACTCTATATTACTTGTTAACGATTGATATACTTACCATTCGAATCACACCAAGTTTTTAGCCCGTTGCCGGAGTTTGTATAACTTTTTCAATATCAACAATATTGATTACTATTCTACTTTGAATTATATCTGTAGATTTAACATAAAAATCTTTTTCTCTGTAAGTTACAGGGAGTTCGACCTCAACAAATACATAGTTCGGCCAAGCAGTCAAAAATTTGGCCAGGTAGCCGAACTCCAGTTCTCAATGGAGTTGAGTTTTCTTCTGACTTACTGTTACCAATGGATGAGACGTTCTGAGAGTTCAGAACTCTTAGAACCTGATCTAGAGATCGACAAAACCTTCAGATGCTTGTTAAGGAGAAACGAGATCGAGAAAAAGCGATGGAGGATCAAAACGAGAGAAAAGCTTTGAGGGATTACGTTGTTCCCTCTCTTACTAGAGCCAATTCATGCATCATTGCACCAACAATTCAAGCAAACAACTTTGAACTGAAGTCGGGGTTAATTTAGATGGTGCAACACACGTGTCAATATGGGGGATTCCCATATGACGACCCCAACGAACACATCTCTAGTTTTTTAGAGATATGTGACACATAAAAGGTAAATGGTGTGTCCCTAGAGGTAATAAAGTTGAAACCTTTTCCTTTTTCCTTGAAGAATAAAGCGAAGACATGATTTAGTTCTTTACCTAAGAATACCATAGTAACATGGGATGAGATGGCGAATAAGTTCATCATGAAGTACTTCCCTCCATCTAAAGCGGCAAAACTCCGAGGTGATCTCACAACCTTCACCCAACTTGAATTTGAGAGCATCTATTAAGCTTGAGAAAGGTATAAAGGATTGATCAGGAAAGTCTCACATAACGGACTTTCTGCTTGGTTGGAAATCCAATTCTCCTATAATGAATTGAATCCAAATATCAAGATGATAATTGATGCGGTCGCGGGAGGAGCACTCATAGGCAAGGAAGGTGATGAGGCATATAAGCTTCTTAAGGAGATGGCCTCAAATAGCTACCAATGGTAATCAGATCGAGCGATGCCTCGAGTGTGGATTCAATGCTCTCAATGAAAGCACTAAATGCAGTGGGTAATTCCTAAAATCAGTCCACGCACTAAAATAGGGAAGTAAATGTAGTCAAATCACAGAAAAAGCCAATTGCAAACATAATGAAAATACGTGAAAAATCCGAAAGGGAAAAAATCACGGGGAGAGAGAGAAATTCTACCATGTCAATGGCGATTACAAGAGGGTTCTCTGGATTCGGGTGAACATGATCCCCTTCTGATTGGAAGAAATCCCCTATTTATACAAGGCATGTCAAATAGATAAGGTTAGAGAGTCCTGTTTAGTTTGAATACCTAAATTCCTTATCTTACTATGGGTCAAGTCGAATGCCCCAATGAATCGATATAGGAGAAAGTCTATTTCTATCTTGTGGTTCGTCCTCAGCTGCAGATAAAGATGAATTGTCCCTGAGAGGTTAGTACCTCATTTGAATTAAGATTGGGCACAAAGATAGAGATTTTTATAATCGGATCTGATTCTTCCGTTAATCACCCGACCCATTTGAAATTCAGAATAGGTGAAGATATTGGGTTAAATGCTTTGAAAGTACCCACGTGTCATACATCCATCAGAGGTTGACTGGACATGTGTCACAATCACGGGAGGGTCAGAAAGTGACCATTAAAACAAGCAACAAGTTCTTGTTGAGATTAAAAAAGTATGTACAGTGAGTAAAATAAGAAAATAAATAGCCATAGAAACTTAAACCTTGCAAACCAATTTGCAAAAATGACAGGTTAGTAGTTCACTCAGATTGCTGCGGAAACACAACTTTTGCAACGTTTGTACGGTAATACTGAGGGTTTCTAGGATTTGCTTTTTATGGTAGAGTCCTAAAACCACTTATATGTATTCTGCGGCAATTAGTTTTCTTGATATAAGCTCCTGCACACAAAAATAGAGAAGAAGTATTAACCATTAAGTAAACTAAAAGAAAAACTTACCGTCTCTCCCCGGCAACTGCGCCAAAATTTGATTGAGATAAACCTCACAAAAAATACAGAATTTAGAAAAGTGCTATGTTCTCAATTCTACTGTTATAGTAAGTGGCTATACGGGTCGTGATTCATAAGAGACATTAAATGAAAGAGTTTATGTTCTTTTTATTTACAGAATACCGGTTAAAAGATTTCTTCTATGTTTTTAAAAGAAAAAAATGAAATTATTATAGGTTAAGTTAAGGAAAAAAACAAATAAATAAAGAAGAAGATGGAGTTGGTTTTAAAAGTGTTTTTTAAACTAAGATATGAAAAAGAATAAAAAGAAAGTTAAAAATATACTTACCTCTTATGTTTGCTTCATCTTAGATCTTAAGTAACATTTTACTTTGGCTTGAAGGCTTTCACCGTATAGAATATAAAATTATCCTAATTTTATACTGTCTATATTAGATCATCAAAACTATGAAAAACAAGTATGAATTGATACAAAACTTACACATTTAGAAGTTAAGATCCATCATCATAAGCCATCAGTGGCTCTTGCAAGGGTGAGGCATCTTCGAGGTCATTAGAAGCATACGGATTGAGATCAAGCATAAAAGAGTAAGTACTAAAGTAAAAAAGAATAAAACAAAAAATTGTAACTTTGATTAAGTAAGGGACTATAAAAAAAGGAGGAACTTACATCAATTGTCACCCTTAAATACACTCTCTCTCTCTTTTCCTATGAATCACTCTCTAATCTCAAGTACATGAAGAAATAAAAAATTACATAAAGAAAAAATAAAAATCTAAGTTAAAATTAAAGCAAACCTAGCCTAAGCTCTCTCTGTGGGAGTGGTGCCCGTTACCTTTTGAAGTAGTGATATTTATAGGTTGAAATGGATAAGAAAGAGCGTGCTTGAAAATGAAACCAAATCGCTGGCCCAACAGAAAACATCTTCTGATAAGGTTGGAGATATAAACAAAATTGCTTGCCTAACAGAAAAGATCGTCTGATAATATCTCTTTTGGACCTCTGAATTTTTCAATGTCCCTAAGATTCTTCAAGCTAACCAAATTGATTCTTCTAAATCTAATTTTAACTGCATTTATTTGGTTTTATCTTCAGTTAATCAAATAGATCCAATTAAATCAGTCAAATGGCTTTTATTTGGTCTTATTTTCTCTCCCTTCATTAAGACAAACTTGCAAAATAAGACATTAAGACAACAAATTAGCAGGATTTATTATAAGATAGATGTAAAAATGTAATAATAGATATAATCACAATATTATGAACAAGACTGGAACAATCATCATCTCCCCTCTTCACCGAGTCAGTAAGAATACAATTCCCCGAGTCATATGGTCAACCACCTTACGACATTCAGCTTCGTATGCTTCTTATCAAGATCACTCAATAGAGGAAAAAAAATCCTATTTTGATAAGAATCTAGAAGCCTTGCATGAGTCTGGATGACGTGATCAAAATATGAAAAACTCATAACCCATCAAAATTTTCAAATCCAAGATCCTTACTTCATTTTTCAAGTCCCACCACAACAAGAAGAAGAACCGATTAACTGGGAAGATATAATGGAAGCCATGATTCAATTCCAAAATGATTCCTTCAATAAGTTAGAAGCACAAATGAGTTGTTTAATCAACATAGTAAATGATAGGAATGAGGAAACTCTACCTAACACATTTTCGACTATTCCAGATTTTTCTAACCATATTGATAGGAGCCAAGAATCATGATGTCCTGGAGACTTTAATCAAGATTCAATTCACCACAACATATTGAATTTGATCAATCCCAAACCTTGAACAAATTGGCATGTTTTTACTTCAAAAAAATTGAATTTGAATGTGACCCTGATCCCCAACTTTGTGATTCAGTTTTAATTTTTGAATCTATGTTGACTCCGATATTCTTACCCGATTTGGACTCAATTTCCGAGCTAACATTGATTCTTGTACCAATAGAGCTTGAAATTGAACCACGGACTTTGAAAGCCATATTCCATTAATGGGAAAAGAATGTGAGTTTTAATTTTTTGATTTGGACCTAACTTTTGAATCAAATCCAGCTCTTGAACCTAAACTTGATTTAAGTCATATTCCGAGTCAGTATTGGTTCCCGAGCATTTCATTCTTGAACCCAAATCAACCATTTCATCGAATCACATTCTATTGTTGGATCAAGGTATATACCATAATGACTCCGAGATGATATTTCGAGAGTGATCATATAATGAGGATAATTTTCATGTTAGGATCTTGTATGATCCTAATCAACTAGGGGATGATAAAACTATAAATAGGAAAAGGTCATCAAATGTAGGTTCCTTGAAAATCCACATTATTTAGATTTGGCAGCATCCCTTGGCCCAATCGACCACCACCGGAACCACCACCTTGAGGTAGCATTTTTACTTCTTTCTCTTTTTTTCATGCACATATGCATTCACTCATTCATTAAGGACAATGCATGAGATAAGTGTGGAGGAGGGTTCAAACATGACACATGTTTTCTTTTTATATATATATATATAAATATTTTTCTTTCTTTTAAAAACTTTTTGAAAAGATAAATAATATTTTGACCTATATTTTTAAAGAAATTAAGTTAATTTTGAGGAATAGAAGAATCATAATTAGGATTTCTTATAGTTGGTTAAAATAATTTTATTTGTTTGATTTTTAGAGTTAGGAAGAAAAATTGAAAAAGTAATTTAGTCATGATTTTTATCTTGATGAAATATGCATACTTTATACACTTACACACTTAAAGTTCAAAAATAAAGATTCTTTTGTCTTATGAAAAAATAAAAAAATATAAATATATATATATATATATATATATATATATATATATATATATATATATATATATCAAAAATCTTCTGATTAAGCTGGGTATTTGTGTCTAATAAAACACAAATGCCTAAAAGTGGTTCATACTATAAATAAAAACTCTTAGTTTTGTTATGGGCGTAATTCACTGAAAACCCTCACAAGACAAAATACGCCCTCTAGGAGTAACCTAAAGGTTTAACAGCTTATTGCACATGCTAAGTGCAATCATAATTTCTACGAAAGTGAGTTATATTAAGTTAGTTCTATTTTACTTCATATTTGTTTTGCTCGATGACGAGCAAAAGATAGGTGTGACGGTGTATATTGTACACGTATATTGCATTATTTATTATTATATTTCTACACTTTCTTGTAATAAATCTGCTAATCACCTTGTCTTAATATTTATTTCATGTAGGATATGATTAATAAAGGGAGAAAATATCAATCTGTATCAGAGAAAATAATACCAGTTAAAATCGAATTTCTAAAGATCTATTTAGTTAACTGAAGAAGATAAGATTAGAATAAGAGCTCAACTGAAAATCTACCAAAGATAAAAGTGTATCGAGATCAAAGGATGCCACGCTCCCTGGATCTGGCCCGTTAGCCAGAACTTGGCCATGAAAACATGGCCAAAGCCACGTTTCCCAATAGGATAGAGGCGGTTGGGAGCGTTTGCGTCCCCTGTTTTTGTATGCTCTCCCCCTCTCCATTTCAGCTATAAATACATGCATTCCGAAGGCAAAAGTGTACCACTCCAGCAGAGAATTTAGAATTAGACTTTTCTCCTTAAGTTTAACTTACATTTTTTTTCCTTTATGTAATTTTCTGTTTTTATGAAAACTTAAAATAGAGAAGAGATTCATGTTAAAAGAGAGAGATGATTGTATTGAGAAGTGACACCGATGTAATTTTCTTATCTTTCTTTCATTGTTTTTCAATTGAATTAAAATCTTACTTTTCTTCTTCTTTCCACTTTGCCTTCCTTTCTTGATTATTTTATCCAAATGAATCTGATAACTTTGAATCTGTCTTGCCCCTGCAAGTGCCACTGATGGCTTATGGTGATGGATATCTATTTCTAATCGTGTAATAGTTTAGTATTTTTTCTGCTTGCACTTTTGTTTGATAAACTGATTAGAAATGGGAAAGATCCTTTATGTCATGATGATCTTCTCCAAGCCAAGGTAAGTCGTCGATACTAGGGGTGAGCAGAGTTCGGTTATAACTAAAATAACCGACCCAAAACCGAAACCCGAACCCAGACCGAACCGAATCGAACCACTCTAATTCAATTGGGTTTCGATTTTGTGTTCCAAAACCCGAACCTGACACAACCGAACCAAATCTCTCACCCCATATATCGCCCTACTCAAATTCAATTTAGTGAATCATATAGTTCATAATAAAAACTGGTGAAAGCTTATCTCATTGCTTCTAGTAATACCATCTCTTTTATGTAGAATATGTGAAAGCTATGTTAAGTACACCATCACAATTGAGAATAATATTTATATTAATATAGTTCTTTTTTTCTTCTTATAATTAAAAGTTAGTAATGAGCTTTGATATAAGAGCACAAATACAGTGTAAAAGTTTTAGAAGATAAAATTTTCAATTCACATTAAGGTTAGAGTCTTTTTCTTATTTCTAATTTGGGTAATGGATATTTGAGATTAGAATATTAAAAGATGATAATATAATGGTGATTAAAAAATGCAAGAAATGATGGCAATATATTGGCCTAATCGAAAAATTGAAAACCAAACCGAACTGAGTCGATTTGGCTCGGTTCGATTATTAAGTCTAATCGGTTCGGTTCGGCTTTACAAAAATTAGCAAAAATTGAACCGAACCGACCAATGCTCACCCTAGTCGATATGGATCTGAGGTAAAGCAAGCTTCAAGGAGATAAGTATTCTTTAGTTTTTATTTTCTTTATTTCTTAGTTTAGAAACACTTCGAAAAACCAACACTTTTTCTTTCTATAGATTCTTTCTTTCTAACTTAGTTTTCTTTTTAACAACACCACCACCTTCTTCTATCTTCTCTTCTTCTAACCCTTGACACTTTTCTTTTTTTTCTTAAAAAACTAAGAAGAAACTATTTAATCGGTTCTAGTAAAACTAAGAAAGACTTACTTAACACTTTCATTGCAGTCTCTCCTTGTGGATCACGACCCGCATAACCACTTGTTATAGGGGTAGCATTGAGCAAGCTAGCACTAATTCTAAACTTTACATCTTATGTGGACTCAATCAAATGCAGATAGCCATTCTGAATTATGTATTGCTATGATTGTGTGATTAATCTCTTCCTCTTGGTTATAACCACCATCCTTGCATGGGTCCTGCTGGTTTAAAGACTGGGCAAGCTGATCCATACCACCATCTGTTGTTGCCTTGTGAATATCTGACTTCTCTTGTGCATGACTTGGATAAGTAGTTTTTGAGTCCTCTTATGCTTTTTCTTCTTCTGATTCTGAATTTGTTTCTTCTGTGCCCTCTTCTATTTCGATTCTGACAATGGTAGATGAAATTGTTTTCTCCTCCTTCAGAGTTTTTTGTTTTGATAAACATGTCTACACATTGCACTGATTTGTAGACATACTCCAAAACTGGCTCTGGCCTGTGCATATGCACAACCTTGCTGGTCCCTGGTTTTGTCTTGTGCACCGGTGTTGGCATTGAAATCACCTAGAGGGGGGTGAATAGGTGATAAGGCTAATCTAATGAACTAAATGCGGAAATTAAAACAATACTTGCAACACACTTAATGCAACCAACGAGTGTAGCCGAATTCCCGGTGAAGGGCTCTAGACTAACTCCTCTTGATTCCTCTGAATAAGAGTTGAGGCGCTATATAAAGCTCTCGTGGTTAAGCACAAGTGAGGCACACACAAACAAACCATACATATAATTATGATATGACAATATGAATGATGCAAGGCACAAAGTAAAGAGAGAGAGAATAAGAGTCAATGGATCAAACGTAAACAACGAGATTTGTTTCGAGGTTCGAGCACCCAGCTTTACGTCCCGCCTTCACCGAGAAGGATTTTCAATCCACTAACTTGTCCACACAGGACTCCCACACAGGAAACCTCCACCGAGGATTTGGGGCAACTACAACCGGGAGTACACAACTCCTCTCTCAACCAATACAACCTCTCACTAGAGGCAACACAAACACCACCTCACACAAGAGGGGTAGGCACCTAGCCAAACAACCACAATCCACCTCTTCACTATGAGGGATACAAATCCAACACAACTCCACCTCTCACTAGAGGGAGCAAACCACAACCTCAACCTCTCACTAGAGGGAGCTAACAACCACTCCAAATCAACCTCTACCCAAGAGGGATACACAACCAATCTTCACCTCTCACTAGAGGGAGAAAACCACCACTCCACAATCAACCTCTACCCAAGAGGGATACAACAAATAAGGAGGGTTACAACAAGGTGGTCTATCTCAACCACAAACAATCTTTTCCCACAAATAAACGATCCTATAGATAGGATAGAATGATATAGCTCAAGTGTGGAAAACAAAGAGTTTGGAAATCAAGAACTCAAAGAAAAACTCTAGGGAAAAACTCTAGATAGAATTGAAAATTAAAATCAAACTAATTCCCAAAGAAATTTTCTTTTCAAATGATTTTCCAACCCTTTTTTAAAAAAAAAAAGCAAAGATGAATCCTTTTGGCTCTAAAAACACTTTTGAAAACTTGTATAAAACACTTATAGATAGGAGAATTTTTCTTGTTAAAAATCTTAACCAAAAACACCTCTCAATGGGGTATAAATAGCCCCATTGAAAAACTAGCCGTTGGGGCTAATTTTCAGCCCTGGCGGCTGGCGGTCGACCAGCCCGGTCGACCGCCAACGGTCAAAAATTTGACCGTTGGAGCTCACCGGTCGACCGTGCCAATCCAGAGAGCAAATGCTCTCTGGCTGGTCGACCGCTCGGTCGACCGTCAAAGCCTTATGGTCGACCGGTCGGTCGACCGCCCCCACCCGAGAGTGGGGTACTTGCAGTCGGTCGACTGCTCGATCGACCGGCCCAAGTGGCTGGCCAGCGTGCACGTTTTTGTGCACGTCGGTCAACCAGTCCGGTCAACCGACTCTAGGTCCGGTCGACGGTCCGTCGACCGCCAGAGCCTGACAGAAAATATTAAGGGACTGAAAAACTTGATTTTTTAATTTCTAAAAAATCCTATAAATTCTCTAAAAATTCACAAAAATAGTTTTAGCATAATAAATTGATAAACAAACTTGTGTGAAAAATTTCAACACAAATTTCAAACTTTTTGAACCATTTTTGTGACTTACAAATTTTGCCGAAAACCAAATCCGTATTTTTCCAAACTTGGATTTTTGAATTGAAAATACGTTTTGTCCAAAACTCATCCAAATACAAAAACATGATATAGAAACAACTTTTAGGCATGTTGCATATGGATAGAAATCCAATATACATAAAACATATATATATATATATATCAATGTTTTTGATATTAAATCCGAAAAATATGTTTTGTTAAAACACAAAACTCAAACTCATGAAATAGACATATCAAACTAAGTTTGTTTAAGATAGAAGCATACATGTATATAGAACATATCTAATATACATTTAAACAATGTAAACTTATATTGATACTTAACTATTCATGAAAACCAAGATCGGTTAAACCAAAACCGAAAAACCAAAACTTGAAAACTTAAATACGTGTGTGTGTTGTGAACTTGAGCATATAACACTATCTAGTCTTTACAAATGGATCTAAACACTAAACTAAACTATGTACCGAAGTCTACTTGATTAACTCCATCTTCAAGCTGACTCGATCCAAACCGTAATCCACCGAGCTTGACTCCAACAAGTGCTATATATGATCTTTGACGCTCGGGCTCTTAAATCACCATGTCAAAGCTTCCAAACCATCTTTTTTGAAGCTAATTACCTACTAATATCTTGATTAGAGATCTGAAACTAAACATCACAAGATTATTAGTAAACATAACTACATTAGTTAATCATCATCAAAACTAGAGTGGAAGGCCTCTGGGCCAACAATCTCCCCCTTTTTGATGATGACAAAACTCATGGAGTTATATATGCATGGATTAAAGTTAAGCTTCAAAGAAGCTCCCCCTTAACTCATGCATAGCAATAAACAATAAGATATGCAATGAATTATTAAACATGAAAATGCATAAATATGCATAAAACAAGCTTTTGATACCAAACATGAAATGCATCAACATGCATAAAACAAGCTCTTAATATCAAAATAAATTATTTCTTCTTTACGTAAATAAGTTCTTTAAATAATGCTTTTGATACCAGTTAGAAGATAATCAATATATAAAATTCTTGATATCAATAAAACAAAAAACAATAAGGGAAGTATAAAACAAAACAACAAAATACTTCTCCCCCTTTCTGTAAATAAACAAATGAAAATCATGCATAGAAAAATCATGCATATAAACTCAAATACTAAATACTTCTCCCTCTTTTTGTCAATCATCAACAAAGGGGTCCAAGTAAACAATAAAACATATTCTTCCAACATGATACCAATAAAAAAAATGATATCAATATAAGTGAGTCATGATACCAATTGAAAGTGAACATAAAAAAAATTAAGAAATGTCAATTTAAGGTAAAAGAGGCATTGAAAACAAGTCTCAAAGAAACCAATCAAAATTTTGATTCCAAACTGAAAGATAAATAGATAGTCTTGATTACCAATTCTTTCTTGATACCAATTGAAAGAAAATATTTTGATACCAATTTAAATTTACCAATTGAAATGAACAGATCAATAGATACCAATTGAAATATATGGATACCAATTGAAGATAATTTTTCATTAAGAGCATATGATACCAAATTAAAATCAATATCAATTTTTCAATCATTTTTCATCTTAAAGTATGGGAGTGGAAATCAAAGGAAAACCAAATACCAATTGAAAGATGAAATATGAATTTTCTCCCCCTTTATGAAATACCAAATTAAAATGATGCATAAGCTTGTATAAATACCAATTGAAAACTAATCAATTGAAATATGATATGCATTAAAAATCAAGCTTAGCATAACCCAAATTTGTGCTAAAAATATAGATATATAGTAAGCACAAATAAAGCATCCATATATGTATGAAAAAGTAGATACCAATCAAAATTGATACTATATGAAGAGTAAGCATACATATATAAAACATATATATGAGTATACAAATAGAATGTCAATATTGATACCAATTGAAACGATCCAATGATACCAATTGAAAACATAATATGATCAAGTGTATAACTCATACTTCCTACCACCCATTTCATGCACATGTTTTAAAAGATTTTCAATAATAAACATACAAGGTATGGTAGCCCAACCAACCGCCCTTAAATGGGTAGGGGTTTTCAAAAATAGGTTTGAAAATATAGTATGTTTGAAAAACTCTACCAAAGCGAGGAATACGAACTAGTTATATGAAAAACTTTATAAAATAGTACGAAATCCTTCAAGCAAGGAATAAAACAAAAATGTTTTTTATGAAACATGAAACTCACATGATATCCAACACTCAAAGTCAATAAAGCATGAATATGACTCATGAAAACAAAACATGAGTAAATAAGAAGGGTGAGTGTACAAATATAATGTGAAGAACATAATCATGAAAGGTAGACAATAAGCTCAATAGAAATTCTTTTAAACATGAAAACATGAAAATCAAAACTAGAATCCTTCAAGGTATATGTATGTCATGTACAAGCTAAAGTATACATACATATCCAAACATGAAAGAGTCCACAAAAGTATATGCATGAAGGCAAGTGGCTCTAGGATGTATATGTATAACTGATAGTTTAGACAAGATAGACATATACATGAAGTTAAACACACAATCATAAAAACATGTCAAATAAATGGGAATACAAGTCAAATGTATGAATCATCAAAACTAGGCTATACTAGTACATCTAATGAGTACAAATGAGCGTTCAAGCACAAACATATAATGGTCTATTTGTGGCTCACTAGTTGTACAAGTATATATATCCTAATTTTAATGAAAACTAACATTCAAACAAGTAATCAAAACATGAAACATGAAATTCAAAACAAAATATGTATGATCATTATATAAATGCACATGCATTAGATCCATGATATACTTATTAGCTAAACAAATGTGAGAACACAAAATAAGGGTCCATATTAAACATGGGTATCTCAAATACTAATCATGCATATCATAAGTCTAATAATCATGACATTTATCATACTAATCATGAAGCAACAAAACATGCTAAACATGAATAATATGAAAGCATGTAAATATAAATGGGAGTTAGAGATAGTTACCAAAATCTAGAAGGCAACTCTTCAAGTCTCCAAAACACGGTGGTCCTCTCCACCAAATTCCCCTTGAAAGTGATGCATCCTAATAGTCCTCTTTTAAAGTTTGGAACACATCCACCTCAAGGCACCATAAGTCTCACGTCATGCGAGAGCCCACACCTACATCAAATACAATAGGGGTGGTCTTTTGTACCCATACTCTTTTGGGTCCATGGGGGTTAGTTCCTTTCCTAACCCAAACAAATTTATTTGCTAAATTTACATCATGTATCTTATCAAAACAAAATTTAGCAAGGTGGCCCTTACGTCCATAATGTGTACAAGTGTACAATGAGCATACATCGTGTTATAGTTGTGACCGTGAGGAACATGTGTATGCCGTGGTTTGTGTGCATGCAAAAATGGAACTTATTTCTTTCGAACCAAAGATTCCAAGCGTGTATGGTTCATGGCACATTGGCTCAAAGTGGAGCCCAAACAATCCACACTCTTCTTTAACAACCAAATGTCATTTTTAATATTAGAAGATAGAGTGGAGCATGCAATAAGTGTGCTAGGTGAAACTACACTAGCATGGCAAACATGAGAATCAATATCAATTTTCAAAGATTCATTTTTCTTTAAACAAATTTCTAAATCCTTTGAAATTGAAGCAATTTTTATTTTCAAAGAATCATTCTCTTTTATAACACAATCAAGTTTTGAAGACAAGTTTTCATTTTTCTTCAAAATTATTTCACAATCATTTTTATTTTTCAAAAATTCATTTTCTTTTAGGGCAAGATCTAGTTTAGACTTCAATGAATCCCTCTCATTAGAAATCTCCACTTTCTCTTGCAAAACAATCTCAATTTTAGAAGACAACTTTTTATTTTCTTCTTTTAAAACAAGACTATTCTTTTTCAAAAGTTTGTATTTAGAAATCAATTTTTTCACAATTTTTAGCAAGTTCATCATTCATGGCTTGTGCCTCTAAACACTCATTGCAATATGAACTAGAATTAGCATCTAGTTGAGATTCCGATTGTACCTCAAGGGAGTCATTCCCTTGGACCATGAAGCAATGTTCATCGGGCTCGTCTCTTCTAGATCTCCTCATCTTATCGAGAATCTTTGGTAGATCGGGAGAAGTTAAAATGCTCCATACTGTAAAAGCGGACTCATAGTGAGAAAACACATGTAAATAATCTTTATGAAGTGATGCTCTAAGTGACTTTAGGGCTATTGCATTGGCCTCTATATGCTTGCTATCACTAAGGTAGGATTCCTTGGTAATGGCAAGGTGAACCTTATATCCTAGGGCTTTCAAATGATAACTCATCATAACCTTCCAAATATTAAGTCTAGAGATATCAAACATGGGAGGGCTATCCATGAGAGCAAACTATATGTGTGCAAGTGCAAATGCAAATGTAGATTAGCAAAACTAAGATCACACTCCTAGGTGGTTAAACCTAATATCAGGAGCGTAGGCTCTGATACCAATTGAAATCACCTAGAGGGGGGTGAATAGGTGATAAGGCTAATCTAATGAACTAAATGCGGAAATTAAAACAATACTTGCAACACACTTAATGCAACCAACGAGTGTAGCCGAATTTCCGGTGAAGGGCTCTGGACTAACTCCTCTTGATTCCTCTGAATAAGAGTTGAGGCGCTATATAAAGCTCTCGTGGTTAAGCACAAATGAGGCACACACAAACAAACCAATCATATAATTATGATATGACAATATGAATGATGCAAGGCACAAAGTAAAGAGAGAGAGAATAAGAGTCAATGGATCAAACGTAAACAATGAGATTTGTTTCGAGGTTCGAGCACCCAGCTCTACGTCCCCGCCTTCACCGAGAAGGATTTTCAATCCACTAACTTATTCACACAGGACTCCCACACAGGAAACCTCCACTGAGGATTTGGGGCAACTACAACCGGGAGTACACAACTCCTCTCTCAACCAATACAACCTCTCACTAAAGGCAACACAAACACCACCTCACACAAGAGGGGTAGGCACCTAGCCAAACAACCACAATCCACCTCTTCACTATGAGGGATACAAATCCAACACAACTCCACCTCTCACTAGAGGGAGCAAACCACAACCTCAACCTCTCACTAGAGGGAGCTAACAACCACTCCAAATCAACCTCTACCCAAGAGGGATACACAACCAATCTCCACCTCTCACTAGAGGGAGCAAACCACCACTCCACAATCAACCTCTATCCAAGAGGGATACAACAAATAAGGAGGGTTACAACAAGGTGGTCTATCTCAACCACAAATAATCTTTTCCCACAAATAAAAGATCCTACAAGATAGGATAGAATGATATAGCTCAAGTGTGGAAAACAAAGAGTTTGAAAATCAATAACTCAAAGAAAAACTCTAGGAAAAAACTCTAGATAGAATTGAAAATGAAAATCAAACTAATTCCCAAAGAATTTTTCTTTTCAAATGATTTTCCAACCCTTTTTTAAAACAAAGCATAGATGAATCCTTTTGGCTCTAAAAACACTTTTGAAAACTTGTATAAAACACTTGTAGATAGGAGAATTTTTCTTGTTAAAAATCTTAACCAAAAACACCTCTCAATGGGGTATAAATAGCCCCATTGAAAAACTAGCTGTTGGGGCTGATTTTCAGCCTTGGCGGCTGGCGGTCGACCGGCCCGGTCGACCGCCAACGGTCAAAAATTTGACTGTTGGAGCTCACCGGTCGACCGCCTGGTCGACCGTGCCAATCCAGAGAGCAAATGCTCTCTGGCCGGTCGACCGTTCGGTCGACCGTCCAAGCCTTACGGTGACCGGTCGGTCGACCGCCCCCACCCGAGAGTGGGGTACTTGCAGTCGGTCGACCGCTCGGTCGACAAGCCCAAGTGGCTGGCCAGCGTGCACGTTTTTGTGCACGTCGGTCGACCGCCAGAGCCTGGCAGAAAATATTAAGGGACTGAAAAACTTGGTTTTTTAATTTCTAAAAAATCCCATAAATTCTCTAAAAATCCACAAAAATAGTTTTAGCATAATACATTGATAAACAAACTTGTGTGAAAAATTTCAACACAAATTTCAAACTTTTTGAACCATTTTTGTGACTTACAAATTTTGCCGAAAACCAAAATCCGTATTTTTCCAAACTTGGATTTTTGAATTGAAAATACGTTTTGTCCAAAAGTCATCCAAATACAAAAACATGATATAGAAACAACTTTTAGGCATGTTGCATATGGATAGAAATCCAATATACATAAAATATATATATATATATATATATATATATATATATATATATATATATATATATATATATATATATATATATATATATATCAATGTTTTTGATATTAAATCCGAAAAATATGTTTTGTTAAAACACAAAACTCAAACTCATGAAATAGACATATCAAACTAAGTTTGTTTAAGATAGAAGCATACATGTATATATAACATATCTACTATACATTTAAATAATGTAAACTTGTATTGATACTTAACTATTCATGAAAACCAAGATCGGTTAAACCAAAACCGAAAAACCAAAACTTGAAAACTTAAACACGTGTGCGTGTTTTGAACTTGAGCATATCACACTATCTAGTCTTTACAAATGGATCTAAACATTAAACTAAACTATGTACCGAAGTCTACTTGATGAACTCCGTCTTCAAGCCGATTCGATCAAAACCGTGATCCACCGAGCTTGACTCCAACGAGTGCTATATATGATCTTTGACGCTCGGGCTCTTGAATCATCATGTGAAAGCTTTCAAACCATTTTTGTTGAAGCTAATCATCTACTAATATCTTGATTAGAGATCTGAAACTAAATATCACAAGATTATTAGTAAACATAACTACATGAGTTAATCATCATCAAAGCTAGAGTGGAAGGCCTCTGGGCCAACAGGCATGTACACATGAATATTAGGATTGTGACTGAAATACGTCATGAAAGTATCAAGAACAGACAGTTTTGCATAGTTGGTGCACAAGTTAGTCGACTCATGGCCAAGGGTAATCTACTAATGAAGGATTAGTTGAATAAAATCTCAGAAGTCGACTAATGGCGCAAATAAAGAGTGGGTACATCTCAGTAGTCGACTGTATAGTCGACTAATGGCAGGATTAGTTGACTAGTTATGTGGACTAGTCAACTAATCGGCCTGCTAACAGTTTTTTTAGTTTTGTATTTAGTTCTAGTTGAATTCGAGTTTCCTTTCCCTCTGAGGTGATGTTGATCGTATTGATGGAGTTTGTGTAGGACTAGGATGATCCTATGATCTATAAATAACCCCTTGAGTGGCCTTGAATGTATAAGAGAAAAATAAGAAAAAAAAAGTGAGAGATTCGTAAGAGAAGTTTTAGTCATAAGGGTTCACTGTTCTAGACAGCCAGCAAAGGGATTGTAATCTTCTCAACGAGAGGTGTAAGTATTTCTTATTATACTCCTCAAAGATTAATAAAGTTTTCCCCATTTCTCCCGTGGACGTACACACGATCTGTTTGATCAGTGGAACCACGTTAAATAGTTTGTTGGTTATCTCTACTTCGGAATATCTTTTCTCTTCTTCTTATCATTTCCCGATGATCCTGTCTTTCCGCTGTGCCGATCCGCAACAACTGATATCAAAGCATATTAGCCTGTTTTGCATCAGCGCAGCCTTTCTGTTTCCTGGCATATGAAATTGTAACTCTACTGGTTACTATACCTGGAATTTGAATCTGATCTCTATCAGATTACTGACACTGTCCAGCATTTCTTGGGTGCAGGTTATACTCTGATACCCTCTTTGCCCCCATCAATTGCATGCTCTGAGTCCCTAATCTTGTCTCTGTATCCAGTATTCCTAGTGTTCAATTGATCAGCATTTCCACAGTCCCCCTTGCCTTTTGTTATGGATGCTATATTATCTGCTAAAGCCTTGTTTGTCAATGTTTTTTTTGATAGAGAACTTAGCTGCTCTGACTCTTCAGATCATTAACTTGACATGCTGAACTAGCTGGCTTCTCTGAGTATTTGTTCTTTGGTTTCCAGTTTTTTGTAGTAGGGCATTGAGCTTCTAAATGACCAAAACTCATGCATTTGTTACACAAAAGGAGGAGTCCATTCATTCTCTACTCCTAACTCCACAATTTCCCCTCCTTCCAGTTCTAGAGAGATTTTCAGAGGTAATGGATTTTTTGCTTCTATTTCCACGAAACATCTGGCATACTCAAGTCTCTTTCCCATTATTGTGGCATTGTCCATGTAAAAGGGTTTTCTAATTAGACTTACAGCTTTGCTTAATACGTTTCGAGACCAGAACTTCAGGTGAAGAGATGAAAATCTGATCCAAATGAGGATAGCTCACAGTAAGTCTCTTTTCAGTTTTTTTTTTTTTTGCTGTCCACATTTTGGGTATGCTGAGTTTCCCATTGAGAAGCCACTGTCTGCCCTGAAGAACTCTCTCACATTCCTCAACAATAACAAATTTGAAGGAATAAACCCATTTTCTCTGGAGTAAACATCAAAAGAGCATTTAGGTCCCCATAATCTCCCAACACATCATTTTAAGTGGATATAAAAGGGTTTATGCCCTATAACATAACCCACCAATGTGTTTGCCCATCTATTAACATTATCATCTATCATAGGTTTTGAGATGCTAGCATAAACTCTACCATTAGAGCCTTTAATTGTTTTAATATATTCAAGTTCACATCCAGCATTCAACTATCTACTTTGAATGCAAAATCTTTTCATGAGTAGAAACATATCCAGCAACAAATTTGAAAGTAGATTGTTTCAGTTGTGAACATAAAATATTAGATTTACCTGGAAATCCCCTTAAGGCAGTGATCCTCCAACGTATCTGTTAGGTTGTGCAGCCTTATTTCCCATGTGCACGGTTGCATGTTTTGCCTTGTTGCCATCTACATCTGCCTTGAAAATTTTTCTACACGCTTGTCCAATGTTCTTCTTTGTCATGAAATCCTGGTCTGTTTTCTATATCTCCATCTTTGTCATCGGCTTCAATCTCCATGTTTGCCTTGGAGAAGCGTCAGAAACCGTAGTGGTCGCCATCTATATAACATACAACTTTATATATATATATATATATATATATATATATATATATATATATATATATATATATATATATATATATATATATATATATATATATATATATATATATATATATATATATATATATAGACACACACACACATATATCAACAATATGTATATCAGCAGACAGCTGAGAGTTTCTCTCAATCTGCGGTGACGTGGCATATTATTTGCCACACAAATAAGTTGCGGCCCGCCTATTGGAATAAGTGAAATTACTAAATGCCCCTCTGTAAAAGATACTTGTCCCACTATTATTTATTATTATTTATCCCTATTTCATTTTCTGCTCGTTATCAGATTTAGGTTTTCCTTTTCCTGCCATAAAGTTTTTTCTAAAAATAACGGTATCCGGATTAGGTTTTTTTCTTTTTTTTACTTTGCAGACCTAAATCTTCTTTTATATTTTAATGACGACGACAGAGCAGAACACTGTTGGCCCAAAGGCCTATCACCCTAGTTTTGATGATGATCAACTCATGAAGTTATGATTACTAATGATCTTGTGTTTAATTAGTGACAGATTCCTTATCAAGATCTTAGTAGGTGTGGAGCTTCAACAAAGGATTTAAAGTCAAGTTGGAAGCTAGCACCGGTTGATTCACGAGCCTATGCATCAAGATCACATCTAGAGATGAGCTCGGTGGATTGCTTTTGGACCAAGTCAAGAAGATGAGAAGCCTTCAAGTGAAGACTTCAAGAAGATGAAGACTTGTGTCTAGGTATAAGATTTGTATTTTTGTTTTAGTAAAAGATGTAAAGGATAGATAGTTGGTGGATTGCTCAAGTCTATATCACACACACACTCTTGATTAGAACTCTTGATTCAAAGTGCTTTCATAAAAGATTTTTATGTTTAGAAAAGAATTTTTATTTAGAACAAAGATTTTCTTTGAGACAAAATATTTATCTTGGATTTTGGTATTTCATAGTTCATATCTTTAAACCAAAATCATGATTAGAGCTTTATGTCAAAACATAGATATTCCATATTGATTGTGTAGTGGATCATATCCATACACACCATGCTTTTAAATGAACTCAAATATCTTGTTTTTGTATTTTGTGAAGTTATGGAAAAATAAGTTTTAGAAATACTTGTTTTTAGAAAAACAGTTTTTATTGGGATTAAAACTATCTTTTAGATTTACTGTGAATTTATGGGATTTTTAGTAAGCCAAAAGATCGATTTCAAATCCTGTTTTCAGACCTGGAGACTGGCTGACAGGCCAAGTCGGTCGACCGGACCGGTTGACCGATGTGCACGGCCTTGTGCACATTGTCAGCACAGTGGCCGGTCGACCGGGTCGGTCGACCGACCAAGAGAGCTTTGCTCTCTGGAAATATCAGTCGACCGGACCGGTCGACCGACAGAGAGTTTACTCTCTTCTCCAGTTGCTCGGTCGACCGGGCCGGTCGACCGGAGGCTGCAACGGTCGGATTTTTGACCGTTGCCGGTCGACCGGACCGGTCGACCGGACCGGTCGACCGGTAGCTCTGACAGAACCCCAACGGCTCTATTTTCTGTCAGCCTATAAAAGGGGGTCTTGTCAACTGTTTTTGGTAGAAGATTTTAGAGACTCTTGAGCCAGTTTTTCTGATACTTTTAGAAGAGTTTTCTCCAAAAATTGAGTGCAAATACTTCCCATCTTAAAGGGAGTTTTTATCAAGAGAGTGTTAAAGTGATTTCTTGAGTTTTCCATCAAAGCTTTCTTTCTTTGTTTTTTCTCACACTACACTTGAGCTTCCATTGTATATCTATCCTATAGGAAAGTGTTGTAGTGAGCCTTTGTAATTGGTGATCAAGTGTTAGATCACCAAAGAGATTTCCATTGTATTTTGAGGAGACGGGCAAGTGTGCTCGTGTGGTAGAGTTCTTGTGTGAACTCGGTGGTTTGAGGTGCGCCCTCATTGAGCCGGTGGGCTTGTGGTGTACGGACAAGGGAGTCCGAAAGCTTGTAGGTGTTGCGGCACCAAGGAGAGATCCGTTGGGGATCTTGCATAGTGGAAATCCTTCGTGTGTCGAAGGCGGGGATGTAGAGCAAGTGTGCTCGAACCTCGAAACAAACCCTTTGTGTTTGTGATTGCTCACTCTTGCTCTCTTTCTCTTTTTGTCTCTATTTTATATCTTGCATTCAATTTATTGTGTTCATCTTATATATGCATGATATATTCCCTTGTGCTCATAATTGATATACATACTTGCTTGGGATTGTTGATAACACTAGTATTCAACCAAGAGAGCCAACGCGGCACCTCAACCCATTCAAGGGGAATCTAGAGGAGCTTGTCCAGAGCCTCGCAAGGGGAATTCGGCAACACTCTTGTGTTATACATAAGTGTTTAATTAAAAGAAGTTTAATTTGGTCAACTTAGTTTTAATTCCGCATTAATTGTTCATAAGTGACCATTAGATTAGCCATCACCTATTCACCCCCCCTCTAGGTGATCTTACAATTGGTATCAGAGCCAAGTGCTCTTGATATTGGGTCTAACAACCTAGAGTTAAAGATCCTCCTTTAGGCTAATCACAATATTTTGTACACACACCATGGACTTCATGTCACCACCCACCTTTGACACTCTTAACATCCAAATTTGGAAGGTTAAGATGTCTTTGTTCCTCAAAGGACTTGGCCTTAGTGTATATCTTGCCACAACTAATAAAGAATATTGCTTAAATAGTAAGAACATTGAGGCTAATGCAAAAGCCCTTCATGCTATTAAGTCAACCCTAAATGATGATTATTTATCTAGGGTTTCTAATGTTGAATCGGCTTTTGTAGCTTGGAACATCATCACCTCCCTTGGCGAAAAGGACCTATAGTATGCGGGGAGCGATTCGGACGTTGGAAGCGACATCTCCAACGTATGCTATATGGTCCAAGGGGATAACCCCCTTGAGGTAAACACCGAATCCGATGATGAGGATGTAGACATGTCATATGATGAGCTTGCTACCTTTTGTCATCTTGTGCTTGAAAAATATGACATGATTAAAAAGAAAAATAAAAATTTGAAAAAGGAACTTGATTGCATGCATGTAGAACATGACTCTTTAGAAGTAACATTGCATGTTTAGAAAAAGATAATAAAATTTGAAAAAGAATTTTGATGCCATGCTTAATGATAAAGATTCTTTAGAAAATAAAATGGCATGCTTAGAAAAAGAAAATGAAGATTTGAAAAATGAGAATATTTCCTTAATGTCTAAATTGAATGTTTTATGTGAAGGAAATATGATTTTGAAAAATAAGATTGATTTGGTGGAAAAACAAAAGGAAGATGTTTTTCAAGAAAATAAATCTTTGAAAAAAAAATTTGTGAAAAAGAAAAAGATTTTGTTTCACAAAAGAAAAAGAAAATTGTCTCTTCATCTCATCATGCTTTACATACCACCACTAATGAGATTGAAAATTTAAAAAATAAAATTGATAATTTGAGCTCTAATTTGAGCTCATGTGCATTCAATCATACTAGATTGGAATCTTTGTTTCAAAAGAAACAAGTTCCCCATGCTCATGCTCATGCACATACACATCATGCTCATGCTTATGTTGCACATCACGATCACAATCACACTCATAAGCATCATGATAGGGTGTACACTTGTACACATTGTGGTCGCAAAGGCCATTTAGCAAAATATTGTTTTGATAAGAAGCATAACTTATATTTTGCTATGTCTAAAGGATTTTGGGTTCCTTATAATAAAGCTAACCCCAAAGGACCCAAGAAAATATGGGTACCAAAACCCCCACCCTTTGATTTTGATGTAGGTGAGGGCTCTCACAAAATGTGAGAGGGATGGTACCTTGGTAGTGGATGCACTTGGACATGATGGACATACTTTTGGGTTGCATCGCTATCAAGGAGCTTTGGTGGATCAACCACCATGCTAGGAGCTTTGAAGTTGGTAACAATTTCTAAACTCCTATTTCATTTATGTACATGCCTTTTAATTTCATGTATCATATAGCATGTTCATATTTTTTTTTTTGGTGCTTCTTGTGGCATTTACATGCTTAAATGTAGAATATGTCAAAACTTGCATTTATACATATATGAATAGTGAACTACAATTGACTCATATATATTTGAACTTCATGCTCATTTGTATCCACTATATGCATGTGTATAGGCTAGTTTTGATGATTCGGTCATTTATACTTGTTATGCCTATCTTTGATTTTACTTCATGTATATGTGTGTTTAATTCAAATCTAATAAATATACATGTATACCCTTGAGTCATTTGCCTTCATGCAATATATATTGGACTCTTTTAGATTTGGGATATGTATGCATATTGTTAGAATTGGATAAATCATACATATACCATGAAGATTAGTATTTTAAATAAATAATAAAAAAGTGATGATTTTTCATGTTTTTGATTTGTATTAAAGATTAAAACATGTGCAAAACAAAATGTGATTTATGATCTTTTTGAGCTTGAATGACTACTTTCATGAAAATGCTATTTACATAACCTTTGAACACTCATCTTTTATTCAAAAATATATTTATGAGCTTTATAGACTATGAGTGCTTGGATTTTTATGTACTTAGTCTCATTCATGAAAAACATATGATTTGACATATTTGAAGGATCTTTAACTAGTTTTCAAAAATAATTTATACTAGTTATGTATTCTTCAAATAGTTTTTGAGATTGTCACATGATTCTATTTTTCTTAAAAATTTAATGCTTCATGATTTGAATATTAGTTTATATGTTAGTTTTTGTCAACACTAGGATTTATACTTGAACATATCATGGGCCTCAAAAAGATCTATTAGTAAGTGTGCTTAAATGCTTATTTGAACCCTTGAAATGTACTTGTATTGCTTAGTTTTGATGATTCATACATATTTAAACTTATGTTCACCTTTTGGATTTGATTTATGATCATGTGCCTTTTATTTCATGTATATGTGTATTTTGCCAAACCTTAAAATATACATGTATAACTCTTGAGTCTTTTGCCTTCAATGCAAATCCATTCATATAGACTCACTTGAGTTTAAGAGATATGTATGTATATTTCATGTATTGTCAAAACATACATATATCTTGACATATAGATTTTGTTTTCAATGATTTAATAAAAATGTGAGATGATTTTGATGTTTATGATTTTCTAAGGAATATTGTTCCTTATTGCCATTTTCATGATGCCATGTTTCACATAACATTAGTACACTCACTTCTTTTGAAACTATTTGGACTTTATAGATTAGAGTGTTTGAGTGTTTTGTGTTTCATTGCTATTTCATGAAAATCCTTAGATTTATTCCTTGATAGAAGGATTTCGTACTAGTTGTTAAACACTCTCATTTAACTAGTTCGAATTCTTCATGTGTTGTTAATGCTAAGCTTAATTCAAATCTTATTTTTCAAGCCTATGCATTAGATTTTAAAATGGTATCAATATTTTTCATTTGATATCAAAGAGAAAATTCAAAATTTGTTTTGATAAAATAGAATTAATGATTTTGTTTTGATGAGAAAAATTCAAAATTTTTGATTTGTATTGCCCCTCCTTGACTTCTTTATTTTTGACATAAAGGGGGAGAAAATTTGTTGATTTGATTTTACTTTGAACCTTTTGTTGATGATTGACAAAAAGGTGGAGAAGTATTTGTTTTTTTGTTTTGATATATATGCATGATTTCCTTGCTTAAGGGGGAGAAGTATTTGTCCTTCTTACTTAAGGGGAATTAAGATTTGTATTTATGCATATGTGTTTTGATTTATGCAAATAGGAGTAAAAAGATTTTGATTTATGCTTGTTGCATCTCTATATTTGCATCCATATTCATGTGCTTCATGATCATATTTATTAATTATTTTGTATGCATGAGTTAAGGGGGAGCTTCTTTGAAGCTTTACTTTAATCCATGCATATATAACGTCATGAGTTTTGTCATCATCAAAAAGGGGGAGATTGTTGGCCCAAAGGCCTATCACCCTAGTTTTGATGATGATCAACTCATGAAGTTATGATTACTAATGATCTTGTGTTTAATTAGTGACAGATTCCTTATCAAGATCTTAGTAGGTGTGGAGCTTCAACAAAGGATTTAAAGTCAAGTTGGAAGCTAGCACCGGTTGATTCACGAGCCTATGCATCAAGATCACATCTAGAGATGAGCTCGGTGGATTGCTTTTGGACCAAGTCAAGAAGATGAGAAGCCTTCAAGTGAAGACTTCAAGAAGATGAAGACTTGTGTCTAGGTATAAGATTTGTATTTTTGTTTTAGTAAAAGATGTAAAGGATAGATAGTTGGTGGATTGCTCAAGTCTATATCACACACACACACTCTTGATTAGAACTCTTGATTCAAAGTGCTTTCATAAAAGATTTTTATGTTTAGAAAAGAATTTTTATTTAGAACAAAGATTTTCTTTGAGACAAAATATTTATCTTGGATTTTGGTATTTCATAGTTCATATCTTTAAACCAAAATCATGATTAGAGCTTTATGTCAAAAACATAGATATTCCATATTGATTGTGTAGTGGATCATATCCATACACACCATGCTTTTAAATGAACTCAAATATCTTGTTTTTGTATTTTGTGAAGTTATGGAAAATAAGTTTTAGAAATACTTGTTTTTAGAAAAACAGTTTTTATTGGGATTAAAACTATCTTTTAGATTTACTGTGAATTTATGGGATTTTTAGTAAGCCAAAAGATCGATTTCAAATCCTGTTTTCAGACCTGGAGACTGGCTGACAGGCCAAGTCGGTCGACCGGACCGGTCGACCGATGTGCACGGCCTTGTGCACATTGTCAGCACAGTGGCCGGTCGACCGGGTCGGTCGACCGACCAAGAGAGCTTTGCTCTCTGGAAATATCAGTCGACCGGACCGGTCGACCGACAGAGAGTTTACTCTCTTCTCCAGTTGCTCGGTCGACCGGGCCGGTCGACCGGAGGCTGCAACGGTCGGATTTTTGACCGTTGCCGGTCGACCGGACCGGTCGACCGGTAGCTCTGACAGAACCCCAACGGCTCTATTTTCTGTCAGCCTATAAAAGGGGGTCTTGTCAACTGTTTTTGGTAGAAGATTTTAGAGACTCTTGAGCCAGTTTTTCTGATACTTTTAGAAGAGTTTTCTCCACAAAATTGAGTGCAAATACTTCCCATCTTAAAGGGAGTTTTATCAAGAGAGTGTTAAAGTGATTTCTTGAGTTTTCCATCAAAGCTTTCTTTCCTTGTTTTTTCTCACACTACACTTGAGCTTCCATTGTATATCTATCCTATAGGAAAGTGTTGTAGTGAGCCTTTGTAATTGGTGATCAAGTGTTAGATCACCAAAGAGATTTCCATTGTATTTTGAGGAGACGGGCAGGTGTGCTCGTGTGTAGAGTTCTTGTGTGAACTCGGTGGTTTGAGGTGCGCCCTCATTGAGCCGGTGGGCTTGTGGTGTACGGACAAGGGAGTCCGAAAGCTTGTAGGTGTTGCGGCACCAAGGAGAGATCCGTTGGGGATCTTGCATAGTGGAAATCCTTCGTGTGTCGAAGGCGGGGATGTAGAGCAAGTGTGCTCGAACCTCGAAACAAACCCTTTGTGTTTGCGATTGCTCACTCTTGCTCTCTTTCTCTTTTTGTCTCTATTTTATATCTTGCATTCAATTTATTGTGTTCATCTTATATATGCATGATATATTCCCTTGTGCTCATAATTGATATACATACTTGCTTGGGATTGTTGATAACACTAGTATTCAACCAAGAGAGCCAACGCGGCACCTCAACCCATTCAAGGGGAATCTAGAGGAGCTTGTCCAGAGCCTCGCAAGGGGAATTCGGCAACACTCTTGTGTTATACATAAGTGTTTAATTAAAAGAAGTTTAATTTGGTCAACTTAGTTTTAATTCCGCATTAATTGTTCATAAGTGACCATTAAATTAGCCATCACCTATTCACCCCCCCTCTAGGTGATCTTACAAACACTTCTCTTGCCAATTAGGTCGCCGTCGTCCCCGATCTCTATCTCCCGATCTAAATATGAACCATATATCATCTGGTTCAACTTTCTCACAGAATATTGAAAGTATTGAAAGGTTGAGATCTTTGGATGCTGATCAAGAGGTTTTTATTTTATCTTTTTTCCCCCGCAATTTCTCATATGTAAAAAATTTTGTGTAACGTATATGGAACTGCGACCTAGATTTCGTTTTATAAAACAATATAATCACTTTTACTAAAGTTTTTTTTTAGTAAAAATGTCACAGTTTTGTTAACTGCGATCTCAGTCACAGTTATTTAATTTAATACGCTAAATCATAAGAACTGCAACTACGATCTCAGTATGTATTAGAACTATTTTTCCAGTGGCCAAAACTATCTTTACAACCGTGGCCTTAGTCGCAGTCCTATTTATTATAGTTCAAACTTGTGATTTTCAATTATTTTTTTTATACACTAAATTTTAAGAACTGTGACTTAAGGTCGCAGTATATATTAATGACAAATTTTCTCAGCTATTATTCACATTTTTTTAAAAAAACATGGCCATACGGAGAACTGTGACTAAGGTCGGAGTCTTTTATTCAGAAGTTACATCTATCTTTACATCTATGAATCTTAGTCGCAGTTTTATTTATTATAGTTCAGACGTGTGATTTTCAATTATTTCTTTTTACTTAGTTTAACAATTTGTTTTGTAGGATCTGAATTCACATGGAGAAATGTCTGGAAGCTCAGTTATTTTTTTAGGAAAATAGTTTTTCACAGACGATGAAGCGTACAACTTCTACAATTCTTATGCAAGGAACAGAGATTTTGGTGTGAGAAGAAAAGGAAAAGATAAGTCACGGAGGTCTCCTCATGAAGATATTTGTAGAAAATTTTGTTACAACAAGGAGGGTGTGAAGAAGTTGTGTGACAAAAGACAATATGGGCTTATAGTCAACTGTCGAATCGACACTAGAGTTGCATGACCTGCTGAGATACATTTGCGTCTTCGTTTATTATTAGACCGAAGATTTTGGGTTATCACCAAGTTTGTTGATTCTCATTCACATAAATTATCAAGCCCGGATAAGATCTATCACTTTTACTCTCACCAGACACATCGATCAAAGATTAGCAGAAGCATTATGAGCAATTTAGTTGATGTAGGAATTCACCTTTCAAATATTTCCTTTGTTGTTGATGCAATGAACCACGGAGAAGATTGTGAAGATGTAAGCCCGCAATAAGTTATTGATTTTACTCATCATCGTAGTCATGAGTTTATTTCGATCATCAATATTTTCAAGAAAAGCCCGAGTCTGATCCAGATTTTTTCTTTGCAAGTGAAGTTGATATTGTGGACACACTTAGAAGCATTTTTTAGGCTGATAGAAGAGCAATTTTCTCATATTTGAGTTTTTGTGATATGATTATTTTTGACACAACATACAGTATTAATCACTTGAACCTGCCATTTGCTCCATTCATTGGAGTGAATCATCATCGGCAGTTAATTTTATTTGGCTGTGCATTGCTTGCGGATGAGCAGAGGGATACATTTGTATGAATAGCTCAAATGCATGCACGTAGTTGCACCAAAAGTGATTATTACTGATCAAGATGCCCAGATTGGTGATGCCATCAAGATGGGTTTTTCGACTACTCGGCGCCGGTACTGTTTTTGGCATAATACGGAAACATATTGCCGAGCAACAAATCCCGCTGACGAACAAGTATGGGGAAGCTTTTTTCCTCTAATTTTCATCTTTGGTACACCTCTCGTGATATAAGCACATGAGAGGAACGATGGAGATTGATGAAGGAAAGATATCATATAGAAGAAGAAGACAGTTGGTTATTGAAGATGTACAGATTGCGTCGACACTGGGTTAATGCTTATCTAAAGGATATTTTCTGTGCTGGAATGACAACCAGTCAGAGGTCTGAGAGTATTAATTCTTTCTTTGATAGTTTTATGAATGCAAATACAAAACTAGTTGAGTTTGTCAAGCTGTCGCTACCCGTTGTAATTCTGAATCTCAACAAGACTTTTGGGGTTTGAATTCTGTGCTCAATTGTATATTAAATTCATATAAGATACAAGTTTTAAAGTTGTATACCCCAAAGATTTTTCAGTTGTTCCAAAAAAAATAGGCAATTATAATGACACTCTTTTCAGAAGAGTGGGAACATGATGGACCTAGAGGAAAATTTTTGGTTGGTGAATTTTCAAAATCAAAAGACACCTGGGAAAAGGTCAGTTATGAGAATTCTGCTGAACTTAACGTGTCTTATAGTTGTGCATTATTCAAAACAGAGGGTATCCTCTATAAACATATTCTCTGCATTTTGTGGCGTAATCACGTTAAACATATACCGGAATCCTATATACTATAAAGATGGAGGTTGGATGCGCGTTACAAAAATGTTGCAATTGAATATGGCATTAGGCCTTTTCCCAATCAAGGCACTTGAGGGAAGGCTAGACTGTGGACACTACGTTCCAAATTTAATGCAATTCTTGAAATGGTAGCCGATTCGGATATCCATCTTTCAAAGTTGGATGCTGTTTTGGAACGATTTGCTATAGAAACTAGTAATGAATACAAATCTAGGTCAGTAAATTATCAATCATCACAGTCTGAAACAAATATTAGTTTCAGCGGATCCGTTGTGGTTTTGTGAGATGGTGAAAAATTGACTATACGCCATCCAACTGGTCCTGTACCAACTAAGGAGATGTCTAAAGGTGCATCCAGGCTTAAGTCTGATTTTGAAGATTCTTTATCACAGAAGGAAGTGAAGCAACGAAAGTGTGGAACTGCCACCAGCTGGGTCATTACAGGACTAGTTGTCCATTATTAGTATAAAATTAAACCTGTTATATAATTTAATTTAAAGTTTGATGTTTCAAATATTTACGTTTCTTTTTTACTTGCAGAGGAAGTAGTTTCATGTTGCGACTATCTAGAACAAATAAAGGTTTTATTTTTACATCTTCAGGAATCATCTGCGACCATGGTCGCATTATTAAAGGAAGACATATTTCGTTGTACTGCGACCTGGGTCGCAGTACAGACACTTTTTTGTTGCTTTTCAAGTATTTCCCATCTATTATTCTATTTGTAAGATGTTGTACTTTAAAAATCCACTGCGATAATGTTGGCCTATATGTTGTACTTTAGCTCATTGAACATAGACTGCAACCAACGTCGTAGATAATATTTAACTATATTTGACAGTGACTGATCGCAATTAGTAGTTTTACAATGAGGAGTGTATTTTCTTAACTGCGACCAGAGTCGCTGTTTATCTTTAACGGGAAAGTTGTTGCTTTTCAAGTGTTACCCGTCTCTTGTTCTATTGTAAGATGTTGTACTTTATAATAATATTAGAATACAGTGAAAATATTACTTTAAAAATCCACTGCGATAATGTTGGCCTATATGTTGTACTTTAGTTCATTGAACACAGATTGCAACCAGCGTCGTAGATAATATTTGACTATATTTGACAGTGACTTTGATTGCAATTAGCAGTTTTGCAATGAGGAATGTATTTTCTTAACTATGACCAGAGCCGCAGTTTATCTTTCACGGGAAAGTTGTTGTTCCTTTTCATGTGTTACCCGTCTCTTATTCTATTGTAAGATGTTGTATTTTATAATAATATTAGAATATAGTGAAAATATTACTTTAAAAATCTACTGCGATAATGTTGGCGTATATGTTGTATTTTAGTTCATTGAACATAGACTGCGACCAAAGTCGCAGTTCATATTTGACTATATTTGACATCGACTATGTTCGCAATTAACAGTTTTAGAATGAGGAGTGTATTTTCATAACTGCGACTAGTCACAGTTTATCTTTCAGGATAAAGTTGGATTGTTTAATTCTCAAGTTCTGAATTAATTATTACATTAAGAATTTTAATTATGTTACCAGTTTAATATGTTGAGATATGGCTATTGTAGGCTGTCTAAAAATTTTTGAAGACAAGTCATTAGAAAGCAGGATCCAAACCACGGGCGCAAGGCTAATCAGATCCATCACCAAGACGCGAGCGTCAAAACCCGCGTCTCAGCATCACTGCAGCACTAAGACGCGAGGGTCGAAACCTGCGTCTTATATTACTTTAGCAACAAGACGCGAAGGTCAAAACCCGCGTCTTGGTTATAACTGTCCTCATTACTGGGTCAATTACTGCTCACGTAATGAGGGAGTTAACGTCCATTAGGGAGCATTTTTTAGGGGACACGTTCGCCCCCTGAAACCTCTATAAATAGCCCCGTTTGTTATGGAGAAGGGGTAGATCGGAAAATTCTGGGTAAAAAAAAAGATTTCGGTTGCGAGCTGTAGAAGCACTAAGACCTCCACTGAAAAGAAAGAGAGAGTTCAACTCTTCTAACAACTTGCTACGTACAAGTTTGTCTTTGCCTACAATCTCTTTGAGATTCTTGGTGGACAGGAGCTGTGTTACTCCATCCGCTATCCAAAGAGGGGATTCCCAAGAGGTCCTGACGTTCACCCGGTCAACGAAAAACAAGATTCACTTTCCACCGCCACATCAAGAACCCAGCACTAAACAAAGGGGAGATTCAAGCGTGAACATCTTCCCTCTCTTGTAATCGGAGTATTGATCCGTTGTAATTCTTCATTGATTCAAGGAAATTTTACACGAATTTCTCCCACCAAACAAGAGATGGCGACTCCGCTGGGGAAGACTTTCTCTACTGACGAGTAAGTTGTGGCGCAAGGTGATGTCACCTATATAGGAAAAACGGTCGAATCACTTGTCGTGGAGTTCGACCAGGAGAAGTATGAAGATTTCCTCTCTTCCGACTCCAAGAGCCCTAAGGCGTGGGTCTACCGCAAAGTCTCTTCGAGGACTTACTCTCGAGTCCGCTCTGAGATCCCCTCAGACGTGATTGGCAAAAAGGATGTCGTGGCTAATCGCATGATGCGTAACGCCTGCGTCAATGTCTCCCAGGAGACCCGCATGGTTAACGTTCCTGATGCTCAGCCTGTCCATCCCCTTCCTCAGCGCCAGGTTACCAGGGGTTCCCATCAACCCATACGACGTAACTGGAATGCTGAGCGGCGACAGAGGCGGCGTGCGCGTCAACTACAAGCTGGAACAACAGTCTGCCCAACAGAGGTAGGACGCGAGGTTCAAGCCCGCGTCTCTTCTGAACCATGTCAGACACATGAAGTTCGCGTTTGCCAACCTAAACGTGAAGTTCACCAAACTCGCACTCCGCTTCCTAAACGCCACGAACAGCAACACAAGGTCCGTGCTTCTCATCCAAGACACGAGACCCGTGCCTCTGCATTTATGCGCGCGACCCAGCAGGCCTGCGTTTCTCAAGCATCTCTACCCAGATGCGACAATCGGCAACGTGAGAGTCGCGTCTCTTCTCAACAGAGGTGCAAGACTCGCGTTTCAGAGCCACAACGCGAGAGCTACGTTCATTTTATAGGACGTGAGCTCCGCGTCTCAGAACCTTGCGTCTTTGCGAAGCAAGGATAACTCTCGCAAGTTGAAAAGCCCTTGACAATCCGAGGCTAATCTCTTCGATCCCCCTCCCACGGATTTAAGAGATTATTTGACAAAGAAAAGGAGTGCTAGTTTGATCACTTCATCATGTTGCTGTAAATGGCTTATCACAATGCTCTCTGAGTGCCGTTGCAGTTCACGTGCAAGCTAACAGTCTATATTCAGACAGTCGACTCTAACTTTCGGATCAGCCAAAAGAAATTGCTCCCACAGAAAGAGGTCCTTCTCTGACACAGAGTATCCTAAAATCACTGCAAACATGACAAGCAGAAGTAAGGGAAAGCAACCAGTGGTCAGCTCCGACGAGTCTGACACAGAACCAGAAGGACTGTACTGGCATACTCGCACTCGGACTGGAGTGATTGCCCCGATCAATTACAGTGCCCTGGCTCGGGCATTGAAGTAAATGACTCACATTCCCTGTTGCAGAGTCACAGGCTTCGAACTCTTCCATAGAGAAGGAAGCCTTTATATACATGACAAATACTCCTGAGGAGACGGCCAGGCACTTTGAGCAACAAGCCCAGGTCCAGAGGAAACAATTCGAGATGATTCGTGCTTAACAAGAATATATGATACCCTCAAACAGATGCTGGCACAATTACTTAAAGACAAGAGGAAGTCAACCGACAAAGCCTCCTCTAAAAAGTCTAAAGGCAAACGAAAAGAGAGAGAAAGCTCATCTTCTGTGCATATCGAGAAGAAAGAGCAATCTACTTCTGACTCGTCTAAATCCTCATCTAAGGGGGAAGACAACCAGAACCATGGAAAGATTCATTCTAAAAGAATGAGTCAATTGGAGCAACGCCTCGAGGCCCTTACTAATTGGAAAGGCCTCCAAGGAGCAGGAGTGGTCCGGCCATATCCGGCCGAGTGGGACCTTGTTCCATACCCTCCCAAGTTCAAAGCTCCGATCCTACAGGCATTCGACGACAAAGGGTCACCGAACCAACATATATACTACTTTAAGTCTCAGATGGGGAACGTGGTAGATAATGATGCCATCTTGGCACATTTATTCATCGGCACCCTAAAAAGGCTCACCTTCTAATGGTTCATGAAGCTCCCAGAAGGCTCCATTAAAAATTGGGGTGATTTGGAGAAACTCTTCCTGACACACTTTTTTGAAGATGACTCAGAAGTTACAATGCCTACTCTTTTGGCCACGAAGCAGCGAAAGGGGGAGTCAGTCAAATCATTTGTAGAAAGATTTCAGAATGTAGCACTCTGATGTCCTAGCGGTATGACCCAGGTCACCTTGGTAGAAACATGCCGCCACAATCTACAAGCTTCGCTCCTCGCCCAAATAGGAGTTGCTAAAAGCCGCACCTGAAAACAATTGGTCCAGCAAGGTGAACAGGCTGAAGAAATTGTCGCCAAGGTTAGGGCAGAAGAAAACAAGCCCAGACCTGAAAGGTCGACAAGGCGTACGGTAGAGCATCCCTTGAAACAAAAAGGAAGGATAACTTGGCGACAGAAACCAAATCCCCTATCAAACCTCAGTCGGTCAAGGGAAGTGGCTCTTCAAGTCAGCCACGCGCCAATAAGCAGTACTCCTTCAAAGACGAACATGTTGACTTGTTATTCAAGTTACTCAAAAAGAGCAACAGATTGAAGCTTCTTGAAGCTAGACGTCCTGAAGAAGTCAGTAAAACTAATAATCCTAACTACTGCTTGTATCATAGGATGCTGGGTCACCCCACCAAGAGCTGTTATGTCTTCAAAGACATCCTTCAGTCTCTGATTGATGAAGAGGTATTAAAAATCCGTCTAGAGCAGAAGAAAGTGACAGCCAATATGACATCATTCCGCCAGTTTGGAAGACAGCCCCTAACACCCTATGGAGTAGTCCCCATCCCACAAGGGGAACTAAGAATGATCAATATAGACCCTCACTATCAACAAGAGAAGGGTCTTGTATCTGTCCCCACACCTCAGGGGAAGTTATGTGGGTTCATCCCAATCTTGTGGACGGCCAACAATGGACCACTGTTACCAGCAGAAGGTCCAAAAGCAAAGCGAAAGCTTCATCCTGTAATGTGGTGCGCGCTTCTTCCCGAGAAGCGAAAACCGATGTTCCCTCACTGACTGATTCAGAAGAAAAAACAATAGTTCTCGGCGCAGAACCCAATCAACCACTCGCGGCAGAAACTCGTTTGGGCCAGTCATATTTAAGAAAAGTATGACGAAATGGTGGCAACCCCTCCTAAACCCACTACAGAGTCAGCCAAGTCCCCCACGAAACAACCGGTGGAGAGGCAGAAAGAGCTTCAATTTTCTAAAGCTCTCCCAAAGGACAATGCGGAAGGATCCCCAACATCTTACCGCTTTGACATCCTGGCTCAACTGGCCAATATCCCGACCAGAATCACTCTTTACAAGCTACTGAGGCTATCAAAGTCAACCAGAGAAGCTTTGAGAGAGGCCATAGCTAATGCCGAGGTCTTCATGACCCAGATACCGGCTGGACCATAGGAGGAAGATGTAGAGGATCGCCTCCATGCCTCCCAAAATGCTCCCTGCATTACCTTCACGGCGAATGATATGCAGGTGAAGGGGAAACATGATCGACCCCTATACTTCACAGAGCATATTGGATCATCTGAAGTAAACCACATTCAGGTAGATCCAGGGTCCACGTTGAGCATTATGTCTCGCCGGATCATGCAACATTTAGGGATTCCTACCCACCGATTGAGCGCCACCCAGACTACTATTTATGGGTTCAATGCCAATGGTACGCGCCCAATGGGGAAGATCAAGCTCAAATGCCAAATTGGGAACTTAAGGTCTGAAGTGACGTACTACGTGATCGATGCCGACACCTCATACAATTTGCTGCTTAGACGACCATAGATTCATCGTAATTCCATCATTCCCTCCACTCTCCATCAAGTTATGAAATACATCGATGGCAGTGGGAAGGTACGAACGTTGATTGCTGAAAGGCATCCGTTCAAGGGAGTCGAGAACTATTTCACAAACTCTCTCCTGTACCAGGACTCTTTGGAAACAAACGAGAACCCACAACCAGAGGAGCCAGACTCTGGTAATGAGCTGATACCGAGCCAGAGAAAGAAGAGTGCATGTGGGAATTAGATCCACTTGTAACGAGCATTAATAAGCTCGATGTTGATAACACTAACAATGATGTAGGCGGGTGGTATATTAATGAAGAGTTAAATTTGACTTACTTTCCTGTGTTCGCTTCTGATTCAGTGCCATCAGACACTAGTACCGAAGTGGATAATGACCCCTGGTCGGCAATAGATGCTTTGACATCAATGCATGTACTAATGAGGTCATCCCTCGAAACGTACCAAGATGTCGGTGATGCGCAAGAATCAGTATTCATAGTTCTAGCAAGACGTAAAGGCCAAAAGCCAATCCTTTTTAGACAAATCAAATCCGAGCTGATTTCTTATGAAGAGTCAGAAAGCGAGAATGAACCCCTTCAGTTCACCCATTATGAGTCAAATGTACTCAGAATGATGGAAAGCATGGGATATGATCTGACAAACGGTCCTGGGTTGACTTCAGCAAAGGAAGAAGAACACTACTCCGATCTTTTGTTTCGAAAGGGAAATCCCCTGATTATTACCATGAACTCACAGGGGTTTGGGTTATGTGTTAACGCCAATTCCGTCAGCCTCTGAGTCTGAAGAGTCACTATACCATGACTATTCATTTGGCATGTCATCGTGGGACTCAGATGTTAGTATTGGCAACCTCTTCGGAGAACTTTCAGTATATATGATTTCAGCAAGCCACCTGGAAGACAGAGATGAAGAGATGATCTAGTTTGATAAAGATCCTTAAATCAAACACTTAAATACTCTCTGGGATACTCGCTTTGAACAGCGCGAGCCACCCACGGAGGATAAAGTTGCCCAGATTAATCTGGGAGATGAGGCTAATCCTAAGCCCATATTTATAAGCGAAAGCCTATTACCTTCCGAGAAAAAAGATTTAATATCTCTTGTGTGAGAGTATATAGATGTTTTCACTTGGAGTTATGAGGACATGCCTGGGCTTGATCCTCGAGTGGCTATGCATCCATTAACATTAATCCATACGTGAAGCCAGTCAAACAACAGCAGCGACGGTTCCGTCCAGAAATAATGGAAGCAATCCTGTCAGAAGTTAAAAAACTCATAGACTCTGGCTTCATTAGGGAAGAGCAACATCCTGATTGTGTAGCCAATATCGTCCCCGTTGCCAAAAAGAACGAAAAGATCCGGATTTGCATTGATTTTCGTGATCTAAATGAGGCCTGCCCAAAAGACGAATTTCCTCTCCCAATCACAGATGTCATGATTGACAACACATGCGAGTTTGAGCGAATGTCCTTCATGGATGGATTCTCAGGGTATAATCAAATCAAAATGTATCCTGATGATGAAAACATACTTCTTTCAGGACACCACTGGGGGTATACTGCTATATGTCATGCCCTTTGGACTGAAGAATGCGGGGGCCACATATCAGAGGGCTATGAATGCCATTTTCCACTTGCACATGCGTAAAATAGTGGAATGCTATATTGACAACATTGTAGTGAAAAGCCGCACCAAAGGTGATCATATAACTGATCTGAAGACAATCTTCGAAATCATGCGGGCACATCAGTTGAAGATGAACCCCATCAAATCCTTCCTGGGGGTGGCCAGCGGTAAATTCTTAGGGTTCGTGGTAACTTCCACAGGAATTCATTTGGACCCGAAAAAGTTCGCGCTATCCAGGAGATGCAACCTCCAAGGAACCTCAGAGAACTTAGGGGATTGTAAGGACGATTGGCATACATCTGAAGGTTCATCTCAAATCTCTCTGGAAGATGCCAACCCTTTACCAAATTGATGAAGAAAGGTGTCTCATTCATTTGGGATGATGCTTGCCAGCAAGTGTTCGAGGAGATTAAATGATACCTCACGCAACCACCAGTCCTTACAGCTCCGGTGTCCGAAAAATCTTTCCTGATATACGTCCGAGCAATGGACATGCCTTAGGAGCTTTACTAGCCTAGAATAATGATCAAGGACACGAACAAGCAATCTATTATCTGAGTACGACTATGATCGGGGCCGAACATCGATACAACCCAATCGAAAAGGAATGTCTGGCATTGGTGTTCGCTGTCCAGAAATGTGACACTACTTAGTAGGCCAGACTATAAACGTCATATCAAGAGTTAACGCTTTGAGGTTGCTCATGACAAAGCCATCGTCATTAAACAGCCGACTGGCAAGATGGGCCATACTGCTATCCCAATATGAAATTAGCTTTTTACCACAAAAAGCCGTGAAGGAACAAGCGGTGGCGGATTTCCTAGCTGAGCATCCAGATCTGAGGGCAACCGAATTTTACGAGGATCTCCCAGACGAGGTCACTGAAGTTTGTCTGACCCAGACATCTTTTGAAAGACAAGTGTGGCAACTCTTCTTTGACGGTGCATCAAGGACAGGTCCGCAAGGGCATGTCATAGCCGGAGTAGGAATAGTACTCGTCTCCCCAAAGAACTATGTGATTCCTCGAGCTTTCTTATTAACCGAGCCCTACTCCAACAACATAGCGGAGTACAATACCCTCTTGATTGGAATGCAAATGGCCGATGAGATTGGCGTTAAAAATCTCGAGGCATACGGTGACTCTAAACTCATCGTTAACCAAGTTCGCGGGGAGTACGAAGTCAGACATGAAGACTTAGTACCCTATTACAACGCAACTATCTCTATGGCCGAAAAGTTCAGGAACTTTTTCATCGACCACGTACCACGCCAGCGAAATGCGCACGCAGATGTGCTGGCATCTTTCGCTGCTTCTTTAGCCCTTCCAGCTGGAGTAGTAGAGAAAATACTTATTTACAGCCACGACTTGTATTGCCCAAGAATTGCTTCTGAAGATTACCAGAAGCTGACAAGAGACTGTCAAGTCAAAGAAGCTCTTGAGTCGTCAGCCGGTGCAGAACCTAAAAACTGGCAGTTTCCTTACATTGACTATGTCTTATACGGCATCCTGCCTGATGATCCCACAGAAGCGGCTGCCATTAGAAGGAAAGCCCCCAAATTCTACTATAATGCGATCACGCAAACACTGTATCGTTGATCGCATGATGGGATCTTGCTTCGCTATCTATCACAAAAAGAGGCACAGGAGGTACTGAAAGAAGCGCATGACGGCATGTGTGAAGCTCATCAACCTGGTCCAAAACTTGGGGATCAACTCTGAAGATTGGGATATTATTGGCCTAAGATGATCCCTGACGCCATCACTTATGCCAAACGATGTCATGCCTGCCAAGTTCATGGCGATTTCATCCATCAAGTGCCAGGGTATCTTCGCTCTACAACTTCTACCTGGCCATTTGAGATGTGGGGGATGGACGTAGTTGGCCCTATAAGCCCACCATCATCCAAAGGACACTGGTTCATCTTAGCCATAACCGACTACTTCTCTAAATGGGCCAAAGCTATCCCTTTGAGGGAGGTAAAGACATCTGACGTGATCAAATTCGTTAAACATCACGTCAGCTACCGTTTTGGTGTACCCCGGGTAATTGTCCATGACAATGGACCCAGTTCGTTAGTCAGGCTTTTCAAAGATTTTGCAACAAGTTCAGGATCCAAAGTGTGTCCTCAATAGCATACTACCCAGCTGCTAATGGCCTTGCAGAAGCTTTCAACAAGACTATTGGCAAGCTTCTCAAGAAATTCGTCTCGAAAAGCCAACGTGATTGGGACGACAAATTAGGTGAATGCTTATGGGCCTATCGCACGATAGTTTGAACCCCACGAAAGCAACGCCATTCTCTTTGGTATATGGGTGTGAAGCCGTGCTTCCACTAGAAATCCAAATTCCATCTCTACGTATCGCCTTGACAACAGAGATGACAAATGAGGAGAAGTATCGACTGCGACTCCAAGAACTAGAGACTTTAGACGATAAACGTCTGCGGGCCCAACAGCAAATCGAGCTCTACCAAGCCTAAATTACCAGAGACTTCAACAAGAAAGTTAAGGAGCAAACTTTCAAGAAAGGTGACCTTGTCTTAACTGTCAAAAGACCCATGGTAATGACACATAAGATAAAAGGAAAATTTCAAGCCAATAGGAAAGACCATTTGTAGTGGAGTCAGTCTACTCAAATGGAGCATATTGCCTCATAACCTCAAACGGTGATACACTCATGATGCCTATAAACGGCAGATTCTTGAAGAAATACTACCCTTGATAGCACTCTTCCTCCAATCAAGTTAATATTACACCTCTGATCAAAACTCCAGATCCAAGAAGAGCTTCTTTCTTTTACTAGATCACATCACAGTAGATCAGTGTCAAACTGATCGAGCACTGGCTGCATCATGATACATGATGTAAATATTGAGAAAGAAACAAAATGCGAAACTTGGGTTTTAGTATTAGCTACTCTCTTGATTAACATCCGAAGCCTCTGACGGCTAAGGATAGAGGAAAATGTTGGCTTTTAAGCCCAACATAAGTCTTTGACAACTCATCATGCTGAGGGGAATAGCATGGCTAGCCCAACTCAAACGGTAGTTGGTAAAGGCACACCAAATCCGTTGATAGCTGAGTGTTTGCTAAAAATTCTAGTGGACTTGATTCCACTCTCTCCTCCAAAATCCCTTATCAATTCTCATACACAGAATGGTAGCTCTACAAAATACAATCATTGCTACATTAACACTATACCTCTGGCAATGAAAAATTTCAATAGTCCCTAGCGAGTACAAACCTTACTTGTCTCAACTCTATATGGAGTAGCAAGCCTTCAAATTTGTCAAGTTAACACTACACCTCTGACACTTCAAACTTCACTTGTCAATTCTCATCAATAGAATGACAAGTCTTCAAAACTGCTCATATCGCAAATCAACCACTGTCAAGTTAACACTACACCTCTGATACTTCAAACTTCACTTGTCAATTCTCATCAATAGAATGACATGTTTTCAAAACTGCTCATATCGCAAATCAATCACTGTCAAGTTAACACTACACCTCTGACACTTCAAACTTCACTTGTCAATTCTCATCAATAGAATGACAAGTCTTCAAAATTGCTCATATCGCAAATCAACCACTATCAGGTTAACATTACACCTCTAACAAATTACTGTTAAGTTTAACACTACACCTCTAACAGTGATTGAGTTGCTGTCAAGTTCAATATTAAACCTCTGACAGTTACTTTTCCTCAGGCTTCCATATCGAAACTGAGATGAGCGATGCTAAGTTTAACATCACACCTCTCGCGTCCAGTTTATTGCTAAGTTCAACAGTACACCTATGGCCATGACTTTCCCTTGGACTTCCTTGTCGAAGTCGAGATGACAAATGCCAAGTTCAAAATTACACCTCTAGCCTTACCCTCACTGCCAAGTTAAACATTACACCTATGACAGTGACACTTTCAGTCTTCCCAAATGAAGCGAAACACTCTTGACTTAAGTTAATATCACACTTTTAACTCACACCCTTGTCAAGTTAACATCACACTTCTGACAAGATTTAATTCAACCCGTTAAGTTAATATCACACCTCTAACGGTAAAGGTTCTCCTAGATTCCTCGCGAGTCTAGTCTCACACTCTTGTCAACAGAATAACAAGTTCACTTAAAAAACATTATTAGGTTAATATTACACCGTTAATAGTATTTTCATTAAATCCCCAACTGAGTCTTAGTCAAGTTAATACCAAAGCTCTGATGAAACTCATTTGTAATCCTCCGTGTGGGTACAAATTCTACTTGTCATTCTCATTTATAGATTGGCAGGTCCACTAGAACCATCTTACTCCTATCAAGTTAATATCACACCTCTGACAGCATTCTTGAATTCCTAAAACAGGATTTTTCTCCAAACTTTGACTCGTTAAGATTATGACATATTTTTAGCAAGTCAAAGGTCCATACTTTTATTTGTCTATTTTTTAATACAAAAAGGAATTCAAGACAATAAAAGAAGACAAGAAAAAGTGTCACTTTTATTTATATTCAAATATATGAAAGTGATACAAAGCGCTCTCTTATGCAATAAGATTGAGTGTTACAATAAAGGAGTACAAAGAAGTCCCTCTCTCTCAGTAAAAGGTTGCACTCACTCCTTGAAGCATTCCCACCACTCCAAATACAAGATGTTTGGAAGAGCGCCGAAGAAGGGCTGAGTACTGCTGATTACATCATGACGCACGACGTAAACATCGAAGAAGCTCATCACTAACCAAGAACAATAGTATTTCTTGAGGTCGAAATTCAAAAAACATTCTGATTCCATCCGACCAACTAGTGTAGGCCACAGTCCTTTGTTGATGAACATCTCCACCACCAGAAAGTCATCCAATGAGTATGAATTTTTCGTCGATGTCACTTCTGGGGGTAAGATTGGTGAAGGGAGGATTCGAGACCTTACAGATGACGTCTTCTTTCCCGTGACCTGCAAGAAGACCATACCCACCACCATACCTACTGTGACCATGACAAACCTGGGGGCTCCGCCAGTGCATCATGTCCAATGAGGTTTTGACGGATGTCATCAGTCGCGCAAATCTTCGTCGCCCATGAACAGGAGCCTTGATTTCTCTAGTGCTCGACCAGCGAACATCGAACAAGTTCGCTGGTCGATATATTCTCCCAAAGGCCTAGCGAAGATGCAAAAGGTTGACTAAGACTGCCTGCAAGAAAAAAAATAGAAGATTAAAGTTCTGTTAAGGTAGAAACAGAAAAGCTGAAGGGCGAACGCGGTGGTAGTTATAAACTTCAGACGCGGGAATGACCAGTGCAGAAGGCTTAAAATTCTGTTAAGTCAGATACAGAATAATTCTACTAAATTAAGACTGTAAGAGGAAACGCAGTTGAATTTGTGGATTCCAGACGCGTACGGGTCTGAACGCAGTCTGATTTTAGACCCGCGTCTAAAATACAAGACGCAAAGTGAACCAGATGCAAAAGTTGCCACATCCAAGTCCGGAGGCCTCGAAAAGAATTTAATTCTTTAAAATCAAAAACCTCAGACGCGAGCCTTATATGCAAAGCTCGCGTCTCAAAGTCCAAGTACAGAATTCATCACACTTGCGTTCAAAGGATTTTGAGTCAGAGTTCAGGATCAATCAACTCGCGCTTCATCAAGAAGTCTAAAAGACGCGACTTCCAAATAATGGGCGCACCAATCAAACTTCAAGAGAAGGTCAAGAGAGTGAATCTCTTCAAGGGACAGGAAAATAGAAACTCAGTGGGACTGAGTATTTCATGGCGACAAGTGGTCCATACCCTTAGAAGAAACCTTTAGAGGTTGAACTTTATGCATCAAGGCGCAGCCGTAAAAGGTACTTAAAGCGATGCCTTTTGATCTTAAAATCACTTGACAGTGATAATCTCTGGAAAATATCAAAGGAAAGCATGAAAGCTTTGAGTTCTCGCTATCCATTGGGACACATCCCCTTGAAAAGAAGAAAAGTAAGTCAAGATAAAGACCCTCAGAGCGCATACTCTTAAGGAGAACAGTCTAAGCAATGGATTGTTAAGGGAGGCGAAGCAAGCCTATTTATAGGCAAACCATAAGGCCTGTAATTAATGGCGTAAAAATCAGAGCCATCAGCCTTAATTCCTGCACGATCGTCAAAGCCCAATAAAGAGTTGACGCGTGGATTGTTGCTTCGGGAAACATCAAAGGACACAGGTGCCCAATCGTCAACGTCGACTTGGCATTTAAAGGTCCAACCAGATCTTTAAGATGGGTTGCATGTGACGATTGGGAGGTTGCGTCAAGCGCAGACTCAAAGGTCGCGTCCTGAAACTGCGTCCTTTCATAAACCCGAAGGCTGTGTTCTCTTCATTCTGACTAAGAAATCTATGACCACGTCTCTTGGAGTGGTTCAGAGCAGCGTTTTCTCAGCGAATTGGGTCCATTCAAAGGTTACGTCTTGAGTTCGCATCAACTTGCAAGCTGCGTTTTAAAGTTTGCGTCCTCAACAACCAGAGAAGACGCGCGTCATCCTCGAGGAGCCCAGAGCTGCGCCTCCACGGTAAGATGAACGTCACAGCTCCATCATAAACTCAATACAGCCTGAGCCTGCGCCATATCAAGGGATCAGAGCTGCGTCTCTATTGAGCCAGTGTCGCGTCCCCATCAACTAGCTGAGATCCATGAGTCAGTCTTGAGGAGCCTAAGACCGCGTCTCCACTGCATCCTGAGTTCCGCATCCTGACAGAATCAAGCACCGCGTCCATGGATCCGCGTCCTTCCATAACCAGGGCCGCGTCAATGGATCCGCATCCTTCCATAACCAGAGCAGCATCTTTATCAAAAAGAAAATTTCTTTCGTCTTCCCTGGTGAGCTTGAACGGCGTCTCCGTTAGCGAGTCAGAGTTGCGTTTCCCAGAACCGCGTCTCCACTATAAATGAGAACCGGGTCTCGCTCAAGAACTCAGTTCAGCCTGAGTTTATTATTCATGGCCGACTAAAGACTACGTTTCACAAACAGTCAAGGACTACGGTTATGAAAATTGAGTTCATCTACAGCTAACAAAGAACTTGAAAGGATAAAGATGAAACAAAACTTTGAAGAATTTTATTATTTGATTCAAAAATGATAAAAGTAGTACAGACACTCTTGACAAATGGAGTGTTATAAAAAAAAGGAGGGTGAACAATATAAAAGGAGAAGAAGGCTAATAATCCTGCTTCGCCAAAGAATGGATTTGTTCCCGGAGGCTATGCATCTTGTGCTGGTGTGCTCTTTCAGCCTCCACCAGAGCTTGGACCCGCAGCTCATCCTCAGACAAAAATCTCTTTGTAGCCAGTTGCGCTTGAAGAGACTCCAATCTGGAGGAATGAGCAGAGAGGTTTTCTTCAACCTGTGTTCTGACAGTTTCCAGCTCCTCCAGCCTTTTTCTAGCAGCAACAAGTTTCTGCTCATTGGTCTCGATCAAGCTTGCGCCCTGGCAATGGTAACGCGAGCAGTGGCAATAACATGCTCTGCACTCTGTATGACGATTTCAGATTCCTTAGACTCGCCAATCAGTCTTTGGTGGTTAGCTTGAAAATGCTGGAGATGGCGGGCCTCTTCAGCTATTTGGTCCTCCATCTCTTTTCGCTCATGTTCTTGAGCGGCGAGAAGGTTACTCAGTGTTGTCCAAGCCTCATCTACTGAGCCAGCATTCTCCAGAGTCTTGAGCTCCTTCAGGTGGTTCCCCAGCTGCTCAACCAGCATCGGGCATGCCCTAGCCTGCGAAGGACTCTCAGTATGACCAATGTTCTCGATTTGATTTTCGAGAAGTATTCAGGCAAACTCAAAAGAGCTACCCTCAGAAAGGATCAGGTCAATACAAGATCTCATGGAAGCAAAAAATTGTTGCACTATTTGACGTGCTAGCTCTTTCATGGTGTCGTTAACTAGAGATAACCCTGCTAATGTACTCCCTGACTCCTTTCCATGACAGGATGAGAGACGGGAACCAGTTAACTTGCACAGGGGTGAGGCCGACGATAGGTTCGTCAGATACTGAGGTAGTCACCGATACCTCCGGGACAGTTATTGTCATAGCAGCTTCCACCGCAACGGTAGCAATAGCAAACCCTACGGCGTTGGGTTCCCCGGCCAAAGTTTGAACTGTGCCACCTTCTGCGCCAATTCTTGCCACAGGATCCTCTACTTGAGCTACCCTAGTGCTCTCTACAAACCACACCATTAAAATGTCAATGATAACAATAAAAAAAAGGGAACATCCAATACGTCAGTATTCTCTTACCAAGTTGAGGATTTAAAGATGGCGAATTCATGGATAGGTCGTGTGGGGTTGAGGCCTCCCTAACCTCGACGGTTGCATTCTCTTAAGGCATTCCGGTAATAGGAACCTCAAGGCCCTCCTGCTGGGCCAGCTCTTGAATCATCTCCTTAATATGAGAAGAAGTTGCGGCTTTACTATCGACAGCCAGCCCTGTAGAAAAATCAGAAGGAAATGTCAGAACTCTTCCCAAACTTGATGAGGAGCCGGTTCAAGAAGACAAGGAAATACCTTCAGTAGTAGCAATCATTGCTAAAGGCGAAACCGTCACAGGGTCACATCCATGTATCTCTTCCTCTGAGATATGCGAGGATTTGCTCGTATCAGGAAGAGCGGGTTCATCGCCAAAATTGACTTCTTCGCCAGAATAAAATCCATGTTCTTCGGATGATGAAGACGAAAGTTCAACACAGGAGGTCTCAGCAATCGAGACCTTACCACTGAGTACCCCAGTAGTCGGGCTGGGGTTGACAACCACGAGGTGGGCATCAATACACTAGGAGACCCAGGCTGTTGCATCTCAACTCTTCTTTCATGAACTGAAGAAGGCCCCCAGAATCTCAACGTCATCCCTCCTTACCAGGTCAACTTCGGGTTGCTCGACCTCTTCAGCCATGATGGACTCACCGACAAGTTCCCCCTCTTCCAAGATCACAGGGCCCCTACTGCGTAGACCGCGAGGACGAAGAATGGGGACCTCCTTTTCATCTTCCTCTTCCTCCCTCTGCTCCTCAACACTAGAAGGAACTACCTTGGGCACTGAAGTTCCAGCCTCCGATTCCCTCCTAGCCTTCTTCGGGATAGGCTCGCCTTTGGAAGTAGAACTGTGGGAACGTTTGGACACAGCCTGCCGACTCTTTTTAGCAGGTTGCCCCTTGGGTGCTGCTGTCCTTGTTCCCATCCCTGCTTCCCCTCCTGTTTCCTTCTTGGCTGCCAGATATTCGTCCATGCCTCGCATCCGTTTGTTGGACTCCAACTTGTCCTTATAAGATGCTTTGATGCTCTTAATGCACAAGGTATTTATTCTGAAACTAGGCATCTTATTAGCCAGGGAGTACCAGATACAGAAGCTGAGGCTGGTATAACAATAAGGCGTCTTGTGAGGAAGACTGAAAATAGCCTTTGTCCTCCAGCCATGCTGTAGTACCATGCCCGAGCACCCTCAAATAAATTCCCACTGAAGGAGAGGTTAGCATTGGGGTTGCCGATATATAATTGATCATAGCCGAACTGTCGAGCGAAACGACTGGGCATGTAAGGCTCAATCGTACATGAATTCCCTTGCCAGAAGATCAAATATCCAGGCCGAATATTAATCAGCCACCAGAAGACTCCCGATGGTAGCCTTGTGAAGTCATCTGGTCCCGCAAGGTCGGCGAATTTATCCCCGTAAGATGCACCAGCAATCTCGGGGAAGCAACAGTCGAGCTGATAGTTCAAAGCGTTCAAAATATACTTCCGAACAAAAAGCTTGTAATAGTTGGTCCAGCTCGAATTCTCCAACTTCTGCACAAAAGGAACACCCCGCAGACAGAGGCACCACCGTCATCAGCGAAAGATAGTGCATAACATACCAAGCCATCAGATACGTATATGGGAGCTTGATCCTGGGGTTAGGGGTCTTCACTCTTGGCCTTCCCTCCGAATCAATCTCTGGCCTGCCCCCGGAGTCGATAATGGCCTCCACTTAGCACAGGCTTTTAACTAGAGCCCGTAACCCACTTTGAATTCCAGCCACCATTGCTGGAAGGAGGGCGATAGACTTTCCATAGGTGAGCAAAACCAGCCGAGTACACCACATCAGCAACAATTACTTCATGTGACAGTGTTGGCACCACACAACGCTTCAACCATAGCATGAAGAAGCCCGCCAATAGGGGCCGGTCAGAAATAAGAACTCGGGCCTGGTGATGAAAACTTTCAAAGATCGTATCAGGTCTGAAGGTGTCCTCATTCGACTCAGTGGTGTAAGAGCTTGCAGAGGCATCGATCCTCTCAATAATTTTCTCGTCAGTGTAAGGGACTAGGCTGGTCACCGGGCTATCCTTCTTATTTATGCCATTGAACAGATAGCTCACCCAGGACATTTGCTTGACACCCCTATTCCTCTGGGATGATATTTGGCCGCAGATGTGGAAGTGGCACAGCACTTCCCAATACGTCTCATATACCTGAGGATCCTCTTTCTTCAGAAGATGAAGCTCCTCAGAAGTCGGGACGTATTCTTCATAAGGGCATCTCTCATAAAAAGCCCTGAAACTTCATACAGTTCATAAGAGTGAGCCCCATCTCTCCGACTGGAGTAAAAAAGTTGCATGTCAAAGGATTACACTACTCCAGGACACTATAAAAAATGTGGGAACTTTGTGGGAGGCCATACTGTACAGCCCTGACCGAGTGGTATAATCCCACCTGCTGCAGCAGAGCTCCAAGTTCGACAAGGACAAATCTAACCATCCTACCCCACCAGGATCTGTTGGTAAAATGGACCCACTCGAGCGGACGGAAGTCGACGAAAAAATCACCCCTAACTTTCATGAACTGGTTGATGAAGGTGGTGCCAAGCTGTGGGGTTTCTCCTCTCGGATATTCAGATTTGACTAATCTGGGAAATAAACCAAAGACCTCTTTTCCATGGCCAGCAGAGTGTATTTCTTTGGCACCTAATCTGCTAAGAGAGACACCGGAGGCAAATCGGGAAAGATCCCAATCCATCACACAATGAACAGACATGTGTTGTAGATAGGACAAGGACATCCTCTCCATGATGGGAAGAAAGAACCTCATGTCCCCTATCTGACGGAGCCACTTATAATCCCCATCATGTAGAATCCTATCGTCCTCGTCAATGTCATCACCAAAAAGGAAAACAGGCTTCCGTAATGGAGTGCGAGAATCCATCTCAAACAGTCTATCAGAGATAATCTCCGAGGGTCACCATACGGCCTTGGAGATCCTCTCTTTTCACTCCTTCGACTTACCAGTAGTCACAGGAGCAGTTTTGTGAAGCACGAAGGTCAGATTACGATCGACGCCACCTACGTGCCCAAAGTGGCACTTTTGGACAAAAGGTTGGAGGAGTATCGTACTACAAAGAGAACAACACTTGGTCAGAAATCTGAAAGAAATTGGCTAAGTGTTTGAAATTCAAACGCAGGAGTGAATCCAGACGCAGAGATCATCAAAATCTGTATCCAGACTCAAAGAACACGAGGCTTGCATGAAGCCCACATTTCAAAATCCAGAACTTACAAAATTTCTAAGTATCAGACTCGGACACGAGATTCATTAAAACTTGCGTCTGATCTTACAAGACGCAAGAATTGTAAGAAGTCTGCGTCTGAACTCCCACACTTAGAAATATTCTGAGCATTGAGTCTGAAACGTAAGGCTCAATGAGACCCTGCGTTCAACAAACATATACGGACTCAAGTTGATAAAGGAAAGATGCAGAGGTCGTCAAACCTACGTCTTGTCTATCAACTCAAGAACCGCGCCTGAAGATCAAACACGGGCATGAGCCCCGTTGGCGGTTCACATTCAAAAGAGACTTAAGAGTTAAAAGAAATCTTTAAGCCCCTTCAATGGCGAAAACCAAATCAGATGGTTTTACTACCTGAAATAGGGGCCTCCTGCGTGGAAGAAATACCCATCGGAGTCTCAGGAGCAGCAGTGCTCGAGGACGAAGCCACATGCTTAGCTTTTGGTGCCATTTCGACCGTAAAATCAGTATCGAAGATGGTGAAAATGGAAAAGCTTCAAGCTTTTCTTAACCCTCGATAAAAGCTCAGCGAAGAAGAAGAAGAGTCTAACGATGACTCTTGAAAGACTGTTGTCTTTTATAGGCACAATGATCTACAGAGATACGCGGCACATGTCTCGAGGCCTAATCCTTGCCTGACGCGTGGCATGCGTCTTAAATGTGACGTGAATTTCGCGCGTCAAGGAAGGATGTCCCCTCAACTCTACCGGACAAATGACAACGCGCCCAGAACGCGGACTAGCGTTTAATAAAGCCGCGTCCCTCCAAAAGTCGCATCTCTTCAGCAGGGCTAAAGCTGCGTCTGGTCAACAGAGTAGAGTTGCGTCTTCACTTCAAAGATCGCATCCCTCCAAGAGCCGCGTTTCTTCAGCAAACTAATAGATGTGGCCCCACTCCAAGTGAGGACTACGTCCTTTTAAATCCATATAACCCCTACGTCTACAAGACTTGCATTCAGTCTTTACTTCTGTAAATCAGTTCAACAGTACACTGGCACAAGTAGATGACTGTTTATCCTTGGTTTAACAGTACACCAACAACCAGCTCAAAGTATTGAAGAAGTCTGGACTGCGTATCTAGACACTCACCATGATCACCTCTGGTAACTTCAAAGAATTTTACAGTACATTCACGAAGACCATAGTCCAGATAAGATCAAGCGCAGAGTATCTCAAGTGATTGTCAGTCCAATCATGAGAAGTATGAATTCAACCAGAGCCCAAAATATTTCGAAATCCGTCCCAGTCAACCGCGGAATATCGAAAACTTTAGAGGGGGTTCTGTAGGCTGTCTAAAAATTTCTAAAGACAAGTCATTAGAAAGCAGGATCTAAACCACGATCGCAAGGCTAATCATAGCCATCACCAAGACGCGAGGGTCAAAACCCGCGTCTCAGCATCACTGCAGTACTAAGACGCGAGGGTCGAAACCCGCGTCTCAGTATTACTTCAGCAACAAGACGCGAAGGTCAAAACCCGCGTCTCGGTTATAACTATCCTCATTACTGGGTCAATTACTGCCCACGTAATGAGGGAGTTAACCCCCATTATGGAGCATTTTTTAGGGGACACATTCGCCCCCTGAAACCTCTATAATAGCCCCGTTTGCTATGGAGAAGGGGTAGATCGGAAAATTCTGGGAAAAAAAAACGATTTCGGTTGCGAGCTGTAGAAGCACCAAGACCTCCACTGAAAAGAAAGAGAGAGTTCAACTCTTCTAACAACTTGCTGCGTACAAGTTTGTCTTTACCTACAATCTCTTTGAGATTCTTGGTGGACAGGAGCTGTGTTACTCTGTCCGCTATCCAAAGAGGGGATTCCTGACGTTCACCCGGTCAACGAAAAACAAGATTCACTTTTCACCGCCACATCAAGAACCAGCACTAAATAAAGGGGAGATTCAAGTGTGAACATCTTCCCTCTCTTGTAATTAGAGTATTGATCCATTGTAATTCTTCATTGATTCAAGGAAATTTTACACGAATTTCTCCACCAAACAGTTATAATTAAATTTTATATTTTGACAGTTGGACCTTTTCAATTTTACACTGCGACCTTAGTCGCAGTTAAAATTATACTCTTAAATTAGCCATTTATTTATCTTTAGTTGCTGATATTATTTTTTAGTACTGCGACATTAGTCGCAGTGTATCTCATTTATGTAATTTTAACATTTTTGTGATTTAGACATTGGATCACACTGTTAACATGTAAGTTCGACATAGCCCATTAAATTTGCCATGCCACCGTAGTTCCATGTTCCAACAACCATTAGAATTAATTAGTGAAAAAGTGCAACCAGTAAAATTAAAATTATAAAAAAATTAATAATTAACAAATTAACATTACAAAATAGGCTTAAATTCCCTTAAAAACATATTTAAAAGGACTAATCTAGTCGTCCTCGTCATCACCATCATAATCAGATTCGTCATCCATATTATGACTTTGATCGTCTTTCGTATCACTTTCCTCCTCTTCCTCCTCATTACCGTCACTCTCCTCTTTGCTTTCTTCCTCTTCACAGCGGTATTTCGTTTCATCCTTGAACTCTCAGAACGGGTCGTTTGTATCAAGCTCATCCTCTGACCTGTAGCGAGGGAACGTATCAGAACTATACATCCAATCATCATTAGATGAATGGCTTCTTTCTGGTGAGATGGTGGAGAAGACATTTTTGAATCTTTTTCAGAAATTGAAAGAAACAAATTTCGGAAATGTAATTGAGTCTATTTATTATCCTCTAATGGAAACCTATAATATATAAATAATTAAGAAATTCTAAAAGGTTTATGCTCTCAAATAACGTGAACATGGCGTAAATTTATTATCTGTCTTTTCCCGAAAAGTGTATACTTTCCAGGTGACTGTTCAATTTTTGAAAACCATTTAAAAGTTAATATATTTTGAGATGCGGTTATTTTTTACTTTAAATATGGCAAGGCTATTATTATTTTAGTTTAGAAACGGTAGAAAAAGATAGGGACGATCAGGTTTACTTTTCGTGAAATTAATTATTTTAATAAAATTTAAAATATATATCATTATGTATATAAAAATTTTGCAGTTCCCAATTGGGCAATGCGACCATGATCGCAGTACGATCTGGAATATGATTCTTTAACTGCGACCGTGATCGCTGTCTCTCTTACATTTATAGAATTCTAATAAATAGATACATTTTTGACAGACAAATTTATGCGTACTGCGACCATTGTCGCATTATAAGCAGTCGATATAGCCTCCCAGTTCATGACTGTGACTTTGATCGCAGTACAAATTCTGAACTCATTATTTATTTTTAATATCACTGCGACCTAAGTATCATGCACTCTGTTACATCTATAGAATGGAAATAAGAAAATCTCAGTTGATTGTATAATAAATGAATAAAATGTATACAAATTACATTAATAAATCTAACAGACCTGGTTTACAGATAGGATACATTTATAATAAAAAAATAATATATATGAATGAATTAATAAAATTGTAATTAAAAATTAAGTCAAATTTCAATCTTCAAATATCATCCTTCTTATTAATTCTGTTTCTTCATCTTAACTTTTCGTTTTTTTTCTGCGAATAACATGTATGCAAGCTCGCTTCTCAGTCTCTGTACATCGGCCGCCGTCACAGTATCAACTATTGATGGAGTAACAAATACTATACTTTCAATGTACTTGCATACATATACAGTGCAATCAACACTGAAAATTGTACAGGAAAAAATTATATGAGATTAGATATTTACGTAAATAAGCAAAAAATATCTTGGGTAAATGTCACAAAAAAAATAGACCTGTTTGCTTGTTGGAGACATCTTGAGTATTTGTATATGTTTTTTTCAACCTTTTATTAAAATCAATTTCAAAATTTGTAATAATCTTTCTTTGTTATGTTAATAGAAAAAAATCAATATAATCAAATTAAATGCAAATATTTAGTAATTACAAGTTAAATTACTCACCATTGTTCTTGTATCTGTTTGAAAAAGTTTTATTATATTAATGATTTATTCACTGAGATCAAAGAGTTGTAAAAAATCTACTCTTGTGTATGGCAATCAATACTAAAAGGTCCAGTGAAATCCATGTTTAGCACTGTGTTTGTGATTGATCGGAAGAATATGTAATACACAACTCTTGTCCAGTTCTCAACAACTGCTTGATGAAATAATCTTTCAGATCCCTATTTTTAGATACAACACTGTGCTGAAATCAAAATAAATTCAAACATTTATATATTTAATAATAAAATGCAATCAAAATATCAAAAACAACATAAAAATCAGATACGATACCAAAGTCCCAGCTCTCTATACCGGGTTGCAGTAAATCTTTAACCAGATATATTTTTATTACTATCTAGTCTCTGTTTGATTGATTCTGAAAAGAAAACTGACTGCGACTAAGGTCGCTGTGTTGTTGCTGTTAAAATATTTGGTTGTGACCTTGATCGCATTCACAGTATTCAGGTTAATTTTTAGGATTACTAAGCAACTTCGACTGCGACCAGAGTCGCAACCATCATTATTCAGCTTAATTTTTAGGATTATTAATAACTGCGACTGCGACCAAGGTCGCGTATGTATTGTTATTGTTAATGAATATGTTGGCTATAACTGGGACCAAGGTCGCATTCATCATTATTCACCTTCATTTTTTAGGATTAATTAGCAACAATGACTGCGACCTGGGTCGCAGTAAATTCATTATGCCTATCAGTAGTAAATGAGACTAGTAGAATTTTTAACCATAAAATTATAAATTATTACATTAAGTAAAAAATTGATGTTTTAATTAACTATAAAGGAGAAAATAGATGTTCCCAAGCTTCGCTTTGAAAGAATAACGTTTTAATCCTTTTCTCTTCTCTAGATGCTTCATGTAGAAATGAATTATATTGACATCTAAATCTCTACTGAACATCAAGTCCTCTATGTCAT